>PVJD01002265.1:0-211239 GCA_004026545.1 Mormoops blainvillei
CAAGGAAGCAAACAAATACAATCTACCACTAACCCACTGCTCCTAACCACCACCATTTCTTGTCTCCTTGCAGCCTCCTAATTAGTTTCTCTGTTTCTCCACTTGCCCCTCTGTAATCTTTTCCCCACAAAGCAAGCTACACCATTCCTTCACAATAAGAATTCAATTTCCTAGAACACACCAAACGGTTCTAACTTAGGACCTTTCCCCTTGTTGGGCTCTCTTTCTGAAAGCGCCCCAGACAGACATACGTGTCACCTCTTTCAAGTCACTGCTCAAATGCGATTGCCTTCTCACTGAGGCCTTCCTGACCATGTGATTAAAAATCCACCCCCGTTACTCTACTTCCTTGCTTTAGTTTTCTCTATCTTTTTGTCATAGATATTTAAATAAATGTTTATAGGTACACATATAAATACAGGTATTTACTTATAGGTTTATACAATATAGTTATATACTGCATAGTATTGCACTGTATTCCATTCTTTAAACATTGATAGATAGTTGATAGACAGATAAATAGATAAATGATAGACAGATAATGATAGGTAGATGATAGATAGACAGATATTTATCTCTATATTGTTTCCTCCCTCTGTGGAGGACAGGGTTATTGCTTGGTTTTGTCCCCCATGCCCATAACACTTTCCTGTGCATAGTAAACATTAGTTAAATTTAAAAATTGTAATAGGAATGAGTTAAATATAGTGAAATAATTCAATTGCCGTAGAACCTAATGAGTAAAGTAAGGGACACTCAGCATCTTTTCCTGGATATAAACTCTGTTCAAGCTGCGACCATACTGCAGGCCGAGCGTTGGAGGAATAAATTAGATGACCATAAAAACAAACACATCCCCACCTGCTCTTCACTGCTATTGTTATTAAGATTCTAAGGATGAGAGCACAGTGGAAAAACAGAAATGAATGCTACTATTTTGAAACATGCTGGCTTTCTTGCATGGTGTTCAGAATGAGTAAATGACAGGGTGTCACCTTCAGAGCGTCCTAGTGATTGGAAACCTATCAGCCCCTCTAGGACATGCCCAGTATCAGCTCTTCTAGAAAGCTTTCCTTGGTCCTCCCAGCTCACGTCCCTCTATTTTTATGGATTCGATTCCCATGGGTGGCAGAATATTTCTCACTTGATTCTATTACTTCTCTATATGAAAATCTTTCTCTCCATCATAACTGCACATTTCTGAAGAGCAAGAACCTCATGATTCATCTATAATGTATATTTCAGCCCTTAGCAAAGAGCTATATCCACTTGAAAAAGGATAAAATTGCAAGAAAAGTGGAATGTATTAACACTTAATGAGGTGTCAGTTAAGACAGGTCCCACAGAGGGGATTGGGCCTTCACGGGGGTGAGCCTTAGAAAGGGTGTTGGGAAAGTTGACTTGCCAGGAATCTCATTGAACTCAAGGCCATAGCTCTATAAAGGAAGAAGTGAATGTCTATTGAATTACTTTGTGGAGAATGAACAAATAGTCTCCCATTTTAGGGAGTCAAATAAAAGTAGAGAAGCCTACCCTCACTTCACTGACACTCAGAGATGCTCTGTAAACTACAGGGAACTGTAGTTTACGGTTATGGAATGACACTGGGCAAGTATTCAGTGAAATACTTGTTTGTTTGTTTGTTAGTTTGTAGCTGATTGTTTATCACAGGTATGGTCAGCGTCATCATGTTGACCAGTGCTGTGAGCAGTACTGTCAATCTTAATTATAGCTCTGGTGAACTTCTCTTCTGCCTCTAAGCTACACACTTAGAGACATTTCCTAAAATCTTTCCTAGAAGAAGTATCCATTGACAGCTGCTTTCCTGTAAGACAATTTGAGTCATTATCAAAATGAAACTCAGGTGCCATATGCTATTTAGTTATCATTCTCTACTCTTAGTTCTCTATTTGCACTTATTATAGTCTATGTTTTATCCACTTTTTAAAATGAAAATAATATTTAAATATTTAGAAATTATAAACAAAATGAAATTTGAAAAATAAAGGGATTACTTGAGAGTACTATCTGGCTGGAACCTTCCTACACAATTACTTCTTCTATTATGCAACCATATATTTACTGATGTTCATTGGTTGTACTGAACAGAGATCATCAATTTAAATGATTCATATCCTTATAGAGGATCAGATGATTTGCGATATGAAAAGACACGTTGTTTCAATGATTCGGCTGTGCAGTGAGTGAGTGCAGGGTTAATGTGCTGTCTGGAAAGGGAGATTGGCCAATGAAGCTATTGTTTTATTTAGTTTAGAAATTTTAGAAACCTATGTACCGCCTTTGCCAGGCGGGCAGTATCAGTGTTATACTAATTCAGGGAACATTACTCACATTTATTGTATGTGAATGGAATTCCTGGAGCAGTTGCCACCTGACATTTACACAAAACACAATTTGAACGGTGCCTCTTGAAATACTTCAGCCCTGAGGAATATTGGAGTGGGTTTGAAAAATCAACTACTGAGCTGTGGGGGGGGAAATCTCCCAGCCACCCTGGGATCTATAGATATTTCTCACAGATGTTACCCTCAGATCAGTGATTCTTGCTTGTGGTTTTAAAATATACCAACAATAAGCATACATAATAAAATACTCAGATTAAAAATTGATCAAACATCATAAAAATTCTCTTAAATGAAAAAGTTTTTTATTTTCAAGCAAATAATGAAAAACTAAGTGGCATTAAATAAAAATAAAAGCAAAAAATTCACTTAACTAATAAATTGATAGTGAATAGCAATAAAAATAAGATAAAATAATAAGTGGCAAAGGCATAAAATGGTAAGTTAATTAAATAATTAAATAATTAGTTAATTAAAAATTAGAACACTGCCCAGCGCTTCGTTCCAGGAGGTTCCTAGACATTGGATTGGAAGCTAGAAGGAGAAGCAACCACTGCCCAGAAAGTTCCTGCAGTTGTGGTTTCTTTTTTCAGTCTTATCTATGTTTTCTTCTTCTGAGAAAATCCAGAAAATCCAGGATGGATAAGGAAGCAATGAGTACTTCTCCACAACTTATTATATAAATACATACACATATATGTATGCGGTCTTCTCATGACCATGAAACAGAGGCTTTTGCAATTCAAAAGCCCAGAATTGAAGGAGAAAAAGTATTTGAGAAAGCTCAATAATAATTATAGGAGTACATGCATATATAATAAACTTGATAAACTAGGAATAAAAGGAAACTTTCTGAACTTGATAAAAGGGAACGATTAAAAATCTATCAGGTTTCCTTTTATCAGGTTGAAGAAGTTCCCTTTTATCCCTAGGAGATTTAACTTCGACACACAATGCAATATAAAGATGGTGTATTGTAGAACTGTACATGTGAAACCTATATAATTTTAGTAAACAATGTCACCCTAATAAATTTAATTAAAATTTTTTTAAAAGTAGCAAACAATGCATTGAATGCTAAAACACTAGAGGTTGTTTTTCCTAACCTAAGATCAGAAACAAAATAAGAATGCCCATTCTCACCACTTCCACTCAACACAATATTGGGGTGTCTTCCGGTTGAATAAGGCAAGGAAAAGGCATTCATATTAGAAAAGAAGAAATAAAATTATTCTTATTAGAAGATGATAAAACAGTCCATGTACAAAATGCTATGGAATCTTCCTAAAAAGCCACTAAATTAATAAATGAGTTTAATGTGCTTGCAGGTTATAAAACAAAAATCAATTGCATTTCTATAGACTAACCATGAATACTCAGAAACTAAATTTTAAAAATGAATGTCATTTATATAGCATCAAAGTATGAAAATTCTTATGGATATGCCTGACAAAAGATATTCAAAACCTATACACTAAATTTATGAGGTAGTTCTATGAGAAATTAAAGAAGGTCTAAGTAAATGGAGAGACACACCACATTTAGAGATTGAAAGGCTCGATATAATCAAGGTGTCAGTTCTCCCTAAACTTATCTATAGAGCCAATACAATCCAAATCAAATCCTAGCAAGATTTCATAGAGATTGGTCAACTGCTTCTAAAATTCATATAGAAATGCAAAACACCTAAAATAGCCCAGACAACTGTTAAAAAGATAAACAAAGTTGAATGACTTACGGTAACTAATTTCAAGATTTATTCAGCCCTCACTGGTGTGGCTCAACTGTGGGCGTCATCCAGTAAACCAAAATGTCACCAATTTGATTCCAGGTCAGGCACACGCCTGGGTTGCAGGTTCGTCCCCAGTCAGGGTATTGCAAGAGGTAACCCGTCAAATATTTCTCACTCACCTCCATGTTCCTCTCCCTCCCTCGGTCCCTCCCTTCCCCTCTCTCCAAAAATAAATAAATAAATAAATTTTTAATGATTTATTCAAAAGCTACATTGATTGAGCCATTGTCATTGACACAGACAAATAAATCACTGAAAAAAGAACTTAAAAACCAGATTTAGAATTTAGAAATACATATTAAGTTTATTTTGAACAAAAGTACAAAGGCAACTCAATAGAAAAGGAAAAATCTTTTCAACAAATGGTGTCCAAGTCGTGTATATATTTATTTAAAAAATAAGCTTTGATCAATGCATATACAAATATTAACTCAAAATGGATGACAGATATAAATCTAAAACTTCTAAGAAAAAAGATATGAGAAAATCTTTGTGAACTTGTGTTAGGCTAAGATTTCTTAGATGTCAAACCAAAATATAATCCACTAAGCAAATATTTGATAAATTGGACTTCATCAAAATTTAAAAATATTGCTGTTTAAGAGACACTGTGAGTGAAAAGATAAGACATGACCTAGGCTACTAAAAAGATAAGACATAGACTAGGTTAAAATATTTGCAAATCACATACCTGATACAGATCTTATGTCCACAACATAAAAAAAGAGTCTCAAATTCAATAATAAAAAAATCAAAGAACTCAATAAAAAATGGTCAACAGATTGAGACACATGACAAAAACACATGAAAATGCTTAACATTATTTGTCATTAGAGATATGCAAATTCAAGCCGCAATAAATTATTACTTTGCCTTTTAGAATGTCTAACGTTAAAAATACAGGTCTTCCCAAGCGCTGGCAAGAACGGAGAACAACCAGAACTCTCAAACGTGGCTGGCAGAGGCGTAAAATGATACAACCACTACAGGAACAGTTTGCCAGTCTCTTAAAAAGCGAAACATACACCTACCACGTGACTCACTCATGCCATTCCTGGTCATTTACCCAAGAGGAATAAAAGCATATGTCTAGACAAAGGCACATGATACTTGAAAGTTCACAGTGACTTTTTTTGTGATAGCTAAAAGCTGAAAAATCAAGCATCCATCATCAGTGAATGAATCAAGAAATGGTAGTATACTCATGCAGTGGAATAGCACCGAGCGACAATAACGATGCAAGTAACAATATGGATGAATCTGAAAATAACTGCTGAATGAGAAGTTAGAGAAGAGAGAGTACGCACTGTGTGACTGCATTTATATGAACTCTAGAAAATACGAACCATAATAGCGGGAAGCAAATCAGTGGTTTTCTGGGAATTGGTAGGGGATAAGCTGAGGGGTAGGGCTGAAGAGGGGCGGGAATAAGAAATTAGGAAGGAGCATCAGGAAACATTTGGAAGTGATATATACTTTATCTCGATTATGGTAATGATCGCACAAATGTACATATGTCAAAAACTTTACATTATACCCTTATAATATATGCAGTTTATTTTATCACTTATGCCTCCATAAAGCGGTTAAAACTTTATAGAATGTGTCTAATTAAAGGAGTAATATGTTCAATTCATTTAGTAAATACTGATTAGATTCTAACTATGAATCAGGTTTTTAAAAATCAGAAATATTATCTGGGCTGGTTATGTACAAATAAATTCGAGGTTGAAGAAACTAGAAAAGGAGTAACTAAAGGAAAAAACATAGGCTCTGGAGTTAGAAGGACCTAGGTTCAGATCCAGACTCTTCCACCGAACACCTGTGCAACCTTTGGAAAGTTAACTAACCTCTCTGAGCTTCAATCACTCCATCTGTAGCAGGAGAAAGCACCTATCCTTGAGTCATCACAATGTTTAGAAATCATGTACATAAAGTACTTTGTGCAAAGCCGTCACTCCTTATAAGACAGCAGGTATTAATAGTATTTCCTATTAAATGAGAAAGATGTTGTTGTTCAGATATGAGGTTACAGTGGTCAAAATTAGAGAAAGGAGATAAAGTGAAAGTTGTGAAATAAGTTGGTTTTATGTAAAAAGACAAGATCTGGTGACCGATGAGTTTTTAGAAACAAGGGAAGGCAAGTATCAGTAACCAGAAGGGCTGTTTCATGGCTGCAAGCTTTTCTAGTAAGCAGAGGGACGATCAAGGTCCGTCAGAAGATGATCACTATGGTGCAGACTAGCGTACGTAACCTAGGCGGGTCCCGAAAGCGGTTTTTATGCATGTCTGAAGTTGAGTCTTTTACACATTATTAACCATTGAAAGCCTCACAGGCTGTAAGTCTCACCGGCTTCTGAATTGCTGGAGAAGCCATTAAAGTTCAGTTCTGGACCCACCATTGACTAAGGAAGGTACTCCTTTGCCAGGGGTGCTGTAGGCTAGAATCACCACCATATGCCACTAGTGTCACAGCAGCCACCAGCAACTGTGAGTGATCACTGCACTGTAGGAGCTGGAGAAGGAGTTTCCATCTTTCTCCTGCTTTCTGCTCTCCTTGTGGCACCTCTACCAACCCAGTCTAACAGCACGCCAGTTGGTAAGAGTGCCCAGGGAAGCAGGAGTTTGCCAACTGCCATTCCTGGCAGCATAGGGCAGAATGTAAAAGTTCAGGACTAAGAGGTGACAAGTAGATAACCAGCCCAATGTCTGCAGAATTAACTGCAGAGAGAGAACTGAGATGAAAGTGGGTATTGAAGCAACAGAGAAAGAAAAGTGGTTAAAAAGAAGTGAATCAGAAATATTAAGTGTCTGGAAGTCTAACGAAGAGAGATTTTTGAAAAGGCAATGCATTCAGTGGTGTCTAATCCTAGAGAGGGGGCAAAGTCTAAGAGAAGACCACTGGATTTGACAATTAGCAGTCCTAATAACTTTGAAAATCTAGCTTCTCCATAGGTAGATGCCAGATTTCAGAAAAGGTTAAATTGCAGGGTACATAATCATAGGCATACACAACTCATCACTGAATTTAGCAGGAAATGTGACAAATCAGCTGAATTACACACCTTTCTCAAAGGTTGGACTCTAATAAGGTGACAGCTCATTCCCGTTTGCCCTGAACTTTCCGAATTTTAGCTTGAAAACACCCCTGGTCTCAGGAATGCCTGAGATCCAGACAAGCTGGGATAGCTGGTCACTGTGACCCTGTATATCTTAGAGAATGTTCACAGACAAACTATATTCAGCTTTCAACGACGGCTGCAGAAGATTTTGTTACTTGCAAGCTCTACGGTATTTCCAGAAGAACCATGTTTTGCTCCCCAGTTCACTAAGTGCAGCCACTGCACTTGACTTTAAACGTGATTCTTCTCCGTCCAGGTCTCACCCTCTTTAGTTCTTCTACTGGCTGCGATGATATCCCAAGAGAAGCATTCTCTTACTTGGCTTTTCAAGCTCAACCTTTTCATGACACCCCAGTTAATTAATACCTGCCCTGGGTCAACCTGGAGGAAAACGCATTGAGCTGGGAGATTTCCATTTCAACATTGAACCCCAGGAAGGTGCAAGGCAAATTTATACCAGTGGGTCTAATTGCTAGAAAGGTAATTCTGCAAAGATGGAAATCAGCAGAAAGATTAACACTGCTCTACCAGCTTGAGTGCCCTGGCTAACAGAAAGAAAATAATGTTTCAATTAAATGAAAGGATACTGAATTAGGTAGATTACTCAAGAGACTGGTAATGGAATAAAGAGCCTTTCACCTCCAGGTCACCATTACTAATCTGGTCCAGGGCAGTTCTAGACCATAGTTTTGAGGGGCTGATGGCTCACCCCAGCCCTTGCTGTCTGCAGCACTTGATGAACTGGTCTCCCAAAGCACCTACATCAGCCCCAAAGGTCACTGTGGTTCACTGAAGATGTAAGAGGGAGCCAAGCCCCCTCTTTGGAAAGGAGGGGCTGGCCATGAAGCTAACTAAAGCCTAAGACAGACAACAGAACCCACTACATGGAAACTGGGATGGGGGTGATGACTCAAAATGGGGAGCCATGCAGAGGAGGGAAATCACATTTCCACTCCCATAAGAGGGAGTTAACTGTTTCTCTGGAATTCGGAGTTGGGGTGAAAGTAAAAGTGGTTATCGGGGAGTTTATTCTTTGTGTGTATAGGAAGGGAGTGGCAAAGGAGGAGGAGAATGCATTAGAAATCAAAACTTGGAGGTCACAACCTGATGAGCAAAACTGAGTCATGAGTTCACTTGTTATCATCCGCGTTATGTCCCAGGACTTATCTTACTCCACAAAATATTGCCACAGACAGATAAAGTCTGATATAAAGAGATTAGCTTAATTCCTGATGCCAGTGCAATAAAAATCCCTCCCCCTAATGGAACCCAGATGTCAGCTGGGGTCTTCCTGCGCTCTACAACCTAGATAAGGTTGTCTCAAAATTTACATTCCATAGCTTGTGGTAGTCTAAAGGAGTCCCCAGGATTTCTGCAGATTCTACGAGGTTGTGTTCTCCTGGTTATCTCTGTATCTGAATTCCCGTTTTTCCTGAATAAGTTCAATTGGTGGATTATCTTGCCTTTCTGGACCTGTCATTTCCAAGAGAGTCTAAATGAGAAACTCAGTTGCTTCCTCCATCCTTACAATCGTTGTATTATCGCAAGATATTTATGTGCACACACAGAGAGTGCATTCCAAACGGGATGTGGAGTGGGGAGGGGAGGGGGATGTTTCTATCACAGCGAAACAGACCACAAATAGGAGCATCCCCTTATCTTACAGGTCTCAGGACACCCTACCGCTGGTGACATTTTCCTGGCCCCTTTATCCTATTCTGTACCCCCAACCTGTTGCTACCCAATTACCTCTCTCTGTTTTCCATGGCCCTCAAGACTGCCCCAGAAACCCCACACTCTTCCTATTTCTCTTGCAAATTCACCTCCAAAGTTTTGGGGACTGGCTCATTGATTCTTTTGGCAAAGCAAAAAGACCATCCAGGTCAGGAATCCACCCTTCAGAGGATGCGGTATGGGTTTAAAGAAATATTTTTTTTCTCCCCACTACAGCAGTAAACCAAAGAAGTATTTCAACAATAACCCAAGAAAAGGGACTTCTCAGTTGAGTTCGTTTCTCAGGTTATACGACAAAAACGTGGGCATGCAGTAGTTAGTGTTCAAGTTCATGGTCAAAGGTTGAGTTCCCCCCACATAGAGGGCATAACTTGAATCCTGGCACCTTCATGAAGAATTATGACATGAAATTCTGGTAGAGCAGAGACAGGCTGTGGCCATGTTGGAAGACATGAACAACCCCATAGTAATTCTAAATTAATGAATGAAACATTTAATAAAGACAGGCTGGGGAAATTTTGGTTTGCAAGAGACTTCTTAGGGAGTGAGTACCTTGGAATGTGTTTCTGATTGTGAGGGGAAAAATAAGATGTATTATCTCCCAAGAGGGCAGATTTATTCTCACCGGTTCTTAGAAAAACCTATAGGTCTCAAAGTTGTTTTCTAGAGGTGGAACTGTGATAAGTACATGGTTTCTCGCTTTTCTATTAAAAATTATAGAAATAGACCCTTTAAACGTAAGCTACGGCTTAAAACACCTTAGCTCTCCTCTAATAATTCAAACCTTTATTTTACAGATAAGGAAACTGAGGCACTAAGAGGTTGACGGCCCTGCAACAGGAAAAGGAAGCTTTCCTCCTTGTTTGTCCATGTTACCATCTGCTGAGACTCATGCATTAATGCCTTGTAGTTTTATAAGAGCAAAAATGATTTGTGAATCCTGGAATATGACAACGAGAAGAATTATTTAAACATATGTTTAAGTAGTCTGTGCCCTTGACTTGACGTGAGATGTCAGAGAGCACGAGAAGGTTGACCTCTAGATCATCAGGATAATCCAGCTGGGCCAAATAAGACAGCTTTTCATTAGCTGGGTACTTTGGAGGAGCTGAGATATTTTTATTCTGGTAATGGAGAGATAGATATGGCCTCTGGGAACAGTTCTTGGAAATTGTACTTTCTCCAGATGCTCAGTTTGGGCGTGGGGCAGGTTACCTTCAAGGCCAAGAGCAACAAACATTCCCACTGGTCGGAGAGCTGAGGATCTTCAAAGGCCTGGAGGTTTGCCACGGGACCCTTGGGTTTTTGACATCAGCCCCTGCAGCAACCTTAAAATTCATCGGACAGCAGCAGCCATCCAAGCTAGTGGTCAGTAGAGCCTGCTCAAGCTGCAGGGAGCCATGGCTGTGAGCTCTGGGAGCTAATGCCCCTCTCCACACTCACTCTGTCAGGCTGTAAGACAGACATTTTCATGAGAGGTCAGACATTTCCCTAATGATTGCCTACCACTCAGTGATGGTGACAAGTTCCTCCTGTCCAGGACTGCCGCACTTACTGGCAGAACCTACCTGCGAAAATATCTGGGGGTATTTTAAGTACACAATTGGGCCCTGATAACTGGTTATCTTCACAAAGCCATCTAATATTAATTTTTATTGAATGAATGTTCTCAGAAGCACGCTTGAAAAATCTCACATTTGGAAGTAGGAAGAGTAAGTCAAGAAAGACATCAAAATATATTTGAAAACATAAACATGAACATCAGCAATAGATACGCATCAAGGACCTACACATTGGACATATAGGTATAGCGCAGAGGGTGTGGGCAGTAATCCCTACCCACATCTGTATAGCAAATCCACAGGGAAACAGACCATATGCAAGACCACAAGAAACAGACTCCATGTGCAGCAAAATATGCACTCACAAAATATGTCAGTGTAATATTGAAAAATGCCAACAAATAATCACCCTCTTTTTTGCCTCACTTTATATGCATCAAAACTTAACTTATGGTGTGCAGACATTTGCCATTCTTTGATAAAATTTCACAATTTTTTGGAAAAAAAACGCACTGTTTTTTCTTGTTTTAAGAATGTACTTATGTGTATATTTCTGTAAACTCATTTGTAATCTGAATTTTTTAAGTAATTTGCTTATCCTTAAGTATGGATTTATTTGACTCTACTATACAAGCCATTTTATAATCTAACTTAAATTCTTAATTTACTTCTCAGTGACATAAAAATAGGTTTAAGCCTATTTCCTAACCAAAGATATATCAATTCCACTGAGTTCCACTCTTTCAATACTTTCATTATATTCTAAATGACTTTTATCTTTCAACTTGACTTATTTTTTCCTTTTCTCTTTTGTTTGCTTTTTTTTTTCTTGAGGGACATCTTAAAATTGAATTGAGATGAGTTAAATAAAGAATGTCAAAGCCGATTATGGGTTGACTAGAAATGACAGACAATTGAAGATTTGATAGATAGATATGCTATAATAGGACTTCCAGACAGCCTAACCTCTATATTTTATGGGCAGGACTATAAGCTAAACCGAAGGACTGCTTTTATCATTGTCATATCACTAGAAATGATCCCTTGAAAAAAATGGGAAATAGCCCTCCTGGATTAGTTTAAAGCAAAGGCTGATAATGTAGTTAGCACTTGCTCTGGTCTGATGGCCAGGTTTAGTGAATGCTGGAGCCTAGCTCGTTGTAGCAGTGAATGGCTAACAAATGAAATCGTTGTGTTATTACTCCTAGGCTATTCATAGAACTCCATCACGTACCAGAATTCTAGGAAGAGAAACGGAGACTACAAGGACTGCAAATGTTACACACATTTGCGTGCACATGTAGCTGAAACATTGGTCAGTGGGCTCGCCCAGAACAAAGTTCCTGTTTTTGTGTGTGTAGCATATATTTCATTCATCTCAAAGTCTGGAGGTGTCAAAAAGAGTGCGGGGCTGAGACTGCCTCCGGTCTGGTCCTGCCAATAGCTGGTCATGTGACCTAGGGTTGGCAGAGTATACATCTTCAGAAGTTGCATCGATGACACGACTACTGGGAGAGGAAAGGCCAAAGTGCCAGGAAGGTAGAAGCTGTTGATTTCCCTTTTCGGTTCTTGGTTTGCTAGAAAAAGATGTTCGTCATCCTGAACCCTCCCATGTGCCTCCCTCTTTCTCAGTTTTGCCACCCTCAACTCCATCCTTTGTTATCTATAAACACGGAATTCTAAAGTGATAGGCTTTCAGAATATATTGCACTAATACATCATCAGCATTGTCATTATGATGTATTAACACAATGCATCATCATAGACCTGTCAGAGCCATGATTTATGACTCAAAAATATGTTGTGGTATAGAGAGGCATCAGGGACCCCACTGACTGAATGCTTGTTTATTTTTACACTTAAGGGCTTTGAAAGTAAGCTTCAAACTACTTTTCCTCAAGGAAAGACTAGGGGCAGACTTTGAAAGGAGGACTCCATTTCAAAACACTGGAGGGGCCAGTGGGTCACACTTAAGATATAAAGGTTTATGTTTTCCCAGTCCACTTTAAGTTCAGACTCAAACTTCCACACTCCAAGTCATTTGGCTCCCACTGGAAGAATCTGGCCTTTTCCATGTCGTTCCATCCCTCTATTTAGAACTCCCTTAATAGTTAAGTGTGCGAGGTATGGAAGGAAAGGTATACATCAGAGGCTTTTTTTTATTGCCAAAAGCAATAAGGATAGCGTTATATTTGATGAGAGTAATAAATGTGATTATGCAGGGAAAATTTGCTTTCAGGGTACCTGGGTGCTGGCATTACACATTTTCTCTTTTTGAGCATTAAGTTCTTTCATAATGTCCTCAGCAAAATATTAAGGACATATTGCACGGCTAGGGGTGAGCGCAGCACCAAGAGAAAGGCGAAAGATGTGGAGCTATTGTAGAGAAAAAAAAACTATATAAGGAAGAATTGAAGAAAGCTAAAAAGAAATACCGTACATTTGAATTATAATAACCCGGTGAAAATGATTGGGGTGGAAGAAGATTCACCAAGAAAGATTTCTGGAAAAGGTGAGTCATGGGGCAAAGTTGGATGGGCGGATGTTAGGGCAGAGATGAGAGGGACATCTGACTGGCCCCCAACTCTAGGATGACAATTCTTTCCATAATGCACTTTCCCCCTCTTATTCACCAGAGCCTGGCTTTTTAAGGACTGAGGCGATATTAAAGCTAGAGTTTGCAAACTTGGATTGACTCAGCTTCTTTCAGCCTTCTTGTGTAGCCCACCTCCACCCTCAATTTGGCCAGGCAGCAGCATTATCACTTACATAAATGACAAAGTCCGTAACGATCAGAAGGTAGAAAGTGCCCTTAGCCAAGTGTTCTCTTAGTATCGGAACCAAGGAGCTGGGACAGAGACCCAAATTAACTTGGCAGGTCAGGGTAAATGTCACCTTAGGCGTATCTGTACACTATGACACACTTATTCTTATTACAAAAAAAAAAAAAATGCTTAATGTAATTACAGCCAGGCCTGCTTCTTCCAGTCTTAATTCATCCCCATGTCTGCGGAGCCGGAAATGTAACTAGTAAAGAATCCACTAACAGGAGGCGCGGGGAATTTGCCAAGAGTTGGTTAATCTGAAGGTTTATTTTTTTATCCAAATATAAAGGGAGTTTGCAAACTGGTTCAGATTAACCAGGTCAAGTTGTATATTTTATTAACTTTAAAACATTTTTTAAATCCTTTTCACATTAAAAAAAAAAGTGCACAGAGTTAGACAGGGGTGGTGGGGGCGAAGGGAGGTTGTCTGCTTAATAAAAGTTATAAGGAGAGATGTGTCAGCTGCTTAATTTCCACTTCTGGTTTCAGCCAGAAACAGCTGCAAAACGTCTACTCTAACTCAAATCTTTTTATGACTTTTACTAACTTCTTATTCAAAAATGCCCTTTGTTGATTCTCTAAGGAATCACACCACAGAGATCTCCATGGAGAGAAGAAAGAACATATTTGAGCAATTTGTGCCTCATTCACCACCACAGATGAGTCAAAATCTTAACAATAATTTGGTTATTGAATTCAGGCATTTCTGTTGGCCTATTATACTTTCCAGAACAGCAAAATTGCTTTGTTTCGCCATATAAACCATATTATAATCATTCAAATGGCTACCATGATTAAAATTCATTAATGGAGCCCTCTGGTCAGCAAGATCACATCTCAGCACCCTAGCCTGCATTCAAACATTTTCATGAGCTAGCTTGTATCCCATGCCTGAGATTCCAAATTCTTGCCATAATGAACTATTGACTGTCCCGGCCTCTCTCTTGTCCCCAAGACTTGTTGCTTCCTCTCTCCTTCTTGCCCTCACATCCCCACATGTTGCCTGGCTCTCTCCTCATCCTCTAAGGTCTCAACGTGGGTACCTCTCCCATGATGCTTTCCTCATCACCTCAAGTCAGGGGCCAGATGCCCCAGCTGTGTGCTGTCATGTCAAAACTTGCCTGGATGACTGATTTTTTTTCACAGTCCTGATCACACTGTAGTAGAATCATCATACTCATGTTCCCGACCAGGCAATTGGTCCTTGAGTTTCAGGCTGTATCTGAACCTCAGTTATAGCTTTCAGTATCTAGCAGTATACCGGGAGTAGTAATCCCTCATATAAATATTTGTTGAATAAATGGATATTATAATACATATATCAATTTCATGTCCTGCTGCAAAGCTTGCATTCAATTAAATGGTTTTGTAAGTATACGAAATTACGTTAAGCCCTTTATACATTAGCAAGACCCCTCATCTTCACCTCAGACAAAGCCTTGGACATAGCAGGCACTCAATAAGCACCCAAAGACCGACTAGTTAATAGCAGCTCTTTGTGCCCAATGGAAACCCTTTGCTGTACACAGTCGGGACCATGTGTAAACCAGCCCCCTGGGTTGCTGCTGTTTGTGTCATGCTCGAATTCTTATAATTAAAACACTACAGCTCTTTATTTTTGAGTTAAGTCAACTTTGACGTATGATCCTTGGGCATTTCCTGTCTTGATCAAAAATTTGTTTATTATAAGGAAGACTTCGGTATAGTGCAGTATATATTTTTGGAAACCCCCCCAGAAGGGCCCACTATTGCCCCCTTAAACTCACTGACCTGAAATTTCTTATCAGTATTTTACCATTTGAGCTTAAGACTCTGATTTCCATAAAAATATTGATAGACCTAGCAGATAGGTGCTCAGTCTGCTTACTCACCAAGACTCTGGTATCAGTCGCATCACTCCAGCCTTTCTCGATAGTTCATGGGCAATTTGTCTCTGGATTAAGACACTCAAGTCTCCCGGAAGGCTAGTCAGCTAATCCAGTAAATGGCAGTTGAGTCTGCAAAGCCATGACCCCATAACACTGTCCTGCAGAGAGCAGAGTCCAGGTTTGACAGGGGGAAGGATTCTCGGAGAAGGCTGGAGCCGTCGTCCTGCCTGAGTACGGTGCGATAGAAGCCCGCCAGCGTCTAGGCAGCAGCCTGGAGATACCGAGGGCTGGAGTGCAGTCGGACTTTCCTGGAGGCAGAAAATGAAGACAGTGGAGAGAGAGAAGAACCAAACACAAGCTGCACAACCTTTACAATTTTTACTTCCAACTGTGCTTAGATCAGAGGTAACGTTGGGGAAATACAGCAATGCTATCCATGGCAACTGCTTTCAGCTAACCTGAGTAACTTAGTGGCTCTGTGGGAAAGGAGGGGACATTGGATTCAGAAAGATTCAGGCTCTCTTCGGTAATTAGATGATCTTGGACAAGTCATCTCCAACACTCAGTTTCTTCATGTATAAAATGGAAATTACAATATTTACCTTGTAGGCCATTCTGAAGATTCAAAGTAATGTATGACTGGCATATAGTGAGTACTTAGTAAATTTTCCTCCGCTTCAATAAAATTGCAACGCCTTTTCGGTTTGGCATTTAATTCAGAGCTATCATCACCACTGACCAAAAGAATTCTCTCAGAGCCTTTTTATAGATAAGAAGAGGAGAAATATGGTATATCTGTACTTGAGACCTCTTAGATTTAGAGGTGATTATTGCCAACACTATAAAGTCAGCTCCATCTTTTTTATGTCAAAGCCATAGGAAAAAAATGTGAAAATTTAGTTATAAGTTCTCCCTATCTCCAGATACCCTGTTACTTAACCACCATGTATGAGAAATAGTATGTGACTTGATGATTTTTTCACTTGTCATCCCAATAGCTTGACCTTTTAGAGGTACAGTCATCAGTATAGATACCAGTATAATTTTGATTCTTTGGGTTTTCTTTTTTTTTTTAAATTGTTGTTCAATTACAATTGTCCCAATTTTTCCACCATTCCTCTCTCTTGCCCCACCCATCCTCTGCTCCCTCAATCAATCCCCACCCTGGTGTCCATTGCCATGGGTCAATTTACATGTGCTTTGAGTAGACCCTTACCCTTCTTTCTCTCTCCCCACTCCCTGTTCTCATCAGTCCAGATCATGGGCCAAATCACTGACTCTCCCTGTTCCCTAAGGAACATGTGTGTCCCTTTGTTAACATCCTAATGAGTCTCTTTGCTCTATTTTGCAGCAAAGTTCTTTAAAAAATTGAGGGTGGGAGGTTGGGGGTGGGTGCTATGGAGGAAAGTGGTGGTGGGAAAATGGAGACAACTGTACTTGAACAACAATATAAAAAATAATAATAAAGAAACAAATTTAATGGAATCCTAGAAAAAGAAAAAGGAAAAGGCTTTAAAGAAATTTAGATTTTGTTAAGCAGCAATTCATCTATTTTGCTAACTTGAATTATAGTACTTTTTAATTCCTTGAGTGACATTTTTCATTAATATCACTGTTATTAAACTTATATTTTCTCAGCACATTTGAGATGTCTTCTATCAAATCATATATAGAATTGCCAATAGTCAAGCAAGGTTTTTAAGAGGTGTGTCAGAGAGGAATGAATCAGATTTTCAGACCTGAAGGGACCTCAGATTATCTAGCCCAATCCTTAATTTTACACATAAAGTTGAAACCCAGAGAGACTAAGTGACTAGCTCAAGATCACACAAGTAGGTTATGGTGAAAGTGGGCTACAGCACAGCTCTTCCAAGTTCAGATTCCGTTCTCCTAAAACAGAAAGAGAACTCTGACAGATTAGAAGGAAGTAATAGCTAGCACAGTCATGATGGGTGACTGAATGAAACTGACAGGCAGAGTGCACCAAAGAACCACTGGTAGCATGTTCAAAGAATATTGGCAAGTCCTTCATTAATAAGTACTAGTGGGGTACAAAACAGAACACACCTGATAATTCTAGAATTCTTACAATCTGTTGTACTAATTCTGTGGTTCACAAATAAGGGTGATTTTCTCCCCTGGAGGACATTCAGCAATGTCTTGAGACGTGTGTAGCTATTAAAATGGAGGGGGGAGGAATGCTACTAGCACCTAGTGAGTGGAGAACAAGAATGCAGCCATAGAACCTACAGTATACAGGACAGATTTCCGCAACTAATCTGGCCAAAAGTGACCCTAAATGGGTAGATCAGCAATTAGAGCATCATCTCCATACACCAAGGTTGCAGGTGTGATCTTTGGTCAGGATATATACAAGAATCAACCAATGAATGTATCAATAAGTGGAACAACAAATCAATGTCTGGTGCACTGTCACTCTCATTTTCTCCCCTCCCCCTTCTTCTCTCTCTCTCTCTAAAATGAATTTTTAAAAAGTCTGACCAAAAATGTCCATGGTGCCAAGATTAAGAACCCCCAGGCCAATGGTTCTCAAGTTTATCAAAACCATCTACTTGTTATAATTCCCTTTACTACCGTAAAATAAAATTTGTAGGAATTATCTACCAACATTCATAACTAAATATAAAGGAGAAAGAAAGATAAAATAGCTTATAAGAAAATCATAGTTTAGTATGAAAAATTCAGAGACAAGCACACTAGAAGGTGTGTGTACCTAGTCACTGAGCCACTAAGAACACTATATATGGCTGGCAGTAGCACAAATAACACAAAAGATTTTGGTATTAAGGACATGACTTTCTGAAATGGTTAACGAATCTTGATAAATCTTTGAACAAAATAAAACAAATTCTCTCACTAATTTTAATGTCAGTATATATTAAAACTCTGTGAAAGACACTTTGGGTTTATTTTTAAAACAGAGAGAGTATCTAGTGGGACATCAAAGTCCCATGGTCACTCCAGTGCATTGTAGGACATGCAGCAACCCTTACCCCCATTCACTAATTGACAGCAGTACCACACCTCAAACATTTTACCAGTCTAAACCCACCCATGTACATTTCCAAAATGCCTTCTGAAAGGACAGCACTTTCCCCTTTGAGCACTACCAATTTAGGTAATAATGTAAATACATACATAAGTTTAGTAATCAACTTGAATGTAAAGTAGCTTTTTCAACAGTTATTTTTATTCAGTAAATAAAAATGGGTATTGCTAAGCATTCCCTTAGAGTATAATCAAAATTCCTTTGGTAAGTCTCTTCTTTATTTTTAACAGAAAGCCAAATTGACTCCTAAAACTTCCTGTGCCTCCGTTTTGTTTTGTTTTTTCCTCTTAAAAAAATGACATGGCACCTATTTCACAATAACGATACATGATGTTTTCTCCAATTATCGTATTTCCAAATATACATAGTTTTTCTTTAAAATGTCTTTGTTTTATAATTAAACAACTTCAGATTTTACTTTTGATTAATTCAACAATGCTCAGTTACAGATATGACAAGAAAAATAGAACAAAGAGCAACAGCAAAATCATCCACTTTCTGAAAGACTATTTCTTAAATGAGTAATGAACACAGTAATTTCTCTCCTATTAGAATGGATGTCGAGGGGGCAGTGTGTGCTCTAATAGTACAAGAGAAAGCTGTACTTTCTTGCCCTAATACGATTTTACAGCTGCGTAACCTCAGCAGTTGGTTTGCTTCTGTTTTTCAAGCCAAAACGCCATTTGAAAACACCAAATTATTACTGATTCTCAAATTCTTAACTGGTGTATAAATTGGAAGATTTAAGTAGTCATCTCATAGTAACTAAAGGAATGAGCTAGTGAAGGAAAATATTTTCCTGGTCTTTTATTTATTTTTTTATTAGATGAAATTTAAATCTTGCTTTTAAAAAAATCATTGACAACATCTTAAACTATGGCCCAAACACATATGTGTGGTCTAAAGTAGAGGGTGGGGGTAGGAATGTGAATGAACTTGTGGGGTTAATAGGTTATTTCTACTCATAACTCTTCACCTAAAGCTACGTTCATTTTATCTGCTTTATTTGTATACTTCCACAAGATTTTGTTCCAACAAAGGACTTCCCCATCTAAAAAAAAAAACACACAAAAAAAAACTTTGAAAACCACAACCCTAAGGGAAATTAGGCAACAGACATAAAGAAATATAATATAGGTCAAATTTCATCACAACAAATACTATTGTGACAAAAATCTCTATATAGCAAAAGATTTCTGAGCCCTAGGCAATAACCCATTTGTCTTAAAAAATATGCGATACAACAAAATACAGGAATCTAGGCAATCTTTTTATTATAATGGTCTTTGACCTGTATTCTTTGCTTGGTGGAAGAATGGGTCTTTAAGTTGGAATTCACTGTTGCTAGTTTCCTCTAGGTAGAGCCACTTCCTTTTCAATCGGCTTGATGTCAGTCAAAAGTTTATAGGGAAATAAAATATCTGACTGGTTAAAGGCCACACACAGACATATGCTCCATGAACTCCACCGGATTCAACTTCAATTCTAAGAACAATAGAAATGACAACCACAGGAGTACTGTTGGGTCCCCATATGGTAAGGACAGCTGGTTCCCTCCTTCCTTGTTATCCAAAACCAGATTTTTACCTGTTCACATTGGCATCTGACATTTAGTCTACCTTCCCCAGCCTTCCTTGATGTGAAGGGTGGCTAATGAAATATAAAAATGTCATGTAGGTCCTCAGAGAAGGTTACTTAAAAGGAATAGTCTTGGCAGAGCGGAGCTACCATTTTCTTTCCTGTTACTAGAAGTCACCTGGAAAAATTAGTTGTCCTTGAGGATGGAAGCCATATGTTGTGAAGCAGAAAAATAGAAGAATCTTAAATTCCTAATGCTTTTGGAGAACCACTCCAACTTTGGATTGCCTATCTCTGAACTACCATTGCATGAAAAAATAAACATTTGTGTGATTTATTCACTGTGTTTGGGATTATTTTACTCGTAGCCAAATATAACTGATGTACCTCTCAATACTAACCAGTATATACTTTCCTCAATACTTCGGTATTTTATTGCTTCTACCTGTCCACTCACTCAAAAATATACTAGGTACCAACGCCTGTCCCAAAACATAAGATTTTAGCAAGTGAGATAAATAAATACACCTTTTCTTCATGAAATTCTCTTTCAGTCATTCTAATAGGCAACATGATTTCCTTGATAGAAATTATAGGGCCACACTAGAAAATGCCTTAAAATTGTAATTTAGCTTCTCATGTGCTAGTTTCACTTTTAAACAATTTTAATTTTTTCAGCTTTATTGAAGTATAAATGACAAAATAAACTGCACATTTTTAGGGTACAATTTGGTGAGGCTTGAAGGGCACATACACCCGTGAAACTCTCACCAGGATCAAGGCAGTAAATATATCCACCGCCGTTAAACATTTCCTGTGTCTTTGCAAATCCCTCCCACCCGCCATTCCCACCTCCCACCCGCCATTCCCACCTCCCACTCCTTTCTCAGGCAACCATTACTCAGTTTTCTTTTCCTCGATATTAGCTGCATTGCATTTTCTAGAGGTCTGTGTAAATGGACTAACTTTTCATCAACAACTCTGATGGCAAAGCCCCATGGCGTTATGAAATCTAAACACCTCACCTGTCTCCCAGATTTCTAAAAGGGCAACGTATTCTGCTATTGTTTGTTTTTCCAAAATGTATAGAACTTTATCTGAGGTTATATACATAAAGATAAGAAAAAGAGCCCTTGTTGTTACCCCTTTTTAATTTTATGCATGATCAGTGATAAATATTTTTATTTGTAAGTATGAATGGATGCCAAGGTGAGACTTTAACATCTCATCTGATTGCTGGAACAGAGAAGTTACTAAAAAGGGCTCCCATTTAATTCAGGATATTTACTGGTTTTTAGACTCTCGATATGCATCTGATGTCATAAAGAGATAACACGCACACAACTTTTAAAAAGAATTTCAAATGTAGCAAGTATATGGAGTTTTTATGGTATCATATATTTTTCCTTAATGATCTCAACTGGTCTAAATAGGCACTTTCAATTTAAATATACTACAAATGTTCATAATTTCTAAAGAGATGGGTGGGGATAGGATTGCCAATAAAATACAAGATATCCAGTTAAATAGGAATTTCACATAAAGAATAATTTGTTTAGCATAAATATATCTTAAATATTACATGGAGTATACTTATGCTAAAAGAATTTTTTAATCTGAATGTTACTCAGTGTTTTCTCTTTTTCATTTCTAAATCTGGTGACCTTATGAATGTACGGGAAGAAGGAAATAGTGCTAGCTGAAACTGGTATAAATGCCCTCTGTCAAACCTAATGAATGGGCCACTTACAAATCTAATATAAACTGTTTCTAATTGTGAGAGCCTAAAAGTAAAAACTTGATTATGACCTGTGACAAGTATTGCCTTATGTCAACTTTAAATGATTTTAAAGGCTAGTGTCTACATCAGGAATTTGTCATTCTGGGAATCGCTGTAGACTTGGGTCATTCTGACTCTGTTGTGTTTTAGCTGGGTGTCACTGACATAGCAATTAACTCTTGGTTCAACTGATAAGAAGCCAAACATTTTGGAATAATTGTGGGATACAATTTTCCCACATATCTTTGAGAGAAATTGCTATTTTGATGAAAGACCATGTTTTAGTAATCTCTTATACCACACAATAAGCTCTGGAAATTGACAAACATCTAATTTCTAGTGGTTTCAGTTCAAGAGAACTTGCACAATGCCAACTTAGGAAACCCTATCTGAGTGGATTTGACTCCAACTCATAAAAGATCCCATCCTAGCCATGGCTGGTGGGCTCAGTTGGTTAGAGCATCGTCCCATACTTCAAAAAAAGAGTTGTGGGTTTAATCCCCCATCAGGGCACATACCTAGGTTGTGGGTTCAGTCCCCAGTCAGGGAGCAGAGGGGAGGTAACCGATTGATGTTTCTCTCTCACATCTATGTTTCCCTCTCTTTCTCAAATCAATAAACATCCTTGGGTGAGGATTAAAAAAAAAAAATCTTATCCCATGCAACAGGGGAAGCAACTTAAGAAAGCCTTCTTATTAGTTGCCACAGATCATCATGTGTGACACGAACCATACCCCCACTTCCTGTGTCTTCCAGGTCATTAGGCACTGATGAGTGTTACTGATGACAAGACTATTCCAAAGACAGTATACAGGGCAAAAAGTAAACTTCGGGAGTCCCTGCTCTTAAATATATTTCCCTTCCTACTCTTGGACCCCATTCTGAATTCCTCCGAGCAGCATTGTTTAGATGTTAGGGTTAGAGTCCCATTTTTTTCCAGCAGCACATCTGTTTTCTCCTTCCCTTAAAGACATCAAGTGTAGGTTGGAAACAGCCCACTGACTATGTTAGATAGGTCCCGACAAAGCGGGGCAGAGCCAAAACCAATAAGCCATTAGGTTTTGTGTTCTCATGTTTTATAGCACTCATTCACCAGCCGTGGATGCTAGCTTTCTGAAATGCTTCTGACCTCTCAGGGCTAAGTAACCGGCACCTCAGCCCTTGTAGTGAACACACAAGGCTCTTTGTTGTTCCATGGCAGTTCTACCTGACCTTGTGGTTTGGGCACATGTAGGAAACGAGCTAGATGGTGTGATTTGAGGGGTACTGGGGCCTCCTCCCCATTCCCCTCGTCCCCAGCCACCACCTTACCCAAATATTTCCAATATCCTCCAGATTGGGCATACCTGATTACAAAGTCACCTTAAACTGTCAAGAATACAAATAAAATTCATGCTAGAAATGTTGACCATTGAATTAATGTGATACTATCTGATTAAATGAAAATCCACAGGTTATAGAATGTCGATTGTACCTTTCAAAGCTGTTGATGGCCCCTGGAGGATCATCCATTGCCATTTCTTTGATCCTTTCACAGTGCCTTGCATTTAGAAAGTGCTTAATAATTATTTGTTTACTTACCAAAAAGAGGTGTAAAAAGAATTTATGAAACACTGACTGGTAAGTTTTCATATAGTATGCTAGACACACAGGTTCTTAAATTTTTCCTGAATGAATGAGTACCAAGTGTGATATTTGGCCAAGTTTGCCATAAATCCTCTTCCAGTGAATGTATATTTCTAATTCTTTCACTGTTTGTAGTATCTTTCATATTCCTCTTAGAGTCCTAAACAAATAAACATCTCCCAATGTCTCTGGACCCATATGAGCAAATGATTCTGATTCCTATTTTAAAAATAGAGTAAGTTCCAGCTCACTGGAGGAAAGACAGTAGTGAAGGAGAGGGAGGGGCAGCGGACTAGGTGCTATTCAATGGAAATTTCTGGTCCCACAAAATCCCCTTGGAGATCAATTTCAGGGGAGTCATCTTTCTAATAGTCTGTCTCTAAATGTTTAAGAGATTTCAGAAATTCAGTTATCCAGTGGGAAGTGTGGATCACTGTTTCTGTGCACTCTTCCCTGAATGTGACCTTCCTTTTAATTATAGCGAGAAGATAGGAGCAATGAAGGTAAGACTGATGCAAGGTATTTATTCTTCATAGCTGAATGAAATTTTAGTTCCTTAGAGTTCAGTTTTCTAAAGAGATTTCTCATTTCCATTCATCAGTTATTTTTTGTCTTCAATGATGTATTATTGTACAACTTTATTCTAAATAACCAGTAGTTTCCCCATGGCCTTTCTTCCCAGTCAACAAGAATAATCATTTATGATTTATGTATGTATATTCTTTGATCCTCATATACACTCTGTGTGAGAATTATATTAGATGACTTAAGGAGAACAAGTGACTTGTCTAAAGAGACAGCTAGCAAGCAGTCAGAACTGGAACCCAGTCCAATTTTATTATGCTACACTGTGTCTCAGGAAATTCTGTGATTAATGAGGTGAAAAGACTAATAATGCTTAGTAACTTTTGTTTTCTAAAATACTGAAGCTATTTTTTAAATAACAAAAATACAATAGTAGGGATTGTTGGTGGTGAAAGAGAACCAAGTGTTAGACCAGTGCAATCAGACCGGACCTTGGTTCAGCAACCTCAGTGTTTGAGTTCTGGCTCAGAAAGAATTCAGAGCCAAGACTCAAACTATAAAAGAAAGTCTACTTAGAAAATCATAGAGGTAGATGTGAGCTATAGAAGACATGGGTTCAAGAAAACAAATTACAGAGGCCAAAGAAGGGGCCTTGGAGCTTAGGAAAGAGACAGAGGCGAGGAAAACAGACCTCGGGGAAAGGGTAGGGAAAGGCCCGGGCGTGCTCCACAGACAGCACTGTGCACCGGGCTCTCTGTCCAAAGGGCTTTCCAGGGTCAGGGGATTTTAAGGGAGGTCCCAGGGGAGGATCTCAATAGAATATTCATCAGGTTTCCAGGTGTGTCTTTCCAGGGCCATGGTCTCCACTGATTGGTGAGCACCAATCAGGGCAGTGGGCCACGAGTCAGTGCAGCTGGTCCTGATGTCGGCCATGGTATTGCTTGTCTGGTTTTGCTGCTTTTCCGGGCCTGGAGCTGAAACACAGCTGAGGCCTAGATGTCATCCCTCATGGTTAATTCTTAAGGGAGTGGTTTTGCAAGGGCCCACCTAGGAGTTGCATGAGGCCAATCTTTGACCCCTTGTTCCTCCTCCAAGGGGGTCTACTGCATGACTAGTGATATGACAGGGGAGGGTCCAAACCACATGACCAGCTATATGGAATCTTGGGGCAGGGGGGGTGTCTCAACTGCATGACTAGGGAGATGGAAGGGAGGAAAGGTTATCCTGGGGATGAGATCCTTATTTTCCCATTTTTGCCCCTTGCTGGTCACTGAGGCTTTCTGCCTTGGTGACCTCCTGTACCTGACCCATTGTCCTTGCTCTGCTCGGGTCTCTTTAACTGCCTACCACAGGATGGCAAAAACAATATGTTCAGTTATGGGCCTAGATATGAAATTCTTCTCACTCATTATTTAACAGTGCCTTCAATATGGCTGTTCTGAATCACCAACTAAGGGGATGTTGTAGATAACTCTTTCTGGAAAAAATAATCAGGATGTTGGAGCCAACACTTGAAGATCATTCAATAGTTTTGTATACTGATAAAAAAAAACAACCCACATTTCTCATTTAAAGACATGTGAATGGACAGAATTGGAAAAAGTATTCAGTATTCTAATTGTAGATTTAAAAGAACTGCTAGAGGAAGTAAACTTTTAAAGGGCATATTAAGTACCTCATTTTGAAAATGATGAACAATTCAAGGGCTTTAAAATGCTTGTTAAGAGAAAGAAGGTTAATGAGTCTAAAGACTCCCTGAAAAAACCATTGGGTGATTTGGAAGTAGCTGCTTGTTTCTTATTACAACTGCCAAGGAAACTGAGTTACCACTTCCCCAGAAAGACTTGGGATTGGATTTCAAAATTTAGGTGCTTTAAATAATCACTAAGTATGCTCAAATCCATGTTAAATGCTGAAGTATTTATAAATATTTCTTTTAAATACACAAAATTTTAAGTTCATCTAGACAGGTGCAGGGATATATCATGTGCCAACAAACTGTCAAAACTTTTGACAAAGAGTCAACAAAGTGTGGCAATGTTTTTAGAAGAGCACAGGTCTTTGTGTGACATAAAATCCAATGCCAAGGAAAATCACCAGCTCCATCTGCGGTAACTGATTTACAAAATTTTTAAAAGATTTCCCATCTTTCTGCAGATGTTATTTGCCGTGCCAAGAAGTTTAGTCATGTAAATCATTACTATGGCTGACTTAGCCTTAAAAGCCTCTGGACCTAATAAGTGATCAAGGTGTGGGAACCACAATCTAAATTCTGGTTCTCAAAGCTCAGTTAAGAGACTATGACAAACACAAGAAATCTTTGCCAAGGAACAGTGAAGCAACAAAAGAAGAAGGAACATGCCAATGCTTTCTTGAAGAGCCACAACTTAAAACAGGAAACTAAAATAATCATTTAAAGTGTTGCTGGAACATTAAATTCATGACACACTGGGAAGTAATCCCTTTTATAAGGTGTGTTTGGTTTATGGACTGCTTTTGACATTAGTTTGTACTACGTTCAGCTTTCGGCAATGGGTTACCAGGGTCAGAAATAGATATGCCCGAAGATCATGGGTGAATTTCACATTTATTAATCAACCAGTATTTATGGTAGACTCAATGAAGTCATGGTTCTCTGCTAGGAATCGGGTTTTTTAATCATATGACACAACAGCAACAGCAGCGATTGTGGCATAACCCCCGCCTTTAGATTCCATCCTCTAATTAAGACAGATCAGATACAAACACTAGCCAACACAACCCACAAGTACAAAGTAATAAAAGGTAAGTACCCCATGTAATAACTGTTGAAAGTTCAGATAAAGGACAGTAAGAAGTGATCGAGAAAATCTTTATATAAAAGGAAGGACTGAAGGTATGCGCTGAAGATTGGCTAAACATTTCAATAGAGAGGCAAGGATAGAATTTCTGGTAAGGGAAACAGATCTGGTAAATAAGTAGATGTAACTATGTGGGGTGTCTGGAGAGTGGTAGACAAGTTTGGAAGTAGAGGCAGAGAAGATGAGAGTTTTCAGTACAAGTTATGTACTTTAGATTTTAATCATAGCCATTAAAAGTCAAAAAAGATTTTTCAGCAGGAAAATATATATAAATATATGTATTTAATTAAGACATGAAGTCCCAGTTGGATTTAAGAATATAAAAGTTAGAATTGAGGATATCAGGCAGGAATTTATTCTGAGTTCTAGTTTAAAGTTATAACCAAGTAATCAAAATTATTGAACTCGTGGGATGTCTGAAGCTCGGTCACAGATGGTACAGGGCACAGAGAATTAAATCACAAGTCACTTCTTTTGGAGAACATTATTGTGGTAATCATTTTGTAATATATACATATATCTGATTATTATATTGTGCATTTTAAACTTATAAAATGTTATGGCAATTATATCCCAATAAAACTTGAGGGAAAAAAAGAAAAAAATTACTCTGAAATATCAAAAGAAAGAAAATATTTCTGATTATTTCAGAAAATTCTTATGTTCAAGTATAAGTAGATAAATTCTATGGCTCAGAGGAGGAAAAACCATAAGAATAAAATAGACTAAAACAAAGCAAAGCACAATGAGAAGAAACAATAAGGCCAATACGAAGAAAATTTAAAATATTGTAGCAGGATTAAAAAATGGGGAGGGTTGAAAGTATCAGATTATAAAGAACAAAAAATTAAGTCCATGAAATGAAAGACAAGCCTAAGAACTTAAATTATTTTAAGAGAATATATGTAATCAGAAATGAAAGCTTTAATAATAATCTTCATTGGAAATTCCAGATTACATTAACAGAAACCAAGATCTAAAAATTGGGGAGATTTTGGAAGAAATAAAACCCTGATAAATGTTCCTTCTTATATAGAGAGATATTAAAACCTATGATTTTTGTACTCTGACATTAAAGCAACATGTATTAAAGGATGTTTTTCAAAAAGTGAAAGATAACCAATAATTGAATTACAATAAAATATACTTTAATTAATACACTAGAAAAGAATATAACAAAGAAAGAAGGGCTTGTATTCTGAATTTCAGAAAAAGATAAAGTAAGAAATCATGACAAAATTATAGACAGCGACAGAAAGCCAAATATATTAGTTACAACCAATATAAGATGGTTAAACATGGCTTTTTAAAAACACACTCAGTATGAAAGCAAATTTTTAAAAATTAACTACTTCAATTAATAAGAATATATCTAGAAGAAAATATCAGAAATAAGTTAACAGTAAAAAGTTGCACAAAGACAAATTATATAAATAAACAGGAATGAAAGAGTTGCAATAGTAATATAAAATTTAAAAATTTAAGGCAAAAACACAGAAAAACTGAGAGTTAATTTGCAGTGATACATGGTAAAATTCACCAATAATGCATATTGCTAAACTCTATACAAGCAATATTATTATACCAAAAGATTATATAAGCATAAAATATAAAACAGTATATGAAACATTCAAGAATACATATTTAAAGCAAATAGAAGAGAATTGAGACAACTTTCTTTGATAAATCCAGTAGCCAAAGCATAAACATAAGGAAATAAAGGATGCAAACATACTTAGTTTAATAACATGCCAGCACATATACTTTGTTTCATTGTTGCTCTTTAAGGTTAGTTTTGTTTTATTTTTGTAATACCCTTGTAATATTTACAAATTTGATCATTTAATTGGTTATGCCACACACACACACGCACACACAGACACACACACACACGCACACCCCAATTCAACAATTATTGCAGATATAGCTTCCAGGGAAGCATGTTCTAGAAGGAGATTAGCATTTAGGAAGTGCAAAGTCTGTGGAAGTGAAGGAAAGGAGGCAGGATTAAACAGAAGGAACAGCAGAGTCGTGAGTCAGGGAACATTACCCAGAGAAGGGGGTGAGGCATTAGGTGGGACAGCTCTTCACTGGAGGCAGCCCCCCAAGGATCCCAATAGCTAAGGACTACCTACCTGATGCAGTTTAACAGGAATAAATGCCCTTTATTCCTAAAAAAAACCTTATCTGTGCCTCACACTGTCCATCATGGAAAGTTAAAATATTAGAAATAATAAATATCATATTTTAATAGAATAAAAAACAGGTTAAAAATGAAAATATAAATTAATTTCTAAAACTTCAGTATTAAAAATCTTGTTTCTAAATGAATTTTTATTCAAAGAGAAAACCAAAGTTGCAATTACTTAATATTAATTAATAATAAAAAGTATAATCTACATATGAAAATATAAAAGATATAAGTAAATATATAAAAATATGATATATATTTTTAAATGTTCTGTTTAAAATTTAATCATTGGATCAAAATATGAAGAAAGTGAATGAACAAGCTGAAGCCAGGTAAAGAAATATTTGCAACACATACATCTGACAAAGTATTTGTATCCACAATATGTTAAGAGTTCCTACAAGCAAATAGTAAAAAGACAAACGACACAATTTAAAATGAGCAAAGAAAAGAAATTTGAACAGAAACTTCACAGAAGATCACAAATGCAAAAAAAGCACTTGAAAAGATGGTTAATAGCATCAGTCATCAAGAAAATGCAAACCAAAACCTCAGTGGCATAGTCACACACCTACTAGAAGGGTAAAATTAAAAAGATTAACAATATCAAATATTAGTGAAGACGTGAATCAAATGGGATGCCCATACATTGCTGGTAAGAGTGTAAAAATTATAACCTCTGGAGAAGTGTCAGTTGCTGTTAAAGTTAAACTGATTACTTACTATATGACCCCAAAATTCTACTATTAGATATTTACCCTAGAGGAATAAAAACAGATAGTCATGTGAAAGCTTGTTTAGGAGTGTTCAGAGCAACTTTATTCATAAGGGTCTAGAAGTGGAAAGAACTAAAAATTCATCACTAGGTAAATAGATACACAAATCGGGGTACATTCCTACAATGGACTATGACTTGGCAATACAAAGAAGTGAACCATGGGTATATACAAGAGCATGAATCTCAATTGTGTGACTTAGTTTACGAGAAGTGCAAGGACAGGCAGATGATGGAAATCAAAGCACACTCCTCCGGAATGCGGGGTGGAGCTATCTGGAAAGCAGTCTGGTGTAGCTTTCTGGGATGGTGGAAGTGCTCTGTATCTGTATTTGGGTGTGAGTTACATGAGCGTAACTAATTGAGCTATTTAGAAAAGATCAAAGATCAGTGCATTCCACTCTGCAAAATATACCTCAAGAGAGAGAACAACAACAAAGTGTTTTCAAAACTTCAAGAATTGTATTTCTATATTATTGACATAATTTTAGAATAGCAAAAATGTGGAAATCTAATTTATTTTCCAAAGTTCCCATGTCCCTGATTATAAGAAGGAATAAATAGAATACAAATAGTGTGAATGAAACAGCCACATATATACTCTGCCAAATTGAACCTAACATTATGCTAAAAGAATAATAAATTATGAGCAAATTACCTTTATTTTCAAAAAATGAATATATCACAGCAAAATTAAAGTATGATCAAGTACTATTATTTCATAGGTGTTGTAGATGAATTTGATAGTATTCAACATTCCTTCCTCATTTTAAAACATCACTAGTTAGGAGTGGTAAGGCAATATTTTAAATGTTAGAAAGTCTACTGCAGCATACACATTCTTAAAATCATAATTAATGTAAATTCTGAAATAATTTCCATTAAATTCAGAAAGAAGATTAGCCTAATATTTTAATAATTATTTATTTCTATTCTGGAAGTTCTGATGTAATAACACAAGAAAGAAAAATGAATATAAATACTTAAAAATGTGAAAATATTGACCAACTAATAACTGTCTCATAGTAAAAAAAGGATGGGTTACTTAGTAAATAGATTTTTATAACTTCTTAATATTTAGGAAACATAAATTTCAGAGCATACTTCAAATAAATTACATTTTAAATTATAAGCAAACAACCATAAACCACTAAAAATAATTATAGGTTAAAATATACGTAAGTTTCTAGTGCTGGAAAATATTGTACAAAAACTTATAGCAAAATCTTAAAAAGAAAATAAGCAAAATTTTGGAAAATCTCTTTTAAAAAATCACAATTTATCAAACGTTGTATGTATACTCCTAATATGTAAAGGGTTTGTGATGAAAATCACAAAGAAAAGGCAAGCATACCAATATGAAAAATAAGCAAATGGCATGACTCAGAAAGTTGCAAAATGAAAAATAAAAATAGATAAGATTTGTTGCTGGTAAATTTAGTTAACAAGTTACTGTTTTACAATACGAATCAAATTGATATCATGTAAAATGAAAATGACAATATCTATAACCAGCTAGATACTGAAAATGGCCTAAATGAATAAAAATAGATAACTGAATAAACCAATATGACTGTATCATGAAACACTATGCTTCGATTATAATTCTGTGTTGTAGAAGAAAACATCATGTAAAAATATAGACAATTCCTGTTTAGTGAATAAAATAGGTCACCTAATATTTTTGTAATTTTACATCGTTTTTTGGAAAATTAAATTCATTTTTAAAAGACTAAGGTATATACACCAAAATGTTTTTTAAAACATTGTATTCTCTGAGCAATAGAAATAGGAAGGAATAATACTTCTATCTTTGTTTTTTTGCTATGCTGTCCAATTTTTCTACATTAAAAAGAAAAAAATTTGTAATCAGAGTAACATATAAACAACTGATAAAGATATATGCCATAAATTTTGGAAGCTAACCATAATCCTGATTAATAGAAGTAAATGTTGTTGTTCAGCTAAAAAAGAGACCAATCCTTTTTCACTAATCCTGATATACTTTTTAAAGGAGAAAAAAGAATGAAAAAGTAAAAGGAGAAACAGTACCAGGCTAAGCTCTGACAATAACATAGATGCATTTTTTTATTTCAGAATTTAATGGGTTCTTCATACCAAAGATCAAAACGATAATAAACGTCCAAACTTAATTACTGCTGTTGCCACTATAGGACAGAATGAGAAAAGAGGCAGACAACAGCACAGAGACAGATCCTGTTAAAGTAAGTATTTCCTTGGAATATAAGTGGCTGTAGCCGTATAATACAGGCTGTATTTTATTAGGGAGAGCATTTTCAGCTGGTGTGAGTCAGTGAGAGTTAACATGAAGCGCAGTAATGTAACATGACCAGTAATGTTTTGAAAAACATTTAATTCTGGATCCAACATAAGCTATCGGCATAGATATCTAGGCTAGATCCAATTTTCTGTTGGCAGGGGGAAGGAGAAAAATATTCTCTGAAGTATCGACAGGTAGTAAGGACAGACTATAGGAAATAATTTAAGGTGCTTCTAAATGTTACTTGTGAAATGCCTTTTAAAATAAATCCTTTCTGACTCTTCATTATGTTGCACAAATGAGAGGCCCAAAAATTATGGCTCGACACCCATTTTACATTCAAGGTCAGATAGGCAACAATCAGGCGACGATATTTTATTCTCCTGCACATATGAAATTCTGTTTGAACTCATCAAAGTGAATTTATAGATGTGCTAAACTATCCAATGAGAAGATTGGGTGTGCATAGGACAAGTTACCTACCTGGTTTCCTAATGCAAGTAAATTACTAGCTAGGCATGGTTTCACTTGGTATAGAGGAGAGAAGTTGATCATTTTTGTTCCAACCTTGACCAAAATATGGGCCTGAATTTTTAAGGACAACACATTAAAAAACCTTGGCAGTGATCATTCAGAAATATTTCTGAATAGGATACATTCACAAGAAGCCTTTTTCCCTTTGCCAGCATCTCTATAACTACTAGGAACTTGGGAGAATAAAAACAAATCATCTGAGTGTAAACTGACCCAGAGCTGAATATTTATCCTCTGCAATTTAATCTGAAAAGATGTCTTCAAGCATTTAGGGTTTGGTTGAATCCCATAAAACCCAGCAAAATTTAGAACTCAAACGGATGCCCTGTCCTTACTTCACCTCCCAATATCAGACTTTTGTGGGCATAACTAAATCACATGACGTTAAATTCCATTTTGACATCCATGTTATTCCAGTTCGTGTCAAAATGGAATTTCACGTCTTCTTTGTGGTTGAAATCACGTACTTTCTTCTTAATATTTTAGAGGTGCAAATTTATACATTTCAAAAATATTCCTCTCTGAGCATGTGAAGAGCTCTGAGAAGGGGAAGGACACAAACTTACAAATGAAGAAGAGGCTGAAAAAAAAATGTTTTGTTAATCCTTAAAAGCAAAACCATAGAGAAAAGATTTGAGGACACCCCGTATAATCAAGAGAGTAAAACTAAGTAGAGCCCACGTGCTTCCAAGAAGATCCCAGAATGCTCTGCGGAAATAAGCAATGCAATGGTTAATCACTTCAGAGAAATAATGTAGAAAGTACTACATGTATCACATCCAAGATAATGACCAAACCTTTTCAAAATCATCCCATCTGGGAAAATTTTTCCAAAGCTGAAACTGTACCAGACCACCCTTAACTATCCTACACACTTTAGGGATATGAAGCTAACTTTAGTCTGACAGTTTCAGCAGTGAGAACTACATGCAAATAAACAACAGCAACAAAATCTTCTTGCCCATCTAAAAAATTCAAAAACGTATATAAGCTTAAGAATAGAAAGAGAAAGAGTGACAAACTACCCACCTGAATTTTCTTTTTTTAAAGTATATTTTATTGATTATGCTATTACAGTTGTCTCTTTTGTTTCTCCCCTTTATCCCCCTCTGCACCCTCCTCCCTCCAGCATCCTCTCCCCTCCCCCCCAGCCCTTAGTTCATGTCCATGGGTTGTACATAGAAGCTCTTTGGCCTCTCTATTTCCTATACTACCTTTAACCTCCCCCTGTCTATTTCGTACCTCCCATTTATGCTTCCTATTCCCAGTACCTTTTCCTCCATTCTCCCCGCTTCCCCTCCCCACTGATAACCCTCCATGTGATCTCCACGGAGTGAGGCAATGGTGTTCAGGGTTGTATTGAGAACACACAGAAACTGACCTCATGCACAAGGAAGATGATCCAAATGCAAATAGAGCCATGTCGTTCAGAACACACTCTCAAAAGCAACACATGATCAGTTGGAATAACTGTACTAAGAGCAAATAAATTTTAATCACGTTAAATTTTTATGTGTTTAAGAAACAGACTTTTCCATTTAAATTATCAGTAAACCAACCACGTAACTCTGAGATTTTACCTCTCTTTCGCAACCCCCCAAAACTGTGCTGATACCCAGTATGATCCAAACTCATAGAATTGAGCTGTTATGAATTTAATTAAATTTTCAAAGTGGCATATTAAAAGCAGATCTAACCTAAGATATAATGAAGCAAGAGGGTGAGGCTTACAACAATATTAAGAACTAGTGTTTTGTGGTTTCTCTTCAAATACCAAAGGAGATTGAATTGGAGTGAGAGAATATTGGCTAATAAATTTGCAGAAAAAAAAGAAAGCACCTCTATTTTTAATCTTCAAGTCTGAAGGGAGGGAAGGACCTTAGTTAAGTATTGTTTATAATGTTTCTCTAAGTTCAGTTCAGTGTAATGAATTTGGTGGCACCCCTGGGAAATCTGTGCCAAGGTAAAATTTCGCACCCAGAATATCTTATGTACAGAGCACATATTTAGAGCTGAATTTTCTAAAATTATGCATAGAAAATTTCAGAAGAAAATGCGCACAGAATCTTAACTCTTGAAGGGCTATGAAACATCACCATCTACGTCAAAATACAGACAGTGTATATAAAACGTGGTTAAACAAAAAGTTAATGTGCCAATTTCACTTCCTTCTTCCTGCAGCCCTAATTTAAACAAGTTGCACACATAAGTGATACTATATGCATAGGGTTTTGCATTAAGTTTGCAATGTCAGGTTTGTTTATAAAAATCATATTTTTAACTGCTGGCCCCTGGGGCTCTGTTCTGGGCAGTTACAAGCTCCAGCCAGTTCCATTCTGATTTTTAAAGAGACAGTTCTCGTTTCCATGAACTTTCAGTGGAGACATTTCAGACCTTGGAACAAAACTCTGGGTTTATACTTTCTGTGGCCTCACAAGCTTACAATTAAGTTTATTTACTTAGCACAGAAAGTGCACTCCGGCATATCGTGACCTGCTGGTGGCCACTGACAGCCCCCAGCAGGCTTGCAGAGTTCGTATTCCTTTTCTTCCTCTCTTCGCTCAGCCTGGCCACCACTACTGTGAAAAATTTCCTCATGGTGCTTTGGAGAGCATTTACCACAATTTTGTTTGCATTCAGAACGTTCAACTCCATTCATAAACCTAGTGGTCACACAGTAGTTAATAAAGGCCTTCAAACCTTTCTGGTCTTTTCCACCATGGTTGAAATCCTGGCTTCTGTAATTCATGCGCCGCCATAACAACGCTCATGGGTAGCTGTAGAACAGAAGACTTCAAGGAAAATGCAGACACTTTGCTGAACATTATTGGAAATAATTACATGTTTGGCTTTGCAGTCCATTCAAATGTGGTGACACCATGTTTGCTTTGGTCTTACCACAAAACTTTAATTTGACATTTTTCTTCATCAACCCCCGCCCCCCTTTCTAGTTTAAGGGTACCAAAACATAAAGTAAATGTGATCATTATGAGGTTCTAGAAAGATGTCATAGCTGGGCTCCCCAGATAAGATGTTCATTAAGAGGCTAACCTTTTATGTTATGAAAACTATGTGGCTTTATACACTGCATCTTGAAATGTCAGTATGGGTTGGGGGCCAAACGGTCATCACTTTCACAGCTAATTACTCATGCTCAGTCCAGGAAGTGCTGTTGTTTGTAATGTGGCTTAGGCTTGTATAAACTCGATTCTTTGATATCAAAGAAATTATCTAGGGCAAGATTACGTGTTCAGTGCAACTCAGTAGGTCATGCTTTCAACTTGGGCTGGCCCTGGGAACTGGAAGAATGCAATCTTTTCTCTGGATGGCTGTCCATACCTCTGCCCCTCCATCTCCGCTCCCCATTAAACCTCTCCTAAAGCCCATTCAGAGAACTCAAGAACATTACCTGTAATACCACCGTTCACGTGTCAGTCTCTGAGCAAGGAGAATTTCTGCCAGCTCTGGGACTGAGTTAAGAGTCATACTTGGAGGTGACACCATTGAATGAGGCAATGTCTGCTATTATTCATTTCATAACATTATCGTATCAGACCTCAGAGCAGCATCATAGAATCACAGGGGTGGGGAGGCTGACGGAGGTTTATCTCAGTCCATCAGTGCTGCCTGGAAAGACCGTCCCTGAGTACAGGCAGTTGCCTATCATCTAGAAAAGGTCATCCTCAACATTATCAACACTGTGAGTACTTTTAGTCCCATCATTGAAGACCACACAATGGTCTATTATTGATAAGACCAGGATACTTAAAATATAAATAAACAAGGTGTATGAAACTTTACCTTTGCTCATTAGAAAAGCATAACCTAAGATTCTGTAGTGCGTATTTGTATTTTTTTATCCTCATGCCCATTTCCTCTTCTTAATAGTTCTTGGGATTTCTTTGGGGGAAGGTTCTACTGTCTATTGTGAGCAGTGGGGGAAAGCACAGTTTCAGTGGGTTGGTGAAGCGACATCCCACTAGGAGCTGAAGGGGTCCTTGCATATTCTTTCCTCCATTCTCCCAGATTTTGATACTGATCATACCACACAGCAATCTCCTTGAGAATTAACTAGAAATTTTGGAGCCATTTTTTATCTTCCAATATCTCAACTCTCATAGCCACAGAGTCATCGGGCTCTGTCAACTGCCGTCAGTGAATATTTCTTGAATCTCGTTTTCATCCCCTCCTCTCCCTGCTATCATAGTACAGTCCTGGCATGTGTCCCCGATGTTGACACAATGATTTCCTCACTCTGTCTGCCTCCCACCTCTCTCCATCCCAACTCTTTGCAACAGGAAAGTAACGATAAGTAACTGATCCCTTATGATGGGCCAGACATTAAGGTAAGCACTTTTTAAAATTTAGCCTTCACAACTCTCTTTAAGTAGATATTATTTCCCCCATTTTATAGGCAAGGAAACAGAGACTAAGAAATATTAAGAAACTTACCTATGATCACCCAGCTAATACATATTTAAGCCAAGTCTGAATTCAGTTCTGTACAACTGCAAATTCCATACCATAAAGGTAAAAGTAGCTACCTCCCTTCACACTAATGACAATCTTTCCAAAACATAAGTGCCATTATTTATTTCCCTGCTCACAACTCTGATGATTCTTCATCCATTGCATGCACAATAAAGTCATGAACAAGTGAGACTTTCCAGGGCCTTCCGTGACTTAGCTTTTCCAACCATCTTTCTTGTTAATCGCCACGCTCACCTGAGATCCCGACATCCTGCCATCCCTAACTCCTTTGTGTCATTCAACAAGTTACATTCTCTTGTGCCTCTCCATTCCTTTGCATTCACTGTTCCTTCAGTCAGGAGGGCTTGTTCTGTTTTCCCCCATCTGGAAAATCCTGGTTTTGCCTTCAAGAAGTATCTGAGATGTAACTGTTGTGTGGGACCATCCTGGGATCCTGTGACCAACTTCATTTTCACTTCCTCTTGCACTTTACTCCATTGCCCTTTGACATTTCTTTATTCAAGTCTAAGCCCTTATTGGCGTGTATGGTTCCTCAGGAGACTGTGGCTTCTCCAAAGGTCTGATTTATTGGCTTTCTATTCTTCCTGCTTCCACCCTGCCCCATCTTATTCTCCAGTAATGGCATATCATTACTTTACCCAAAATTCTCCAATAATTCCCCATCATATTTAAAATACAATCAGAAACCCTTAACATGTGCTCTGGCCACCTGCTGTCTCTCTGATCTCGCCTTCAACTTATCTATCCCCCTTTCTCCATTTTTAGCCTCATGGCTTTCCAACTATTTTTTTTACAGACCAAGGAGATGCCTACTCAGGACCCTTGTGCTGCCCATTCCCTCTGCCTGGAAGGCTCTGTGCCCAGGTGTCTACCTGGATGCTCCCCTTGCTTCATTCAGAGCTCTGCCAAATGCCAGCTCTTCTGAGAAAACTTCCCTGACCACCCACGTAAATATAAACATAAGATTGCAGCCAACATCACGCCCTACACCCTTCTGTCCATACTTAGCACTGACCATTATCTGTCATTATATCACACACTGGGATGTGTATTTATCTATGACTTCCCTGCCCACTGAAATGTAAGGCCCACAAGGGCGGGCCCGAGCCTGCTTCTCTCAGTGCTATGCCCCAGAGCTTTTCCCAGCAACTGCTAGGTAAACATAGACAAGTAAGTGAGCCTCCTCCCCTGCTTTCCAGGCTTTACAACATTGCCAGTAGCACTTCAGGGGCTCAAAACCTATTGGTGTATATTGAGTAAGTTATGGTGCAAAGTATAAAGCGTTTCCATGGAATCTCCCCTTACAAACCCGACAGGTCAGAGAAGCTTCTTACTCCCAAAGGAACATTTCAAACAATAAGTAAATGATAAGAGGACAGTGATTTGATAGACAACGAGGCAGGAAAGAAAAAAAGCAGAGTTCCAAAATACAGCTCATAAAATTTTTTAGAGATGTTGCACCCGATCACAGATGTCTTCTTCATATCTCAGTTCTTCCTGATGTCATCCCCAGATATAAAGAAGCTTTGTTAGCCCTTGAACCCTTTCGTGGACAGGAATGATCTAAATTAGGAATCCTGAATCCTTTCTTCTCTAAGTGAAGCTTTCTCATCTGAGACCACGTCCTAGAAATGTATTTAAGTTAATTACACCATAACCTTTGAGCCATCATTAATTCTTCTTGACCTTTAGGAAGCCAAGTGTCATGGGAAAATACTGCTTTTACTGTCTGCCATGATTTTCATGAATATTAGAAGACTCTAAGATCTCTTCCCAACATCATTATCTTTTTATTGTTGTTCAATTTTTTTATTTTAAAATTTTTTATTGTTGTTCAATTACAGTTGTCCCCATTTTTCCCCCAATTCCTCTCCTCTGCCCTACCCAACCCCCACCTTCCACCTTCAATCCTCCCCCCTATTGTTTTTGTCCATGGGTCCTTTATACATGTTCCTTGATTGGACCCTTCCCCTTCCCCTTCTTTCCCTCATTGTCCCCATCTCCCATCCCCTCTGGTCACTGTCAGTTTGTTCTATATCCCTTTCTTTCTGACGATCTCAGTGCATGTTTGGTATAAAACAGTAGTCCTTCATTTGTAAGTGACTCCAGTTTCCTCCTTGGCAACAATGGTTCTTACTCAATATGTATTTATTGCATATAGAAAATATATTCTATGTATTTCAGTTCTCTTCAGCCTCTCCATGCCTCCCTCCCCCACCATGACTGTGAGAGCAGTTTGGTGTCTGGGGTTGTCATTATATTAGAAAGTCTAAAAAGATTGAAAGGAAAATTAGGTTTTGAGAGGAAGGAGATTAATTCATTTTGAACATTTTGAGTTAAATATGGTTTTGGACAACCAAGCTCAACTTCTCCAAAGGCAGATGAATCAGTGAAAGGCAATTATTTCTTCAATAGACCTTGGCAATCTTTCCTCCTCTGTGGAAAAAAGAAAAACTGCCATAATTCCAAAGATGATTCGATTGTATCCAAACATATGTATTGAGGACTTACTGTGTTCTAAGAATTGCCCTTGGTTTTTTTTTTTATATTTATATAGGACCTTAGCAGTTACTCGATAATCATTACTAAAGCCTGAATCTTCAGTACAAAGCCTGAGTGTTTTATCACAGTGAAGATGTAAAACCTGAGCACTTGGGGTTCAGCCAACAGCAATGCTCACATGTTAACAAAACCTTTCCAACTCTTGAGTTTTCATCCCCAAAGGCTCATGTCACTCCCAGTTTGCCCAGTGTTCTCAGGCTGTCTAAGCCTGACCTGTGATGCTCTCCTGGCTCTCCTCCTTCTGTTCAGTCCCTTCCTCACATTCCAAGGCCCATTACTTATCTCTTCCAAGGGAGACACCTCAGTCCCTTGGAAGCAACCCCACTCTTGGTGATCTCAAAGGGCTCTAAGTATGGCCTCTTCTTTATCACTTGACTATAAACCCTTAACCACATTTTACTGTTTCATGTGAGCTTGTCGTTTTCTTCCCAACTGGGACACAAATTCCTCCAAAACAGCAAACTAGTCTCTGACTTCTTTGCAGCTTTCGCTCAGGCTGAGTTCATGACAGCTCGGTAAATATCAGTTCTTGAAATGAGCCACCAAAGTTCCCAGTACAGCCATTTGTATCTGAAAGGACAAAGGGTTTATGTTCTGATAGAATTAACCCAAATAAACTCCTGTTCAAAATGAGCTGTCATGAGTGAGAGCAGCAGACAGGATCACAGGGAGTAGGTCAGGTGGATTTGCTGAAGAACCTTCCCCTTGCATAAACAGATGGAGGGCAAGGACTTCCTGACCATTCCTGCCAGATGGCTTCATCAGTACCTGGAAGATAAATAATACTAGGTGTCAGCCAATGGCACTAGCAGGAGTCTCTTTGCCACCCCATTTTCATTTGGGTTCCAGGAGGTCACAGAGTCAACCCTGACTTACAGGAGGGAGGAGCCCCACAGGAAAAGTGCTTCAAAATATTCTACATGTTCGTGGTCTACCCCAAGCAGCATGGGCTGCTTGCCCATGCCCCTGCCCAAGCTCACCCCAGGCCCGACCTAAGTGCTCCCTTATTCCTCACAACTCAATTCAGCAGGGAAGGCTCTGGGGTATTTTCATCCCTGAAAGCGTCTCTCCTTCATTTCCACCAGCCTTTCCCGGTTAAAGTGCTTTCTCCTCCCTTCTCCTCCTGTCCCCTTTCCTCTCTTTCCCTAGAACCCCTGCCGGTTCTCTTCTCTCCTCTCCCCTGTCTCTTCTCTTTTTCTCTCCCCTAATTTTTTCCACTCGCTTGATCCCAAAGACCACTACAAGGGAATTTTACTTTCTGACTCTAAACCTAACATTTCTCCAGCTCGCCATCAGTACAAAACGTTCTTCATAATGGCTGTGGTGAAAGTTTTGTGTGTCTTTCCCACCCATTTATTGAGTTTTCCACATTGAACTGGACTCGCCATCTGTTTTCTTTTTCAACATTACAACAGACATGCAGGGTGAGGTGAACGAATTGGCAACAACCCTCACAACTCAAGGAGGAAATTCAGAAAAGGACCAGCCCCAAGCAGCTGCTCTCTGGACTGACCCCATTCACCTTGAAATCGGAGCACTGGAGGAAGAAAGAGGAGGGAAAGTCATGTGTATGGCTATGTTGTTACATGTCTCTGGAGGGAATGTCTCTGTGTGTCGTGGGAGTGAGGGAGATAGCTGTGCACAGAAGGGGAAGCTATGCAGTGCGACAAAAGGCCAGACCTACCTTAGGGCTTGTGATGAAAATCAGAAGGAAACATTTCACTAAAAAAATTACCCTATACCCACACTGGAGGATGGCTAATTCTAGCCCATAGAATTATCCCGCAGCATAAGTTCTTTCACTTGTGCTGGGTTGTAACTTTAGGTATGTGGGCATGCAATTAAAATTTTCCTGGAATCACCCCACTTAACCCAGTGACAATGGGGAGCAAAATTTCCCCATCTTAGCAGCTCGTTCAGAGCCCAAGTGGCAGTCCACCAGCAGCTGATGTGAGGAGAGGCTGAGTGGCAGTTCTAATTGACCATTTCTACCCATGTTCCTCTTAGGAACATACAATACAAGCTGTCAGAGCTTCCTGCCAATCACAAGAAATCTGACCTGGAGAAAGCACTGCTTCAGAGTGAGGGCTGTTTATGTATCCAATGAATTCAGCTCCCATTGCATTATCTTATTTTTAGGCCATTGTGGAGAAGAGCCTGCCTAATCATATCACGAAATCACAAATTTAGTAGATTATAGATGATGACTTCAAATCTAAATATGTCCTCTGGCTGCCCAAACAAGAGGCCATTTAGCGTTTGACATCTTCCCGTCTTCGAGCTGCAAGTTTGTTCTTTGGGGATGCTCGGGAGCTTTTGCAAAGTCACAGCTTACCAAACATTTAGGAGGCATGCTGTTTGGTGACACCGAGGGGGCAAAAACAGTGAATGTGCGTTCCAATGTGCAACAAAAACAATGCCCACATGTGCTGTTTTCCTGTAGCACAAGGGGTTAAGGTAACTTAGGAAATTTATGCAGACAAGTTACATGCCGTATTTACCTGCTCTTCCTCCTTTTACAGTCAATGAGAGATTTTCGCTCTGACACAATGTCGACAACACATATGTCATAAGCAATGGGGACTGGGAAGAAAGAGAAGTGCACAAAAGCAAACTAACTAGGCAGACAGCAGCTCATCAGTGCCACATGGTCATGCTCCGCTCCAGTGGAACGGCCTTGCCATAATAAGGCCAGACACACGGATTTCTAAATGGCTCTACAGGTGGTTAGTTAGCCAGGTGGCCACACACCCACAGAAGCACTGACAGGGAAACTACATGAGAAAACACGGTGTTTCAGTTTGCAGCTGCCATCCCTACTCCATCAGGAAACATAGTCAGTGCTTCCTCTCCCAAAGTCGATGTGGGAGGGGAAGCGGGGAGAGATGTCAGAGCTTCAGAGTCCCCACCCACCTCAGCGGGAGGAAAGGGGGAGTTGTCAGACAAAGAAATGCCCTTCCAAACTCTGCATCCATAAATGGACACATACAGGTGTGCTTCCAGATTTCAGGCTTCCATCAGTTCAGCTTGTTTCCGAGCAGTGATTAATTCTGCAGGAAAGGATCTATGGCAACTTGTATTATTGTTTACATGCATTCATAAACTCCTTCCTGGAGGAGAATTATGTTTCACTCCCCTCTTGATGGGGCTTGGTGAGGAGACCTGCTATAGTCAGTGAGCTGTGTGGGTCGTGACATGCAGAAGCTTTAGGGGCCACTGTGTGCTCTCAGGGCCTCTTTTCTCCCCTGCCAATGACCAGCAATATCCCCAGAGGATTTGTTTGTCAGTCTGGGTCCTGAAGTGGAGACAATAGGAAAGAGTGTTGAAGTAGACCCAAGATGAATACAGGCAAGAAATAATCTTTATTGTTGTGAACCACTACAATTTGTGAGTCATTTCTTATTGCCTCATAACCTACCCTATTCTGACTAACACAGTCCCTTTAAAAAAGCTAATAGTACAGCAAGTTCACACTTAAGGGCACCATGGTGGAATGAAGTATTACTAAACTATTTTACCACAGGTTAATTGATATAAACAAGAATTAAGTCCCCACACATCTCATCAATGTCATAATGAAATAATCCTAAATTAAACACTGTTATTCAAGGACCTCCTATAAATCTAAAAGTGGGTGGCAGCCATGCTTGAGAGGTTCAAGCATCTGTATTCCTCTTATCATGATCTCTATCTTACCTCTAGCCCATTTGTGTTTGGATGAGTTCTGCCCTTGGTTTGTTAGTCTGATCTTTCTCAGGTGGGGTACCGGGCAGGCAAATCTCTGGACCTCAGAAGTGAATACATGCTAGGCAGATGATGGCATGGTTAATTCAATTGCAAGAAGTAAATGTGGATTTGATCATTACAGAACATGTTATCCTCTTTGAAAATATGTTTATTGTCTTTGCAGCGGAGACATTTAGTTTTATACAAAGTGCATAGATGCTATCTCAATTTAGAAAGACATAGTCAGGAAGCCACATGGCAAGAAGGGCCTGTGATAGAATAACATAATTTTGTTAAAGACTATATGTTTTTTAAAGTGTCACAAACTCAAAATACTTGGGAATCACAATAATGTTCCAGGAATCAGAGTAAACGCTGGATTTCGAGGTATAAAATCCATTACATAACAGGGCACTTTATTTCCCTTCATCCAGGCACTATGTATCAACTACGTTCTCCATGGACAGCATTATGTTATTTGCAGGAAACAATTTTAACAGTTTTAAGCTGCAGAAGACAATTTCCCCCATGTTCCTGGTTAGGGAAAGAGAATATTCACCTATATCTCATCCAGAACTCCTAAGTTTTTATCTTGTTCCTCTCCTTCAGATTATAAACGCTAATCATCTTAGCAAGCACAATATCCAGACCCGAGTTGATGAGTGTTTCTCAGGATTATCAGTGACACCATTAAGTAGAAAAGAGAAGCAGTGACAGAGGAAGTTTAGGTTTGACATCATAGTTATGAAACAACATTCCAGGATCACAGAACGTTGGATCTGAGTAAGAAACAGCATCTGGGATCCTGAGGCAAAGGGAGGTTTAATGCCTCACAAATGGCTGTAGATCACAGTCCAGAGTTCTGGCGCCCTCCCTGGCACGGGGGTCCTCTCCTTACAATTGTGTGCTGAGGGCAGGTTAGGCGAAAGGATCCCATTTGAGATGATAGAAATGTATTTGAAAAAGAGCACAGAGTAGGGGAGAATTAAGAACATAGAAATTATGAATACCAACAATCTATTCAAAATAAAAGCTCTGTTTAGAAAAGCCAAATGGTCTCTCAGCTTTTGCTTGGATGCCTCCAGTGACCAGGAGCTCACGGCTCCACGAGGTGTTTGTTCCATTGCAAGATCTTTGGGATGAACATACATCCCCCTCACAGGTATTTTCTTAAGCTAGTCATAGTTCTACTCTGTGCTGTAAGATTAATCTAGTGTAATGGCTTTCAAACACAGAAATGTGATTTTGTCCCTCAGAAGACATTTGGCAAAGTTTGTAGACATTTCTGGTGGTCAGTTACCAAAATGCACTGACATGGAGGCATAGGGGCCAGGAATACTGTCAAGCATTTTATAATGCACCAGACGACCCCCACAACAAAGAACTGTCAACCCCCACAACAAAGAACTGTCTAGCTCAAATGTCAACGGAGCCAAGATAGAGACACTCTGATCTAGTCCAATCCCTACTAAACAGTATAGCCCTTCGCATATTTGAAAGGGGCTCTGTTATCTCTTCCAAGTCTTCTTTCTGCTAAATACCTCCAGGTTTCTCATTATTATACATATGACAATTTAACAGCCTATGGTGACTGTGCTTCAATGTACTCTTGTTTCTCATTAATTGCCTCCACCAGAAGGGCAGACTATCCTTTAGATCTTACAGAAATCCAGAGGATTCTTAATCCCTGTGATCATAGCACCACATGTATTCAATGCACTGACAAGTACCAATAAATCATCACTAGAAGCATGAAAAGAGCCTGGTGTATTAGATCACCATGTAGATTCACCGAAGCTCAATGGGATTTAGATGATGGTAGTATTAAATAGCAGTAGCAGCAAAGTAACATTATTTATTGAGTCCAGACACCCTGCTAAGGGCTTCATATGCATGATCTCATTTAATCCTCCTAGCAATCCCATGTGGTGGGCTGTGTTATCATCATTTTGCAGGTGAAGAAACCAATTCTTAGATGAAACATTTGTCTAAGGTCGTGGATCTGGGGATCAGATTGGCCAGGACTCAAACCCAAATCTTCCCACCTTCAAAAGCCAGGCTCGCAATCCCCATAATGTGCTCCTCAAAACACGGATAAAATGGCACAGTTTACAAAAGAGTAACAAACTACCCTGGAGTTTGTGCATCCATCTTAACATGCATGTGCATAACTTGGTGGGAGGTCTCACTCCTTTGCAACCTAAGACTAGAACCCATTTGGGGGGGTGGGGGGAGGCTTCTAGGACATATTTTAAAAGCCAAAAGCTTTGTGTATTGTTAATAGTCTCTAGGGTAAAAAACAAATCAACAGCAACATAAAGAAAATATTTCTAGTATTTTCATGGCCCTCTATCCAAGAAAGTTGTCTCATTTAAAATTGAAAGCCTTAGTCTGGACCATCCCAGATTCATGAGTGCCCTGGGACCTTCCTTGCATGAGTGATGGTTACAAAGCTGTGTGCTTTTGACATATCAGGTTTATTTTCATTTCAGAGGAGTTTGGGTATTTTCTTCTCAGTGCTTCTACATTTGCAACCTAAAGACTGGAGCTTTTAGGACTGTGACTCATGCATCTTTCCTTAGAAGTGGGTGGACTACATACATATATATAGTTTTGGCAGCTCTTAAATTATTAGTCAAGTTGCCATGTAGTTTTTGGGTTTCACCAAGTGGCTTCAAGGATTAGAAACTGAGATCCTGAGAAAAGTGCTGGGATTACAAACTTTTACTATGTTGCAACTTAAAGCCGATCTTTTCTTTTTCTTGTGATCCAGGAACATATTTCTGCCATATTTATATAGCACTTTCCTGAAGACAAGGAAAACCCTGTTAGTAGAGGTGAGGAAGGAGTCACCTGGCATTTAGAAGGCAAAGCTCCTTGGCAGGAGAGCTAATACCAAAACTCATCACAATTAACTTTCATTTTTAAACTTAAAGAGGCTTTGATATCAGTCCCCCCCCCTTTTTTTTTTTCTGTCAACATAAATGTCTTCTCTCTCCTTATTCCTGGGATGACCTTATGTCTCCACTGTAGCTAAAAAATATTCCTGCCCTATGACTTCATTACATTGCATTTGAAAAAGAATGCCTCTTGCTCTCAACCACTGATCCACAACCATACACCCGGATGTTCATTAAAGTTGAATTCTCCAAGCGTCTTTCCACCTACCCTGAGTGACTGGTTTTCACTCCTCTGAAAATAAGACCTGGATCAGCCAGAGCTATTATAGGCAGACCAGAAAACACTCACTGCTCTTCAGTAACCCCGAGCCTTCAAGTTGTCCAATGGTATTGAAAGGTCTCTAGCAGAGATCAGAAAACCCTTCCTTGTAAGTGCACACTGGCCATGAGATTGAATCAGTATTGCTCTTGGCTCGCCGGCCTGACCTGCTGTGTCAGATAAGTTTTATGAGAATCAATCGAGATAAGGGTATGAAATCTCTTCGATGATGGTAAGGCAGCTTCGAAATTCAAAGGCTGAATATTGTTCCTAAGTCTGAGGCCCTGGGCAAAACAAAACTCATGTCCAGATAAACGTGAAGAGAAAAGACACACACAAGTAAAACATGCTTCAGATCGCACATTTTGAGAGCGTTTCCTGAGTCCTTCAGACTTTACTGAATCCCCCTCATCTGGATTTTCCGGTGAGCTTGCCCAGTACTTTCTGTCTGTATCTTCTATATCAGTGACTGGTGATTCTTCTCACCTGTTTCCTATCTAGACTGAAAGCTCCTTCCAGTGTACAGGAAAACTATTTGTGTCTATCTCTGGTGCCTAGTGCAGTGCCTGCGACATAACAGGCATTCGATAAATGCTCATTGATTTAGTTAGTTAGCTGATTAATAATTAAAGACAAACTCAGCATATGTTCATTGCCAAACAGTAGGTGAAGACAATGGTCTAGGATTCGAAGCAGGGTCAGATAAATGCAAAATGTGTAGGTAAAGTAAAAGTTTTATGGAAGAGTTGGAATTAGAAGAAACATAGGAATAAAATCCATCCATCCACTTATCCATTCAGTAAGTATTGCATCTAACCTCAGGCCAAGGAGATGCATAAACCTGATGCCTCAATTTCCTGAAGGAAAGATGGCATGAGCAAGCCTTAGAGTGTTCTAAATATAAATATAATTATAAAGTAAGGAGCAGAGAGGTATGCCTGAAATGGAGAAGTGAAAAAATAGGTTTTAAAAGGACCTGATTGCTTGGCTAGAAAGTTGGTAGTTTATTCCGTAAGCAACGAGGAGCCAGTTTGTAGAGGGATAAGACAGATGGGTAGCAGAGAGCAAGGGCTAGAGGCGGGGAGGTCTGTTAGGATGCTGTTACAGAAATGCACAGCTAAGAGGTTGGAAGAATCCACATTTAGGTTACTAGAGAATTATTCCCTAGGGCCTCTCATCTTGTCTTCATTTAAGTTGTAGATGCTGCTGTGAAGATACCAGACCTATGTTGCTTTCCAGGGCAGGACAAGACAGGAGAAAGAGAAACACGTGGGTACTAGGGTTAAGCATCATTTAATTGAAGGTTTTACACTACTTCTGCTTGGAGGTGGCATCGCTCAAGTGGTTAAGGAGATTGGTAATTCCTAGCGGAGCTGTGGGCTATCTCTTTTTCTAGACTTTCCCTGTACCAACTGTGACATCTCAGTTTGAAAAGACTTGTGTCAGAAAACGACAGTGCCAAACCATTTACACGTACATCTTTATTTATGATTGGAACTATATTAGAAATATTCCCAAATATAATTCATGTATTTGCTTATTCATTTATTCTCCACTGGAATAGTATGATGAATAAAGCATAGACCTACTAAATTCTTAAGTTTGTCTTGAAATTTGAAAAACAGAATTGATCTTCCCAATGAAACACTGACATTATATTTTGTATCTTACAAAGTTTGTATCAAAGTTTGTACCCAATTCAAAAGTTTTCTAAGATATTGGGACTTATTCAGGAAGCTTTTCAATATATTTTGAGAGAATCACATTTTTTCTTCTACTAGCAATTGGGTCAAGTGACAGAAATATCCCCACATCAAATGACAACCTTATCTTCCCAAACATTTTCCAAAGGCTCTCTCATTATGGATCTAACAGCTAGCTGTCTGTGACTGGCCCTATTTCATTCCTCCACTCCTATTTTTACTTTAAATACAAACTGTTTTTGCTGTTTTCCACAAGAGTTTTCATCCTTTCTTGGTAATCTAATGCCTTAGCCAATTTCCTGAGGTAAAGATGTGTTTACATAAAAATTGCTATCAGGGAAACAGTTTCAGCAAAGAGAGAGGTCAGGGTACATATTAACTGACAGCTACGTGAATAGATGGGAATGGAGTCACGTGTCAGGGTTCTTGAATTGTTATAATTGTTGCCTTATTCCGTTGCCTGGACCTAAGCATTGATTACCTATACACAAAAATTTATTCAACAGGTGTTTATTAAATGCCTACTATGTGGTGGGCCCTGTGCCCAATGACACTACACCAAGAAGCAAACTGCATGGTATCATGACATTTTCTACTTGCTAACTTATATGTTATCCATTAATAGGAGACTCAATTATAAGCTCTGAGAGGGCAGAGACCATGTTTTACTCATTCCTTATGCATTTCTGCTTTTCCTAGACCAGGCATGGACTAGAAATAGACAATGAAAATCAGAAAATTTTCTTCCTTTCTTTGAATTCCTCCAATATGTCCATACCTGCAGGAGTTGTCTAATCTAGGCTTCAGCATGTCAGTTCAAGTTGGTTACTTATACAATACACTCAAATCTTCAGCTTTCTCATCTATAAAATGGGTATAATTTTGTCTATTCTCATATTTAGTGGTTATTTCAAAGCTTCAGTGAAAGGATAGCATATGAAAGTCCCTTGTAAACCTGTACTAACAACACAAATGTAAGAAACTATTACATTAACTTCTAAAATGGCCCTGAACTGTTCTTTGGTTGTTTTAGAAATGAAGGGTGTAGCTCTTTAACTAAAGCAAGAAACTCTTCAAAGACAGGTTCCATATTGCCTAGGGCGACAAGGAGTAAACAGAGTAAATGGAGAAATGCAGAACCTTGGTTCCACAGCACACGGTCATGTCTAGGGGAGAAATAATTGTATATAGTGCTACCACTGAGAATCAGTATAAAAGACAGCAGTGAAATCTGTAACCTGGGTTGTCCGATACGGTTACCATTAAATACAGGTGACAATTGAACACATGGAATGTGGCTAGTAAAGTTTGAGGAACTGCATTTTTAATTTTATTTTTAATTAATTTAAGTTTAAATAGCTACATGTGGCTACTGGCTACTCCATTGAGTAGTTAGCTGTGTGACTCCAGAAAAGTCTATTACCTACCCTGGGCCTCAAATTCTATCTATTAGAGATATGGATTAAATATTCTATTAGATTATATATCTATTAGAGAAATGGATTAAATATTCTCCTGGATACCTCTTACAGGTAAAATCTTATGTGAATCAAAATACAAAAAATAACAGCCAAGATACAGCTAGTCTTAGCTCCAAACAGATTCAGTACTCGCATGTCCCGTGGGTAAATATGAAAATGCTAGCTAGCTCTTAGGCTATATCCTATCCATGCCTCACTTCCTCTTCGATAAAAGAGGATATAATAAGAGAAGCTACATCTTGGGGTTATCAGGATTAAATAATTTACTATTAAATAATAGTATGATTCCTGATGCACAGCAATAATGAAATATTAGGTATTTTTATGACCATCAATAACTAGCCATAGCTCTTTAACTCTGAGCTCCAGTTGCTTTATTTGATATGTGCCATCTCAACTACAGGGAATTTTATGAGAATAAAATGAGATGACACAGAAAACCTATGAAATGCTAAAAAATGGACAAATATTAGTTTTCATCTTATTTTCTAAATCATGAATTTAGTTTGGGTTTTAGCTTAAATTCAATTGTTCATCTTGCATTCAGCCACTAATTATAGAACACCTACTATGTGCCAAGAGCTTTCTTCAGGTTGTGGTTTATAGAAGAGAACAAACAATGTCCCCATCCTTGAGAAATTTCTTTTTTGGTTTTACCTACACATACACACATGCACTTCTGTGGTCTCTGGAGTCGATCAGCCTCAGTTTGACTGCCTGTTCTGCAACTTATTAATCGTATAACTTTAAGCAAGTTATTTAAATTCTTTACACCTCTATTAACCAATCTGTGTAAAGGGAATATTAAAGGAAATGTTTACCCTGACCAGTGCGGCTCGGTTGGTTGGACATCATCCCACAAATCGAAGGGTTGCCGGTTCCATTCTAGTTCGGGACACACGCCTGGGTTGCTGGTTTGGCCCCAGTCAGGGCTCGTACGAGAGGCAACAGGCAGATGTTTCTCTCTCACATCGGTGTCTGTCTTCCTCTCTTTATCCCTCCCTTTCCCACTCTCTAAAAGTAAGTAAATAAAATCTTAAAAAAATAAAATAAAGGAAATGTTTAAGGATTAAGTGAAATGATGTTTGTAAACTACATAGCACAGTATTGGTCATTCAATGAATAGTAAATAAATGCTAGCTATCATTGTTTTTATTGAGACCATAGGAGGCATGCTTCCCTCCCAGGCACACTTCTTTGCTGAGCTCTGGGTAATGTATATGAAGCAACAGCTGAGAGGCCATAGAGGATCCCATTTCCTGTTTCCATGTTACTCTACAATTTCCCAGCTCCTGGTCATCTTGAAATCCTTTGGATAGAATACTCAGAAGAAGCCTCAGGACCTCGAGGTTTTTGTTTTTGTTTTTGTTTTTTGAATTATTTCAAAGATGGGGAGTCCTAATCTATTCTGCCTCAGAAAATGGGTTCACCTTAAGGGAGAAAGGATACACGGAGAGAAACAGCTTGTGCACTTCAAGGTTGGTGGGGAGGAAAAGTGATTAAGGGGTGGGCAAATGATGAAAATGAGAAAGTGTTAACATCTCCAGGGTTCTATATTCAAAGCTGATCAGTCCCTGTATTTCTCCAGGATTTTCCTGGGCTGCTTTTTACTAACATCAGTCAATGCCTAGAAGAAAAATCTATGGGGGAAGTGGAGGTAGTTCTGCCAGCTAGTCATTAATATAATGGTCCCTGCCATGCTATATTGTTGATGACAACACAGCAGAAACATCAACCATGAGGACCCCACCTCTCTTCCACTCTTGGCATAAAGAATCTCCTTCTGTGATATTTTCACTCGTCCTTAAGAATCAATTTGAAGTTCATTTTAGCCTTTTTTGTCTCTGCGTGAAAAGAATCGGGAGTGAAAGGGGGGTACACCTCCCTGAAAATGACTCTGGACCCGTTAGTCTCAGGAGGGCTTGCGAGCATGCAGCCCTCAAAATCCACAACAAATAAGCAAGGGGTTTTCTAGGAACAACCAGCCCGACGCTGTGGCTAGGTGGCTGCCGGTGAGCAATGTTTCCAGAACTAAAATGGATCATAGGCCACTCAAGTCACTGGCCTGCCCCAGTGTCTAAACTGTCACCGTTGCCTTTTCCTTTGGATCGTGGCATAGAAGACCTCTGATAAAATGGGAACTCTGCCTGGGGACTGAGCTATGAAACCCCATCAGGTGCTCACACCTCAGAGGTCTACAGACAAGGGGACGTGGCTATGAGGAGAGAAGCTGTGGACAGGCCCAGAGAAGCAATGGAGGGCTGCCCAAGGTGGCTGCTCTGTAGTAGGTAGGGACCGAGGAGGCCTGTGTGAGAGCTATAGGGCCTTTATGAGGTCATAAATGCTAGGAGTCAGGGAAGGGGAGGTAGGAAAAGAAGAAAGAAAAGGTCCAGGAAGGAGAGAGAAATTCATATTTAATACCATCACCTTCACTATTTTGCTAAGGGAGCAGCTGACCTGTTACATAAAGAAATGGTCAGAGCAACCCCAGAATTCATGGAGGTCATTTTCCCTGTCTGAAAGTTGCAGTTGTAAACGTCGCAGATTTGGCAACATCAAGGCGAGGATGCTGCCAGTGGGAGGAACGATCTAGCACAACCCTGTGTGGGCCATCGCAGACTCAGATCTTGCGGCAACCTCGCCTTGTATAGCATTGGAACAGGGGAGCTCCTTTCACGGGACGAGGTCCTCCCTTAAACCCCTGTCAGCACGTAAAGCCACGCCCTCCATAAATGACGACCGTGGCTTCTCCACAAAGTGTTACACAGAGTGGAGACGTGACTCAAAGCTTGTGAGAGCACAGGACCCACTCACTGTCTTCCCTGGAAGCTCTGGGCTTCTGCCAGCTTCATTCACACTTTCTGAAGTTCCCAGTGTTCTCCGACCCTCACACACTACACCCCTCCCCTCCCGTTCAGATAATTTAGTAAATTGCAATGGAGCAAAAACAGCTCCCTTTCGACATCTACACTTTGCCCTCAGTAAAACAGTTTGAGAGACCTGAAATTTCTCAGCAGACACTTGTAGTTAAACAAAGCATTTCATGTACCTCTGGAAGAAGGGCAGTATTTTTTTATTTATAGTTCATTATTCATGAAGCGGCTTCCAAGGCTGATGTTCAGAGAGGGACGCTCGGTCCCAAGATGGCAGAGCTCATGCTGCGCTGAAGCCGAAGATGTCACCACGATAAACATGAACCGCTGTGACAATGGGAAGGGGAAGGGGAAGAACTGCCTCCTGGAGCAGAGTGGGGGGCTGAATGCGTGAGAAAGGGGAAGATGCATTTGATTGTGTTTACAAGATTCATTCACAGCACAGCAGGCAGTATTCACACTGCAATATTCACCCTAACACAGATAATTTGATTTTCAACCTGGTTATCATGCATTCAGACATAGCAATACATGAAAATATATGCTTTAGCGGTGCATTTTAAACAAGGTTGCACACTTTAAGTCGGAATATATTAGAGGTGAGTGTTGAAGTTAGCGATTGCAGAAGTCCTAGAAATCTCCATTCAGCACATGGCATATGCTTTGAAATTACTCAAAGAAATTTTTACATTATGTTCCAGCTGCTGACTATATTTATATATCTATAGACATACAGCATGCAATGAAAATGATAAACTTGTTTGCTTTTTAAATCTGTCACAGTTTGAAGAGTCTTTAACTTTCTTTAGGACCTCAAAGTAAAATGGAAACATAACCCCACTACACACTTTGAAATTGTAACTATTACTATCATAACTAAGCAAAAATGACAGATTATCTGGCCCAACCCTCTAAGGCAGCCAGCGAGGAAACTGAGCCATGAGCCTTCAGGTGGCTTTTCAAGGTCACACAATTAGTAAGTGAAGAGTTGAGGTTAGATCCCCTGTCTTCTGAATTTGTTCTTTTTCTGCCTTCCTGTCATTGGGATTAAATAAATTAAATGTGGCAGTTGTTTACTTTTATCGTATAGTTAAAATCAGTTTTTTCTAGCACACCTAGGTCCTGCCTATCCTGGCCTTCAGTTCACAGGTCTAAGAGTCAGTCAGCACATGTGAAAGATTAATTCACTGTCAAGATTGCTTCCCTGTTGCCTTCATTCTTCAACCACCTATGACATTAGTCAATAAGAGATATTTCTTGGCTATGTGAAAGTCATAATGGTTAACATTGGTCTTGGAAGACCTTAGTCTTTTAATGCTACCAAGTGACCTTCTAAGACTTGGTACGACTCCCAGAGAAATACAAATTGAAGGTTCAGTAGATTGACTTGTCTTTTCATGGGTGATAAATCTCTTTGTCAAGTGAGGTGACTAAAGACTTCGATTCGGGTCCTGTGTCAAACACTGCCCCTTCACAAGTTGAAGACAATTGCTTCCCAATGCTGATGGAGCAAACGGGTAACTGGGACACATCAGGAGAGCAAGGGACTTCAGGAGGAAGAGGGTCACTAGAAGAAAGAAGACGACAGACAGACAGACAGACAGATAAGGGAGGCACCTCATCTCTACCCAAGCAACCCATTTGGGAGCTATAAATATTTCCTTGTTTCTCCACGCTCTGCCATGCTCACATTCTGTTCACATCACAAATCAGAGTTTAGAGCAGTTAGAAGTAGATAGGATTGGGAATTGCCCAAGAGGTTTAGAAATAGCCACTGAAGTTTGTAAGAACTCAGTTTACAAGTAGTGGTGACCCAAACCTCCATCTCTATGAGCCCTGAGTAAAACTTAGAGGGAAAAGTACTTAGGCTATGTGGGGAAAAGTTGCCCAAAATATTATGAGTTTTTTAAGGTTGAAAACAGGCATTTTAGAATTTCCTTGTCATAAAAATGTTTAAAAATGAATTAGTTTCCAAACAGTAGGAGGCAGATGAACATAATTCATAGCCATTGTCAAGCCCTCTGTAACCATGGGGTTCCAGCAGGCCGGGATGCAGTGAGGTTTGTCCTGCCTCCAGCACTTGCAACAACATGGTCTTTGGGAAGTGTCTTAGCCTCTCTGTGCATCAGATACTTCATCTATGAATCTGTCATAGCTCCCTAACAGGGCAGTGCAGATTTAAATTAGTTCATTAGAACAGTGTACTTAGAACAGTGCCTGGCACATATTAAACATCCAATAGAATATTTGGGCCCATGTGGTATTTCTTCTGGCTCCACCTTTCAAAATAACCTGAGACTCAAATTGCATTCCACCTCTGAGAATATAGGGCACTTGTGTTTTGGGATAGAGTACTGTGCTTGCCTTGCACCACGCGATTAATTGCGTTTAATGACCATTTTTATTAGGATGAGAGTGTTGACAATAAAATTAAAGGAGCGCAGACTCAACATTACGTAGCCAAAAAAGGAAAATGCAAACACCACACACACACACACACACACCCACCTGCAGAGGCAAAAACACCTTTTCTCTGCCCTCTTTTCCTGGGCTTTCTCCACCCCCGGAGCTCTGCCCAGACAAAGGAGAGATCTGCTCTGTGTAAAACAGCGGTCTCTGTGACTGCTCTCAACAGAATGTTCTCATTTTCTAGGCTCAGAATGCGGGCTCAGCCAAGCCACTACCTGCTCCGGGACGGGCACTGCTTCAGCCCCAGCACTCAGGGGGCCAGCAGCGGATCGGGTTCCCTGGGGCTTGCACTGTGCTCTTGCAGCCTCTCTTCTCTCCCTAGCCTGGGCTTGGCAGACACCAGCATGTGAGCCTGCACTGGCCACCAATGTGGAAAGTGTGGACTCTGCAGCGGTTTAACTGCGTGGTCAATGTTTCATCAAAGCCCAATGCCCAGTAGAGCAGCTGGTGAATGTTGTGTTGGGCGCTACAGATGGATCAGTGAGGCAGGCCCAGAGCTCAACATATCTACTTAAACAGGTGTTTGACTCTGCGTTTTCCAGGTGGCCAGGAGGAACCTGATCATTTGGTGAGAGAGGAAGCCCTGCAGGAGAGGGACGGTTCCCCAGCATTGGCAAGGACGTATAGCCAGCCGCTTGGCTTTCATCTGTCTGTTCACCAGACATGGTCGTGAAGCCAGAACACTTCCTCTTGGGGTTACACTTACTTTGAATTTTAATGGAGAGTTTACACTCTTGTGTTGGGAGTGGTCTTTTGGTCTGGGGAGTTAACTAGGCCACCATACTAGTGGCAGCTGGAGTTTTCAGACAGGGCATCTCTGTTTCATCAGCCCAGGCTGCCAGGTGTGTGTGAGAAGCTGCAAAGCTGCACGGTGTTGTCTCTCCCCAGGGCAATGTCCACCTTCATAAGCAGAGGACGGTGTGCTGGTTGCTTTCTGGTCACTGGAATGATCGACGCCATCAATGGCTAGCCGGGAAATCACAAAGAAAAGCAAGCAAACGAAACCATGGCTTCTTGGGAGGCAGAAATCAAGGCAGCATCGAAGGAGTTTTTTTTTTTTTTTTTTTTTTTTTTTGGCAAGAAGATTCACAAATGTGGTTTCAATACCATCGGGATCAAAGGGGACTGAAAACCCTGTCCGCTGGAGGTTTCCATGCAATGAGCAGCAGTGCTGCATGGGGTACAATGCTGTTTCCTAGGTGAACCTGAGAAGCCCAAAAAATTTCATTGGAAAACCTTAAGGGAAGATAGCACAATGATAAGAAGGAAAGTACACAAGTGTTGAAACTAAGTCCAGAAGAATGTTCCACAAGGACTTGCGGAGAGAACACTGAGGAGAGAAAGCCAGCCAGGCCAGTTCTCTTGTAGCATACAGCCTGCAAACCCCCAGGAATCCCTGTGAATGAACATGGCAGTCTATGTCCCAGGTGGGACAGGGGAACCACCCCTCCCAAGTCCCTTCCAAGAGCTCAGAGTAAATTGAGGACATCTGTCATAACATAAATGGGAGAAAAGGGTTAGGAAGGGAGTGGGAAGGGGCCTGCCTGATCATGAGGCCACCTGCCCCGGAACTGTCACCGGGGGGCTCCTGTTCCTTTTCCTTAGGTCCTGAGACCCAGTGGACCCTGGGGGACAGGAAGGCAGCTGTCAGTTTTCACATGGCACTCGACTCTGGCAAGGGAGCAAGTCCAGTGGAAGCCAAACCCTTGTCATGATCCCATCAACCCCACAATGGCAGAGCCTCTGCTGACTGGTCGAGGGTCACAGGAGTGTGGGAGCTCATCTGCCTCCCACATCTGACTGCACAAATCATACAAATCATACTGCTCCCCTCCCGAAAGCCTGGGAAAGCCTATTCACGGCATTTCTTGTGCAGAGTCCCGCTATACACATAAGTGAGGTTTATCCCAAGGATCAAGGATGGTGCCTTCTATTAATATTTATAAATTATATTCTAAATCACTTCAAAAAGGGTCAGAGAATAATAAAGTCCTCTATGCACACATATGCAGGTTAGTTTGGTAAAGAAACAAAATAAAACAAAAAAAAACAGGGTTTGTCAATGACGGCACTATTAAAATTCCGGGGCGGGGGGGAGGGGTCTGTTCTGTGCATTATAAGACGTTGAACATCTCCCTGGGCTCTACCCACTAGATACCCCTGGCTGAGAATTACCAGATGAAAATATAGATTGGTAGATAATCAAAAGTCATAGAGGAAAATAGGGAGTCCAATGTTCTTAGAAACTAAGCATTGACTTTAATTTGCACACATTCTAAAGCAAGGAAACCGGAGCAGATCTGGACTACAACGGACCTGGTGTCCACACTTCCCGAGTGGTTCTGGGAGCCCAGCGCAGCGCCCGGGTGCACTGCAGTTTCATGCATAAACTCCTTTGGTCATTATTATTATCCCTATTTCACTGGTGAGAAAATTAGGCGTAGAGACATTTACTAACTTTTCTCAAGCTGATCAGCTAAAATGGAACATGACCCATCTGACTGACTCTTAATTGCTGGAACAGAAGAGGCCAAGAAGACAGCCAGAGTCACATGTAGGCACCGAATGCCTGCAGTGTGACTGGCCCCAAACGAGATGTGCTGCAAGCATAAAATGCACTCCAGATTTTAGAGACATGCTAAAATAATATTTTGAATATGATGGATTAAATAAAATGTTGTTCAAGTATGTTATTAGAATATGTTTTATCTGTTTTTTCATTTTTTTTAATGTAGCTACTAGAAAATTTCAATATGCATATGTGGCTTGCATTAAATTTCTATTGTGCAGCACTGTACTAGACAATGCTATCTCCCCTTGCATCGCTTTTTTTTTAAAGATTTTATTTATTATTTTTAGACAGAGGGGAAAGGAGGGAGAAAGAGACGGAGAGAAACGTCAACGTGTGGTTGCCGGTCATGCGCCCCCTTCTGGGGACCTGGTCCACAACCCAGGCACGTGCCCTGACCAGGGAATCGGACCAGCAACCCTTTTGTTTGCAGGCTGACGCTCAATCCACTGAGCTACACCAGTCAGGGCGCCCCTTGCATCACTTTTTAAAACGCTGAAAAAGAAAACCATGTGTTACAGGCCAGGAGAAAGATACTGGCAGCAAGGGAACCAGTGCGATCACCATTTGTAGCAAATCGAAAGTCAACATAAGTAAAACCACTAAGATCTTTTTAGAAACAGTTATCTGTAAAGGGTCCAATGCAAAATAAAATAGTTTCAAAATATTTATATTTAAATTCGTATGTCAGCACAGTTATTCCCTTATTAGCACCAAACACTGAGTACTCGGTTCCAGACTGAGCCCCAGGTGGACCTGCTGCCTGTCAGCTTACACACAGCCTCCTGTCTTCCCTCCTGGTCACCCCACTGGCCTCGCTTGGGATCCATGTTTTATCGCTGTGCATTCCAGCTGGGCCAAGGCAAAGGATAATTTCTGACCTCTTATAGTTCCAGTCACTGGCCTTTCCCGAAAAGCCCACTTAGGGTTTTTTGGTTTTTTTTAAATCGTACACAGACTTGTCATCTATAGAGTCTCTGGCTGCTTCCTTGCTACCTGTTGAACCCATAAAGTGCTTTGTGCCACCTCCCCTTGTCTGTAGGTAACTTCCTCTGACAAAGACCCGCCTCCTTCTCCAAAGCCAGGCCACATGCTCAGTAGGTAAGCTGGTAGACTGGGGGCCTGAGTCTGTTTCTGTGTGACCGTGGACCAGGTCGGCAGAGCGGGTTAGATAAAAGTACCACCCTCGTAGAGTTGTTGTGAGGATTCATGAATGAATCCACATAAACCCCAGGAATACTGCCTGGAACTTGCTAAGTGCTTCATAAACTTCAGTCACTGGCATTTGCAGTTGTCTTTAGATGAAAAGGGTGGGGGTGGGGGGGAGCGAATCCTGTACACGACAATACGCCTGTTCCCCTCTGCCCGCATACCTGTGCCCGTCCTGTTACCACTGGGGCCCTCCTCTGCGACACGGCAACCCGATGGCAGAGAGCAGCGTGAGCGAGGACAGGGCCGGCAGCACCCCAGGGACGGAACAGCAACAGAGGAAAGCTGCTCCCCCTGCATTGTTATTAGAGCTCGATGAACAACTCTGATCACCGCACACTTTAAAATTATGGGATTCAGGGCCAAAGCCCAGGGATTTGTTTCAAATCGGTAAATCCCCAGAAGAGGAAGTCTCTAAAGCAGACGCCAGGGGAGCACACCCAGAAGGCACACGCAACAGGCTGCAAAGGGCTTTGTGTGCAAGGCCTCAGGGACTATTCCCTGTTCCAGCGTGGGGCTGAATGGCTGCAGGAGAGAACAAAAGCAGGCCGGAGGCTGGAGACTGAGGAATGGTAAGCCACCGCCCACTCGGGTCAATAACCAGAGATGGATGATGGTACCCGCTGGATAACCTCACTTTGCAACTTTTATGCGAAGGTTTGACAAATGACACCGGAGAAAGGTACAAGAGAGTGATTAAAACCAGCCCTTGAGAAGGCAGAGTTAACTGTCCGGGGGGCTTGAGACTCCTCGAGGCGCCCCCTATTCCCACCCCAACCCCTGCCACTGCCTTGAGTTTTCTGGAGTTTTCCAGAGCTTTTCAAATATAGTCAGCTCCTCCTCCCCACCCTCTACTGATCCTCGTATGCAACCTTGTTCTTTGGGGTCATTTTATTCAGGAGATTGTGTCACTGGACTCAGAATAAAAATCTTTATTCATTCAATGCACCAAAATTTTCACCACCTCGCTGCCCAGGCAGGAATTGTTGGCATGTATATAGCAATAAGAGCTTTCCCCAAAATTCTTAAAAAGAAACTTTCCTATGGAGGAAAATCACTTAGGTCTGCTGTAGAAAACAGATCCTCAGACCTCAAAGAAGATGAACTGAATCTTATCAGCAGGAAAGTCCAGAAAAACTGCTGAACTTTCTCATGCCACTTCCCTTGCATGGAGTCGCTGCTTGAGGTGAAGGAAGTCAGTTCTAGCCCTCTGATATTCAGGCTCTTCCCCTCACTTGGCTGAATGCTTCCACTAAACTATAATTTAAGTGGTGACCCATTAAATGGACAAAACTCATCAAAGGCAAAATCACAGGGCCCCACCCCCGCAGGCATGCTGGTGTATCACGGCAACTGAACTGGACCGGATCAAAGCGACTGCAGCCAAGGAGATCTGTGTGCCCAAAGAGGCCAGGCTGAGGTGCGAAATGTCAGAGGTACTGGTGGTGGAAAGGAAATAGATTCTGCTCAGATAGGCCTATCTTCAACCTGGTCTTAATCTGCCCTGCAAGACTGTGAGCTGTTGGGAACTGTCACCCTACCAGCTGGTAAAGATGAGTCTCTCGTTCCCGCCACCACATTCACTGGCAGAAAAATCATTCACTAAAGCCCTGTGTTTGAGCTTGTCCCCACCACCAGCTTCCTGGAGCAAGAAAAACATGGAAACATGCTGCATCTAAGCACCTTGAAAAAATGTGCTTAGGAATCCAGGCCTCAAACAACAAATGATTTGACTCTAAATAAATATATGTGTGGCTTGTCAGAAATCAAGTTGTCCGTCCCCCCTTTACCCTGGGTAAAAGGAGATGTAGGCTAACGTTTCAGAAACCTTTTCTTTGTCCAGTCAGTGGGTCTGTAAAAGCCATCACTGAACTTGGAGGCCTCACTGGGCGCCATGTTTATTGTTTTCTGTACAAACTTGGCAGATGATGCTAGGGCTAGCCATAGCTAGATTTAGCACATCGTATATTTGATACTGATCCCTAAAAATAAATAGCAAAGTGACTCCTACAAACTCTATCTTTCCTGTCTCCAACCATTTCCTTACACTTTATTAAACATAATACAATTATTAAGCATCAATATATGTCCAATGAACCCGTGTGGAAAGAGGCAGAAGGAACAAGTGAGTACTCTTTCAGGGTGGCCTGTAAGAAACGATGGGACAGTTAAGGCATTAAGGCTAAGGATCGATGTGTGGGGTTCTCTGTAGGACCCAGGACTGCTAGAGTCAGCAACACCTGTGCAAGACAGCATGGACAATAATGGAAAGGTAATATTTCTGAACCTTACAAGATGGGCCAAACTCGTTTACAATGACAGCTGTCATTAATACAAACGTTTATTGCCTTGTTATAGGGGGGTAATATTAAGTGTTGGAGGGAAAGGAAGACCTGGAATACTGAACAGTGGCAATATGTGGGCCCTGACCCTACCCTTTGCACAAAGGACAGCCATGACATGCATCAGGCTGAGGGTCAGAAATGATCATCTAAAGAAATCCAAAGAAGCAAAGCCCCAGGGTAAAAGAACGAGCTTGGCGTTACCTGCCTAGCTTATGACCTTTTTCCTTTCCTTTTCTTTTCTTTCTTTCTTTCTTTCTTTTTTTTTTTTTTTTTTTACTGTCCTTCAAGGGGGCTGAAAAGCAATTTTTATGCTATGGCTCTAAATATCAGTTTATCCCTCTGACAGGGTTCTGAGCATGCCCAGTAGAAATGATTTAACACTACACTGATGACTTGCAACAGAAGAACGTCATGTGAAAAGGTAGTCTGCCACAGCTAATGGGCTCTTGTTTCAAAGGGATGCTGTGTGTACATTACCAGTGTATGGAGAAGGTGTAGAAAGGCCCAGGCAGCCATTAGGAATGGAGTGTTGTTGATGATGAAAAGGCACTTTGCCGGTGAGGGAATGGTGGGAGAGAGAAGGCTTATCTGTCTTTTTGATTAGAAATGCATGCTTCCTTTCATCATCTGAGCTGAAAAATTGGCTTCTGCTCTTGGTTTATGAAACCATTTTTCTTTTTCCTTTCTTCCCAGGTTTGCAAACTGCTTAATAAATTAGTTACTGTGAGGTACATGGGTGCCACAATAACCTTAGAGGCTTTTCCCAAATGCATCCTTAATATTTTATAAGTATTTAAATAGATTTATTCAATTTGAGCCGGCTGATTTATTAAAGCTGGCATTCTGGCATGAAAAGGGGGTTCTATGCAGATTAAAGCTAATCAAAAAAATTTAAGAGGTGTTCCAAATTCATATGAAGTTTTTTTTAGGAATTAGAGCAAAACTTTTGGATCCAGCTAATTAAGCAAACAGGGTAAAGAAACCATCTGAAGCGTAGAGGTTTGAAATGGGAGCCTCCGGCCTCCGGCCACATGAAATGTTCTGAATGGTCTATTCATTTATTCATTTGCTCGTCCAAACAACATCATGGAGCGCGTTGGCAATGGTGCCGGGCACTGGTGCCTCTCTGCCATTCCGTTCAGTCCAGCTTTAAAAAAATGACAGGGCCGAAGCATAAATACCTATTTAGCTCTCAACCCAGGGAAGACAACAACAAAAGTCAGGTCATCTTACATAAGTTATTCTGAGTTACAAATGAAAGAGTGGCTCCCCTGTTGGACAGGAAGGAGTGGAGGTTTTTGTCCCCAAAAGGGTCTTCTCATCTCCAGCGAAAGTGACTGAGTCTGCTAGGAGTTCCTACAAGGCAACCCCAGGTCAGCAGGTCTGGGGGGCCACCCCTCACAGTCATGTCTTCTGCATCCCTTAGACCCTGTGTTGGAAGTGAAGTGCTTCCAAAACCACACTTGAGCCCCAATCACTCAGAAAATCAGGCTCCAGGCTCCAGTGGCATCAGACGCTCAAACAGACTCCCCTGCCATGTGCCCAGGTGCTCCGTGAGGAGCCAAATTCTATTCTACCAGATAAAAAAGCAGACTTGGGGATTTATATCAGATCACAAAAGCTTCAGAGGAAAGCAGTCAGAATTAAAGGGAACATAAATCATCTTTTCAAAATATATTTTTCTTATTTACCAGATTTCTACAAGCAAAATATTTGTCAAGTATTAAATCTAAGTAGTCAGACATCTAATCCTAAAGAGGATGAAATATGTTAGAAAGTACACAATGATCAATTGGAAGTAGCATAATAGATGATGCCCCAGTGATACTTTAGAGAGAGTGTAAACAATTAAGTTAATTATCCATACCAAAAACTATTTTATAGAAATGTGCTACAAAGAAAAAAAAAATACATTACAGTCTAAGCGATCCGAAAGCAGCAGCCACTTGGGCAGCCTCTCTAAGATCTCCCTTCCCTTTTCTCCACCACGATCCGACCAAGAGAGCTGAAAATTATACCATTTGTGTTAGAATCAAATGCAAATGGAATAATTGTCCCTTCTCTAATCAAAACACATTTGTGGATTGAAATACCACATGGGGCAATTTTCAGTTAATCATGGATGTTAATAAATATGACTCTAAGCTCATAAACAAACATTACTTTGGCTAATATAATATAGGAAATTATTGTTAAGCTTGATCAGACATGTAACAAAAACTGAACTTTGCAGAAAGTCAGCAAATTAACCATCTGAAAATAGAGATGAGCATCAACAGTAATGAAAGATTAGATTTAGCTAAAATGCTTAGACAAATCATGCATTAGCACTAGGAAATATTTAAAGCTGGCTTTGCTGAAAACGGAAAATTTTAAGTATTATCAGCGTATTAGCTTCTTTAAAGAGCAAAAACCAGATGCTTAGTGATTGAAGATTTAAAACTAGAAAATCAGGTTTACCAAAATCAAAGTTACCCAGAGACTGAATTATATCAAAGCCTCTAACAACAAATGGTGTTTTCAAATGAAACAGAAATATTCAGTACTCATTCTATTTCCATCACTGAGCTTATAAACCAATTTGAGATTCTTTCCTTTAGCCTTCCCTAAATGTAAAATATGTATTTATTTTGGTGACAAAATACCTAAACAGCTACAAAAGGATTCCAATCATCTCCAAGACCAGGGCTGGATTCAGACCTGCAGAGGCACTGACCAGCTCATGGCACCACTTCCACCTCCCACCACGACTTCATATAAAAACATTAAGCTTAAAGCAAAGGCTAGATGTGTATGCTAGAACCAAAAGACTTGCCTTTTAAATTTACTCATTTCAAAAGTCTAATAGGTTCCTCAAAACTGAACTTTTCTCATTTGCAGAAGTGGGGAGCCTCCACCTGCTCTCGGGGTGCGCTAAGCGGAGTCGGCTGTTGGTTCATCCACCACCGTGAAAGAAATCACCTGGAGTGAGAGCAGTGCGAAGTGAGGAAATACTGACATCTAGGCTTTAGGGAAAATAAGAAGTACTTCGTCTCTTACAACATTTTTTGAAAACCTCTTGGTCAACATGCAGATCAATCTCTACATATCCATGCCACTGAGTGAGGTACCCGTGGAAGATCATGCTCCGTTCGTCGAAGAAAGGCAAGCTTTCATCTGAAAAAAATTCCAGTAATGAAGGTAAAAATCAGCTCTTCCTTTGGGTTATTTAGGTAATTGTCGCTTTTCTCAACTTGTTTTGAAAAATGTAGACCCACGTCTGGAAAAGGGGTCACACTAAGGGGGTTGGCCATGTTAAAAGTGCATGAAACTTTTGTATACCTACTTTCTACTTTTTAAAAGGTCCAACATTGTCATGGATGGCCATCAATACACATGGCTAGTAAGAGTAATAATTGCATCTATTTACCAAACATTATCTGCTTATTAAGATTTGTATTTATGTGGCTTTCACTTCTTAAACTCTTGCAGTGATCCTATAAGGTAGGTACTATCTTTAATCCTTATTTTTTAGATGAGAAAACTGAAACCTAGAGAGGATTAGAAACTTATCCTGGTTAATGGCATAGTTGGGACTCAAACCAGCAGAGTTCAAAACTTCTGTCAGTGTTCTGAATTAGTTACATTAAAATACTCTATGCAAACCAAAATTACCACATGCCCCCATTCTATATTATGTGAGAGTAAATAATTACCCCTCTTAAAAACAGATTTTCTAATTTTAGCTTTAGGTTCACAGCTTATGGCTCCATTTTCTCCACTATCAAGGAAATAGGGTAAAAGAAATATTTATTGGGCTGTGGGTCCGTATCTGAATCCACTTGCCCTTCTCTTTCACTGTAAACCAGACTAAACATTTGTGTATGTCTACATTTTAAAATTTTCCACAGTAATGAATCAGCTCTACCTGGGGTGCTCTAACCAGACCCCCACAATGTTAGCAGCCATCACACTCTACTGATATCATTTCACGATTGCTCTCATGGCCTGACCCTTTCTGATCCTTGAGATTTTCCTGATACAATCAAAGTTCATGTGAAGCACTTGTTCTGAAAATCACTTTTAGAAGACCATCACGAAGGCAATGAACTTTCATGGCATAGTATCTTAAGGGAACCTATAAATTAAATAGGTCAAGGATGAGACACATAAGTGGCTGGGAAAAAAAAAATCTCCATTTAGTATATACAACTTGAGCTTCCCTGGCTATACAGACTCCATATAAGGAATAGTAACTTTCCAAGCCAGCAGGCCTGGACATATTTCTTGGCCTTATAATTCTCACAGTTCTAGACATTCCAAGGTAGAGGGTCATTCAAACAGAGTTGTAATTTCTTGTGTATATTTATTTCCAAAGTATCTAATGCATAGTTTCCCAATGAAATCATAGATGGAGGCTAGGGGATTGCGAGCTGGGTTATTTTTCGAGCACGCCGAGAAGCAGCAGGCAGAAAGAACTGCTCTGGGCTTCTCCAGCAAAAGAGATGATCTTGAGCTTGAAGACCACCGCAGGAGCCTTCACCACTGCGCAGCTCCCTTGAACTGTAGAATTTGTCTTAGAGGTGATGTAAACAGGGAAGAGGGAGAAAAGACGGCCATGAGCTTTAAAGACTCAACTTCCCCGTGGCTGCTAGGAGAATGGCATCCATCACGCATAAGTCGGCTCGCTAGGGCTGACAGAGTCCAAGGAGAATATGCCGAGAGGCTCACCATCAGCATTCGAGTGTCTCCTCCAAGTCTCAGCCACCCACCAGCGAAGCAAGCTTGAGAGAAGCACTTACGCCTCAGTGCTTTGTCTGCCTCATCTGTGAGACGGGGCAAATAGACACATTCTTTCAGGATCTGAAAGCTACTCGAACGTAGGAGTCATGTTTTTAATATTTGTTTTACTCTGCTCAAAAAGTAACCAAATAGTATATATAGCTTTATAGCTTTAGGTAAAATTTGAAAGGCAGGAGACTTAATAAAAATTTGAATATCTACACCGATCCAGAGCTGATGGTTACTAACTCAAAGATAATGAGGATAGTTTAGCCAAAAGGGTTTCTTAAACTTCATTACAAATACTGAATTATCTAAGGTTACTCTCTATTCATTCAACAAGTACTTATTGTCATGTACTCACTGAGCCTTTATTGAACAGACATTCCTGTGGGCATTTGGGATGAGTCGGTGAAGACGAGAGGGACAGCCATTCCCTCCTGGAGCCTGCATTTTCTTGGGAGAAGAAACCTAATAAATAATAAGTATAATAAATTAGAAAATTCCCCTATAAGTTAAAACATGCCAAGTGCCAGGGAAGAAAGTGCAAGTTGAATAACCTAAGGGACTGAGAGTTTGGGAGCTGGGGCTGGGTGCTGGGGCAGGTTGCCCTCTTAAATAAAGTGGTCGACATAGGCCTCATTAAAAGGTGACTGACATTGAGCAAAGGACTTCTAGGAGGTGAGAGAGTGAGTTACGCAGGTGTGTAGGGAGGAGGAGTCTGGGGCTCAAGGAGCAGAAGGTTGGCAAAGGCTGCGACTCACTGCCCATGAGGCACAAGAAGACATTGCAAGGATTTGCCCAGAGAAGAGCCAATGATCTGACTATGTTTCTAAATTCAGAAACTGTATTGCTACCCATAAAGTTTTGCTTAGGCAGTTAAGATACGCGTGTATCTAAGAACAGTCTCCTACTCTTATTAATGCTACCAAACCACCATCTGGCACCGAGTGGGTTTTCTAGTTGGAAGAAGGGAAAAATTTGCCCCATATAAACTTACTCATCAATTAATCCTTAAGTTCAACTGAGGTATTTTCAGAATTGAAATCTACTGCCTTGTACTAAGTACCCACTCCTGTACCAGAAAATGGGCTGGGCACAATTGGGAATGAAGAGACACCATGGGGAGAAGGGTATAAAACATAGTTCTATCACTTAATCCCATTCAACTTCTAACTTTTCATTCACAAAACAGAGGAGAGTATCTTCTATTTCTCAAAGTTTTGGTGAGGATTAAATGAGGTAGCTTGACGAATACCTAGAATGGTGTTGGGCACACATGTTGTAGTCATTTAACAAATGCTGCTTCTCTCTCACCTAAATTAGTGAGAAAAGGTGTTACCATTTTAAAATTAAAATACGATGGACCAAGGGGCTACCCAGTTTGCTAATAGAGAAGCGAAGTCCCATCTGTGTACCATCAGCAGAACAAGACTGAAAAAGACATTCGGAGAGAAGATTAAAATGGATTTGAAGAATATGGAAACTTTGTGCAGCCAGAACTTAAAGTCAATCAGAGTGCATTGAAAGTGAAGGATTTTGGATGAGCTTCCAAGCAAGAAATTCCAGTACACCTCTAAGTTGTAAATACTGTACATCACTCACTAAAACCTACACATGGCAAATAAAGACAAAGGAGACCATGGCGAAAATATTGCTGCTCTCCAATTACATTTCCAAGATACCCTTCCTAATTGTATTAGACAGAGACTACAGAGGATATAACCTGGAGTTGGAAAGCTTAGTCACTCACTTTGACTGTGACTTTGATTGTATTATTTGACCTGCTGGGATTTGTGATGGAGAAGAGCTTAGCACAGATTGAAGTACAGAGATATTTGGGTGCAGGGGATCCCCCAAATCGTATTATAGAAGCAGCTTGCCCTGGATCTCCAAAGCTGGGCCCATGGCCAGTTGGAGCCTCAGGTTGAAGGGCAAAGTCAGGCACCGTATTATGGGCTCAGCTGTAACACCGTCCACATCTGCGTGTGTCTGGCTGCTCCACTTACCACCCCCACCGTCCAACCTCATGCCCTTATGTTGCAAGGGCTGCAGGATCCAAGATAAGAACTGTGGCTTATAAGGAACCCTAAGGAGGCTGCTTTGCCTGAAAGCAAGGATCCAATGAAGCCTAGGGGCAACATAGCTAGGATGTCCAATTAGCTGGGAGTTTATTTAGCAAACACAATTCCCTTTATTTGATGTACTTCCAGCATTGCTTATGAGCTATATCCTACTTAGGAGTATAAACTCTCCAATTATTTGCCTTACGTTATGAATCATTTATCTAGTCAATCTAATATTCTTCCCTTATGCGTCTCAATACCTCAATTAACTATTATGAGTCATTTGTTATTTGTATACCCGAAAAATGCTTTCCAAGTTATTACTTATTGGTCATAATCAATTAGAGAAGTTTTTAGACTATGGCTGTCTTAAATAAATACACTGGTAAAGCTCCTATGATTTCTGACAATTAAATTGTTCTGTCACTTGGGGACTCTCATTAATCTCAACTTGTCATCCTTGTTTATGCAGGTTATAATGGGCTATGTGTGTAAGTGAAACGAGACGCTAAAAGGCTTTAGCTTTTTAACTCTTTGATGAAAGTAAAATGGAAATACTTTCTTAAAGTGGTGACTTTGGTTTGCACAATCTGAATGAACTGTATTCTGGACAGCGGTACATCAACTCCGCTATGACCCAAAGCAATCTTCGGGTAGATTTGTAATTAAGAAACTAAAAAAGATAAGCTGGCTTCTAATCCCCGGGATTGTTGATATTCATATATCCAGAAAAGAAAATCAGAGAGAAGAAAATCATTCTTCATCTTTACTGGTCAACTTCTAAAAGCTCTGGGTATAACTAGTATAGAAGCGGGTCAAAGGAAAGAAACATCGAAGTGGTCAGAAAGTTCCCGGGGAAAAATTTAGATGTTAAATGCCATCGGCAACGCTTTGATTCATGGCAAGGATCCAAATACAGGGAGTTGCTATGAGGGCCGCTATAGTATTAGTATTGAGATGTAATTTATTGGGCATCATTATTTATGACGTGAAATATGCAAACAATATCTTAATTAAATTCAGGTGTCCCTACCTGTAGCAAAACCTCAGATGATAATTAAATTAAACAAAGTGACCCAAGTCAACAGATCAGAAATCCGAACAGAAATCTAAGAGCTTTAATAAAGTCATAAATCACTGTAAAGGAAATGGTAGGTATTATTATTACATTGAGAGCAAGTCTGAAAAGAATGTGTAATAATAGAGCTGATGAAAAACGAATCTGATGTAGAATTGTAAGGAACAAGGGGAGCTCATTTGCCCAGATGAAGCTGCTAATGAGAAACTAGTTTGAGAAATAAAAGTTTGGCAAAAAAATTAATCATTTTAAAAAAGAAAAAGAGTTTAGCTCTGGCTGGTGTGGCTCAGTGGACTGAGTGCCGGCCTGTGAACCAAAGAGTTGCTGGTTCGATTTCCAGTTGGAGCACACGCCTGGGTTGAGGGCCAGGTCCCCAGTTGGGGGTGCGCAAGAGGTAACCACACATTGATGCTTCTCTCCGTCTCTTTCTTCCTCCCTTCCCCTCTCTTTAAAAATTAATAAGTAAAATCTTTAAAAAAAAAAAAGAAGTTAGATTCACCAATTTTGACTTCCCAAGAAAATTCAAGTAGCGTCGTATTCATTAAGTGTGATGGATTAAGTGTGTGGGGGCAAGTTCCTTCTTTGGAAAAAGCTTTGGCAACTTTGAGTCTCCCGAGGAGTGAAATACATTTGCACCCACTCCTCAAACGCAAAGAAGTCACTGTGTGCAAAGACTTTACTTCCAGGGTTGCAATAGAACCTTTATTATGATTCTGTGATTCTAGCCTTACTATTTTGTTCTCTCTTATACACGATGCCACCAGTGCCTTTTCTGTATAAATACAGCTGTCATTGGCTAAATGCTTGACATGCCAAGCATCATACTACATTCTCATTTATCCATACCAAAACCCCAGGAAGTAGATATTCTTTTCATCATTCCCATTTTATACTTAGATAGGGCATTTCCTAGTTTGCTTAAGGTTAAGACAAGGAAAGGAACCTAATCTGCCTGCCTCTAGACTCTGACCTGAGCCACTGCTCTGGCTAGCCTCCCTCCCTGTGCCTGTCTACCCGCCATCTTCATGTCAACCTATTTCCCCATTTACCCCCAATGACTCTGAGAACCTTAATGGCGGCTACGTCAGCTATGGTGCCAATTCCTTGAGAGCAAGAACTGCATCTTGTTTACATTTACATCCCCTACAGTCCCTAATACAAGTAGCTATTGATAATATCGGAGGCAGGGAGCGAAAGAAAGAGGCAGATAGAAAGAGGGAATGCTTAATTCAGTGACTTGTACCAAGGCAGCCTGGGAAGCCAAATGATAGAGAAATGCAATAAAATACTAGTTGGGAGACATGGCAGCTGGCCCAGCTTTCCTGCTGGGGGGAGGGGTGTTGCTGAGCAAATAACTTACCTTATCTCAGCCTCCATTCCTCAACTACAGAATGAGGGGTCGACCTACGTGATCATTCTAATCCCTTGCAGCTCCTACATTCTCTGATTTTTATTCATTTCAAAGGTGTCTTTTCCTGGTCCCAACAGGGACCATGATAAACCTGACTTGGACTAAAATCCCTTCTATGTACCAAGCACTTTGTATGTGTTATCTTCTTGTGATCCTCACAACAACTCTGTAAGGACAGTATTATCATCTTCATTCAGCAGAGAAAGTGAAGCTTAGCAGGTTTACAAGCTCAGGGTCATGCTGTCAGTGAGTGGCAGGAAGGCAACTCTGATCTCATGCATTTAGATATTTACAAGTCTACCAGAGCTTGGGAACTGTTGAAACTTCTAGCTAAATGGCTTCTTAGAAAGTGCAAAATACCATCCTGTGACCCTGAAAAGTTCCCAATGTGATTCCCTCAATCAACGGGGATCTAGGACTTGAGAAAATGAAAGGATCATTGAGATGCGATTTTTGGAATTGCCATGTTCACAGTCACCACTATGTCTATAACCCTGGGCAAGCAACTCACAAAAACATCAGATCACTGCAAAACCTGTCATCACTTGGCCGTCCCCACCATCCCTCTCAAGGCTGGGCCTCCAGAGCACTTTCTGTCTGTACTATTCAGTTGTCACTTAATCACACACTCCCTCATCCAGCCTGTTGCTTCATGTGCCTTAGTCTTGCCTTGCCAACACAAATATAAGTTCATTAAGGACAGAAACTGAGCTTTATATTTCTTTCCAGCTGTACAGTATCTACAACAGAGTTGAACCCATTAAGTGATCTTCTCTTTCATTCCATGTATTCATCACATTTTCAGCAGAAGATCAATCAATGTGCTCCCTCTCTGCCCTGAATCTGCTGCCCTAAAAGTACTAGCACAGTTCAACTGTTACTCGACTGGAAACCACCCTGAAGGCTCTCAGTGCCACACCACCCGGCTGAGCCTGGCATTTGACTGCCAAGAATAACATGGTGCTGAGATGGAGAAAGTGAGTGAGATGCCTCCTGCCTTCCATTGAGGAATTTGATTCTAACAGAGCTGTTTAGGTGATAGTCCCATGTCGATCCAAGGGAAGTTTAAAATCAAGCCTAAGAGAGATAGAGAATGATACCAGGGAATCTCTTCCAGGTATGCCATGCCTGTCTCACACCTATCAAAGCTGAATGACTTAAGATTTCTTCTATGAGCAATATAGATGATCTGGCCACCTGTCTTCTGATACACAGCAGAAAATCCTTGGGATGCAGGACCCAAAGTTTTTTACATGGATCATCCTAAAAGCATCTCTCTTCCTGCAGAATAAATGGGACTTGGATTAAAGGCCTTGATATCCCTTTGAGGGCCCATTAACTTTAATTATTGACCTCAAAATGCACCCATTTTTGCAGAAGCCCATCTGCAGGGTGATGGGCTTCACTCCTTCTGAGAATGTGCTGCAATATGACAACAGGTAGTTGTCGCTTGGGGCAAAGTGTTTGATTTCAATAACAAAATTCAGGAACATCTTCAGGACATACCCTAAAGTATTGGAAATACTTCTCCCCTGCATCAGGAAAGTAGATATGCAAAATATAAATATTTATCATGGACATTGTAAGATAATTTGCGATTTCATTCACCAAAGAAATTGATGTCAACTGAAGACAGAAAGAAAATAGTACAACCAAGGATACTTAGTAAAAGTAGCTACAATGTGCTGAGCACATAGCATGTGCCACGCTCCATTTTTTTAAATTTCATCTTCGCAAATCCTCGATGAAGTAGGGTCTATGCCCCTTTTGTCCGTGACCCTATTAAGCTTCAGACACCTCTAGTTCTAACATTGCTACTAAGTGCTAGAACATGCATTCAAATCAAGATCCTTTCACCTCCAAGTCCATTTTATTAATCACCAAAATTTAGTTTACACATTTCTCCCGGCAGATGGCTGAACATTCAGAGATAATCCTGGAGCTGGGTCTGTATGATCCATGAATTTGGACGGCTATCAGAAAATTACCAGCTTCCCTAGATATCTCCATTCAGTCCTGCTGAGCAGGCACACCGGGTCCCTCCAGGTTTGCTACTTAAAGGACAGGACATCAGTATAAGGCTAGAGTCAAAGGGAAGGGTAGACGTTCTCACTTTGAACATATTCTGTGAAAGTGCTGCTATTTGAAAAAGCTGTACCGTGTCAGAGCTGAGCAGGGTTCCAGCTGCGAACAGCGTTCTAAAGAGTGTTGATAGAATCTGGGCTGTCCAGCTGTGAGGAGCCCGGAAGTGCTTGAAGAGGTGACAAGCGCTGGAGACCTCCCTTAGCCCTCCCCAACAGCTACAGCCACTAACAACAGAAGCTACAGAAATTTGCTGCAGCCAAAAGCCACAAACACTATATTCCCAGCCTAAGGCCATGTCGGGAGCCTTAAGGTACCCCCACCAATCACGATGGACACAAAAGCAACTGCTCAAGGTACAGCAATGGCCCTGAGAGCTTAATCTCGTCTGGGCACTGAACCACTGTAACGATTTAACACCGCAAGGAATATCAGAGACCAAACCAGAGAAGTTCTTCCTCGTTCTCACCAACTCCTCTACTTTGGTCAGTTGGGCGGAAGGCGAAAGTGGGGTATGGTTGGTTTGTCACCTAACATAATGAGGAAAATAATAATAAACCAGTGTGATGTAGAGGAATCAGCAAGGACTTTGGAGTCAGAGGACCTAGGTTCAAATCCTGTTGCTTCCATGGACTAGGTATACAATTTTGATTAGTTAAATAAACCCTTCAAGCCTCCCTTTCCTCACTTTTAAAGAGAATAATAGTAATTCCCTTTTAGAGTCATGGCAAAAATTAAACAAAATAAAATATAAATTATGATACGTGGTGGATTTCCAAAAATACTCATTTTTCCCCCTCCCATGCATTCACAGAAGGGTTAAAATAGTGAGTTTCTGCTAAGATATCTCGTGGCATTGGAAGCCCAGAAACGCTAGATGAAAAAGTAAGCAGTCTACAGTGACCTCAAAGTGTAGTACAGGTGGCCAGGGAAGACGTCACCAGGGAAAGTGAGTGGGTCACGTAAGAAAATGTGTTAAAGTGCTCAGAAATGCCCTTTCCAGTTTTGATTATTTCAGATGCCCAGAATGGTTGAAGCATCTGTAAACAATGCAATAAATGCAGTGAGCATTTCCAACACCAGCCACCTTTGAATCCATATGTTTCCCTAAATGGAAAACTGCAGTCAACACTGTCAAATGCAGAAGTTTTTATGTAAATAAAAGTGTTCAGGAACTGCAACCTCAGCTTTACCTATCTATGAAAATTCTACCATTGTTCAAGTCCAAATTCCACTACTCTATCAATCCCTCTGTTCCAAGTGGCAGAAACCCAACTTAAACTGGCTTAAGTTTTAAATTATATGGTTCAGGTAGCTGACAAGCTCCATCCAACTTCAGTTCCATATTGATATAAACTTCAAAGGATGGCCACAGGACCCAGCTCTCTGTTGGGCTTCTCTTTGTTGGCTACATTTAAAGGTCTGCACAGTGGCCCACAGCATCTTCAGGGCCCCTTTATCAAAAAACAAACAAACAAACAAACAAAATAACCCCAGTCCAAAAGAAGAGAGAATCTGCTTTCTGGGGTGGCCCCAAAAGAACATCTCAGGTCCAGCTTGGGACTCTATGTTTACAGGCAACCCTGGCTCCAGCCAGATGAGTAAGTCCACTCATTAGCCTGGCTTGGGACACGGAGCCCCACGGGGAATAAGGTTAGGACCACAGTTGGCCCATAGACTGAGAGTGAAGAGCCATGGCCACTCAAAAGCTAGTGGCGGGCATTGCACGGTGAAATCCAATGTCCACTATTGCCCTCTAGCCCCAGAGAACAATGGCCTTTATGTCCTTCTCACGTTTACTAACTTCCTTTGTGCGACTTACACAGTGCTTAGACGGTTGCACACGTGCAACCTTATATTTTAGGTTAATGATTAGTGCCTTGAGGGCAGAGGCCATTTTAAATGTCTTTGTCTCCATCAACATTGTCTTTCACAGTGCTTTGCCCTTAGTGAGTAAATTAAGGGAATTTAATAGAAATTAATGAATTTAACACACAGCTTTGAAAATGAAAAATTGAAGTCAAAAGTTGAAATAGTTGACCTGTAGAAGAGATTAAGAGGGAACAATGTTAGAATTATACAGCTTCTGCAGGAGTGGGAGAAAAGGAAATCTGAGGCCCTCTATTTAAAAATCGTTGTCAGAAATCCCCAACTTCCTGAAGAAATTTATTAAAGAGATTGAGAGGGGACATTGCTCGAAAATACCAAAAACCCTCATGGAAAAGCCAGAACCTTCCAAGTCAAACCATCAAGATAAATAACTAAAGAAAAATATCCCAAAAGGTGAAGGAGACAGGTGAGTTAATAGGAGTGAAGAGGACGGCAAGGAGGCAGAGGCCCTCAAACAAATGAAAATGGTTTTCCAATAACGCTTCCCAGAATTCAGAGGAAGAAAGTTCACATAAAAAAGGGAAATTCACTATCAAATTACCCAAAAAGTCTGCTTGCTGGATTAGATCTGTTCACTATCAAATCCTGTCTGGAGGAAGTCCTCATAGCTACATGAGACAGAAAAGTTGATTAAGTCTCTTAAATACGATCACACTCTTTTTTAATTAACCTCCAGGCCAACTGGGTCATGGAGTGTAGATTGCTTCTATTTTATTAGCAATCTCCAATTTTACCTTGTCAGGATTGCATGGCACACAAACAGATATAAGAAATTTTTACAGCCCCGTTTTTGAGAAAGATATTTCAATCGAGAATCTCCTTTCGAACAAAAAGCTAAATGTATCTTTGGAGATACATTTGACAGCAAAGAACAGGAGGGGGCAAATTTTGGCCAAGGGGCCAAATTCACCTTGATGTTGGTTTTTATAAAGTGCTATGCCCACTTGCTTATCTAGAAGGGTAACTTTGCCTAAAAGGGCAGAGTTGAGTTGTTGCAACAGGCCTAATATGGCCTAAAAAACTTAAACTATTTACCATCTAGCCCTTTACAGGAAGAGTCTGTTGACCCCTGCCATAGCAGAAAGAGCATGCCAGCCCGCAGAAAACAAAGATGGCTTTTCTAGCAGTTCTAAAAGAATCAGGTGTGTTTAGGGCAGGATGGTGGCAAGGTCTGTCATCGTCATAATGATTACGGACTATGAATAGAGAAACAAAGCGGAGAGGAAGAAAGCAGTAGCGGTTCTGGCTGCTGCGTAGAGCATTAGCTGAGGAACGAGAGGGGGAAAGATGCAGAGAGCGGGGAGGCCGAGAGAGAGAGAGAGAGAGAGAGAGAGAGAGAGAGAGAGAGAGAGAGAGAGAAGAGGAGCAATTAGTAGAAAAGCCTTTGTCTGCTTCAAAGTGCTTCTTGCTCCTGCTACTGCTGCACATTTGAATGCTTTATTTCTTCGACCCTCCTAATATTACCAAACAGTTATTATCTGAGCTTCTAACAAACAATTATTCCAGCTCCTAATTTATATTTCAATCATTTTAACTACTGATCTTATGATCGCGTCCCGGCTCTGATCACATTAGTGTCTATTAACTATGCAGCAACGAATAAAATCTGCATGAGAGACTTCGTCCATATATACTCCCTTAGCGCAATTTATTAAAATAATGTAGACCATTAACGTTTAAACTAAATGTAATATATATATTTAATATAAAAATTCTCATTACTGTGATTAATAAAATTTTTAGTGTAAGTTGATATTTAGTTAGAGAAAATGAACAAGTTAAGCCAACTGAACTATTTCAGTTACATTAATTTAATTAAATATGACTTTCACATTATGTAGGATTAGGTACATACCACTGATAATTCTAACATATTTAAGGAATCAAAAAGTAGAATTCCACACTCAACGTTTTATAAGTAAATCATCAAAAGTCCTTCTAGATAGAGCTTACTAACTTCTCTCGCTGATGCCCCCCTCTCTTTTCCAGATATGCTCTCATGAATTACAGAAGTTAAAAAATAAGGTGATAACACCGCACTATTTTCCTCCTTAAAAAGTCTCATCATTTAGGTTTTTCCTTTTGAACTGCACTAGGGCTATGTGTGTGTGTGTGTAAGAGAAACAGAGACAACAGACACAGAGACAAAGAAACCCGGAAACACAGAATTGCCTCTGTTTATATAGAAATATTTCCCACGATGATTTCCGGAAGTAGGTCCTGGTCAAACGTCACTTTCTTCCTTCATGTGAAACTGCCCCGACCCAGGCTGATGTAACTGCCCTGACCCTTCCTGGCTTTGCAACCTTTGGCAAATAACTGCTTCAGCCCAGTTTCTCCATCAGTAAAGAGGGAATGAGAGGTTGTGAAGATTAAGTGAGATGGGTAGAAAAATCCTAGCCTTTCATTACTACCCGTGAGAGCTGGGTGTCGGTGCTGCTGCCTCAGAAAGTGTTATGTTTCATTATTTCTCCTCTTCAAGCATAATCACATGGCCAGTGTGGCTGAATTATTTTCTACATCCTGCACTACCCTGGCCATGAACTCACCTCATTGCTCTTTTCTGCTCTGTCTCTATCTTTCTGCTTTCCATGTCTTCGATGCTGGTGACACTTGACTGACAGCTCAGATGTCTCGTGCTCATTCAGGACAAAAAGGTGAGAGAGGAGAGTGAGAGCGCTGAGCCCACTGTCTCTGTGGTTGGGTCCCAGCTTCCTTGCTACATGGCCAGGGTTAAGGACTTAGTCTCTTCAACTCTTGGTTTCTACCTTGCCGAACCGGGACGGTCAATAATAATACCTACCCATAGGGCTGTTGTGAATACTCATTACTGCAGATAAAGCATTTCAAATAGCTCCTGGCCCATAGTAAGAGCTTAATATTAATCCTACCCATAATAATGGGGAGAGCGATTCCTAGAAGAAAAACACTGCTCTTTCAGAGGCTGGGTCATGCAATGGCGGTGAGTCCAGAACTTGGGGAGACCCACAAACCTCTCTGCTACCAACAATCTATTTGGGTTCTGTGACGATTCAATTCCCCAGGAGGAAGAGAAAGCTGTTTTCCTATCGTATCCCAAAGAAGTTACACAGTCCCCGCTCCTTTGGTTTTAGTGGTTTATTTTTCAAGTGTTTTCTTGAGAATGACAGAAGCTGCCACGATAATGAGAAATACACTCACTTTCAGAGAGCAACATTTAAAAAAAAGAAGAAGAAGAAGAAGAAGAAGGAGAAGGAGAAGAAAACCTGTCCTTAAAATCTTCCACTCTGGGAAATGCACCAAGAGCCCTGGCGTTTGATGATTGGATTTTACACCCCAAAGCAAGGTGCTTCTGCCTCTGCTGCTAAAAAGGGACAAGAATGATGTGAAAACAAAACGCTGACTTCCAGACCTAAGATCAGCACTCATTATTGTAATTCTGAAACCAGGAGGAGAACCAGAACCCAGGCTGAATTATCACCCAATCTTTTTAATAAATGTGGACAGAGAAATCTCCAGGAAGGTGCTGGCTAATAGGCTGGAACAGATATTCCCACACCAAATCCATCCCAATCAGGTGGATTTATTTGGAAAGGACAGTCAGGCAATAATGGGAAGCAATTATCAAATGCAGTGCAGTGAACTTCAGGAGACAGGGAGGAGCCTGTAGCTGGCCATTTCACATCCTTTTCTGAAAGGCTTTTGATCACCTAGCCATCCCGTCCCTCCCCTTCATTCAGCAATAATTTGGACTGAAAGCAGCATTGTTCAGGTGGAGTGCTTAGGACTAAGGATTCCTCCCCTCCCCTTCTGTAACAAACGAGTTAATAGGACTTGTGTCATCACCTTTGTCAATTTTCCCTGTCCCATGACCCTTATTTTATTTTGAAGTTATATTAGAAAAACCTCCTCTGTCAATAAGCCCATCGTTTCTAAGAGTCTCTCTCTCTTTGGAAACCTCATTAGTGGGGCTCATGAAATGGATTCCGGACTCATACGCCCTGATTTGAATTCTGAACCTAACACACATTAGCTGGACAATATGATTTAAACTTTGTGTGCCTAGGGTACTCCCCTGTGAAATGGGGATAATGTGGTACAGCTTTATTGGGGTGTGGTACAAATCCAATGAGTTCACAGCAGTTAAGGGCAAGTTAATTAAGCTAATGTCTTTGCCGTCATGGGTGCTCAATAAATTTTAACAGTCGTTATCATCATCACCATCATCATAATTATCATGACTCTTGGAGTTGGCCTTTGATTTTGACACCCAGTAGTTCTCTGAATTTGGTATCAGATATCATTTAAGATCTTCTCAGGAAGACTTACAACATAGGATGGCCACTGAAGCATTAGATTGGGTTCGAAATACATTAACCTTCGTAAACTCTACACAAATAAATAGTTATTGTAAGGGAACTCAAAAACCATTTTTTCCTGCTGCAGAATAAGGACAAGATATTAGGTCCATTGAATCATACTCAAGGCCTGACTGTTCTTCTTCAGTCTCATCTCTACTCAAAGCTCTCATTGGCTGACTAGGGTGGAGAAAATGGTCTGTGCCCGTGATCTGGAGTCAGCACAGTCCACTTGAACCTCGTTATGACTTTGCTTTAACTACCGAAGCAGTCAGGCATAAAACTCGCCAAGCTAATCAGACCCTTTCACCAGCCCACCAGAAGCAAGCATCTGGGTTTTGCTCTCTCACTCAGGCTTTTGTCTCCCATCTCCTCATTGCCACAGGACTAACCAACTTCCCAATGTGCCATATCCAACACCTATCTCACTTTGCAAGAGTAGTGTTACATCAGTCCAAAAAAAAGAGTGATCCACATCAACAGTCAATACAAAGCAAAAGAAGAAAGAGAACCAGACTCAGTGAAAATGACTTTTATTCTTAAAACCAAATCTATTTCATGAATAGATCATATATATTTTCTAAGGTTGGCAGACCTCAATGCTTCTGTCTAGTTATTCCATCTCTCAAGCTAAAGACCATAAAGAACTTTGAACCATAATGAACAACACGCATCAAGACCCAAAAGATACCACCGGAGACTCTCTGAGGACCACCATCTCCAAGGAATCCGCTTTGCCCAGAAGCAAGCCCAAACCGAGTCTTTACCAAATTCAATCAAATTTACACAAATAATCTCAGTAGCCTAGCTCCAGGGACTTCCTCTTACCAAAACCCTTAAGAAACTCAAATACCATAACATAATTAGGATCTGCTTCTTAGTAGATAATAGGTGGTTTTGCTTCATTAATGAAAGGACCCTCTGTTGTCTGAAACAATAAGAGAAATTATTTGTTCTGAGTTGTTCTTTGAGCCTGAATTTTGCAAAGCTATGCCTCTTGATTCTACCCTGAGTTTAAAATATGGCACACCTGGGCAAGCTGGTTCTCTCCAGGGAGTGTGCTAACTCTGGATTGTTTTATGCATTTGAGGTCCACCATATGGAACAACTGAGTCATTAAAATGGGCATTAAAAAGATTTGTTCACTCAGTTAGATTTAGACAGATAATAATCCTTGACACTTATATAGTGTTTTTCACCTGTCCATCTCAAAGTAAGCAATTTGTAAACATATTTTGTTACAAACTCTTTATAAACTGGAGTTTTATTATCTTTTCCCCCTGTAGAAACAGTTCCAACATGCTATGCAATAAGTCCACACTAAAATAAGAGATGGTGCAAAATAAAACAGGAACAAAAACAAAACAATACAGAAAAATGAAACAGTCCAAGAATGTTAAATACACGTTATTGCAAACACTAACTACAATGTGTCCTCCCCAGGCAGAGGAAAAGAGAGGTTCTGAGTGTAGGGAAAGCACTCTTTTTATCTAGCCTTGGATGCACAAAAACAGAATTTTCATAATAATTATAAATACTGTTACTTAAATTAACTGCGAATGAAATTGGCTCAAACCTCATAACCATTTCCACTTAAGTAATTCAGTGTTCTAACAATAACAATTTATAGGATTTCTATGCAATTTCAATTAGGTTTTTCATAATTGTCATTCCATTTGCATATCTAGCTCTTTAGGCCTACTTTCCAATAAGTCATAACTCAGGAGCATAGAGGCCTGTTCACTGTGACCTTCAAACCAATAACATTCCTCACAGCTTTATATCTGTGTACACATTATTTATAGGTATATTTTTTCTCCAACCTTAGCCTCTCTGATCACACAATGTCCACCTTCCTTTTAGTTGCCACCTTTATTTGGTGACTTCTTGTGTAACACTAAAGATTTCTAGGCTATTCCTAGACCTGACATCAGTAACATTGTCTTTGTCCAAACACAACCTCTCGCATCTTTATATTCCTTTTCAGCTAAAAAAAAAATCATGCCCTATATAATTTTGGCAAATCAGTTATGAATGTGGTTTTCCATTTGCTTTTTTGTTTGCTTCAGCTGCTTTTGCCCCCCTTCCTTGGGGTATGAATCACATTTGGCTGTTTAACTGTTTCTTGCACAAAACTGAATGCATGAGAGCCCCGGGAGGCTGTTTTAGGCTGTCTGACCAGAAACTTTATACCTGTCTCTGTTATGTGCATATAGGGACCTCTGTGAAGCTTGCTACCAATTTGGGAATGATGTGGAGGTCTTCCCTAATCCTAAGTCCTACAAAAGTATCTGGCTTTTCTTTCATGGATCTCCTTCCTGTTCATAGATGCTTCAGTCATTGGAGGTGGGTAAGTAGAAATAAAGCTTCTAAATCGTGGGAGATTAGGATGCATACAAATAAAAATAAACAAATAAGGCAAAGACAAATAAAAAGTGAAAACCAAATAAAATAATGTGGAGTCATAAAATTAAAAAAAAAAAAAAGGTGTAGCTGCCCATTGCTGTTGAAAGCTCAGACAAAATGTTTTCTAAAAATGTAACCATTGGATTTAACTACATGGAGGTGACTATTGACCTTAACAATAGGTCAATGAAGTAGTTGGAGCAGAAACTCGAGTGAAGTTGGCTGAAGCACAAATAAGAAGAACTGGGCAAAAGTAGTAGACAAAGCACACATGTCTAATTTAACTCTCACTCAATATTCTACTACAACAATGGGAAAGATATTGTTGAAAAGAAAGGGTGGAGAATCAGACAATAGCATGTACTATTATGGGTACATAATAGTACATTTCTCTAGCAATCTCATTTTGGGGGATATGAATAGTGCATTTCTCTAGCAATCTCATTTTGGGGGATATGAATTACAGATAATTCTGTACATGTAAGAAAATGATATATATCCATGAGATTGCCCACTTTGATATTATTTATAATAGCAAAAGATTAGAAACAACCTAAATGTTAAGCAACAGGCAACTGTCTAACAAAGTATGGTATTCTAACAAAGACTATCATGCAGCTGTGGAAATAATAAAAAAGTTCTCTATGTGACTATCAGGAAAGATCTTCAAGGGGGAAAGCTAGGGGCAAAATTCTTTATGTAAGAAAGGGAGAGAGACTTAGTGTATCCACGTGTATTTGCCGGACTTTGGATTTAAATAAAGGACACAAACAACAAGTTAGAGGGGGAGAAAGGGAATGAGATGGGTGAGGAATGAGTGAAAGTGAGGTTCTCATTGAAATAGTTTTTGACTTTTCATACCTGATAATAGTATTACCTATTTTTGGACCATGTTAATTATATTAACTCTTCAAAATAATTACTAAAAATATATAAACCACTGCTTGAGGATGTATAGACCTGGAAAGAGTATCACTTTTTCCATTGCAAAAACAACAAAAAAGCCAGAGAAACAGCAAGTTCATAACTTTCCTTGATGACAGCACAGAGCTGTAGTCACAGAACTAACAAGTCTGAAAGCTAAAGAGAGACAGGTAGCTGGAGAGCATGATAGGATGTGAGCATCTGCTCACCTTGCGCAGACACAGGCAAGGAGAATCAGTCAGAGTTGTTAACCACTTTGTGGAGAATGCGTGTAGGCTGCTAAGAGAGTATGGAGCCACTTGGAAAATTTAAAATAGCAGTAATTACTATATTAAAGTCTCTAATTGAAAAGGATGAACAACATGAAAACTCAGATACATAATTTTAAAACATAAGGCTAAAAGAATCAAATGGAAATCCTATAAATAAAAATCTAATAACAGAGATGAAAAAATGTCTTCAACAGAGTCTTCAGGGAGATACAACATAACCAAGGAAAGAATCAGTGACCTAGATCAGTAGAAGTTATCCAACTGAAACACACAAAAAAAATGTTAAAATTTTAAAAATAGAATCTACTAAGAGCTGTAGGACAATCCCAAGTGGCCAAATACACATGTAATTGGAATCTCAGAATGGTGAAAGACTGGTTGTTTTTACCATGAGATTTTTCAAAACACAAAAATGCCCTCTCTCAACACTGCTGTTGAATGTCATAAGGGAAGTCCTAGCCTGTGCAATAAGGCAAGAAAAAAGAAAATTTATACAGACTGGAAAACAGAAATAAAACTGCCTCTATTTACAGACATGCTTCTATACATGGAAAATATGAAAGAATTTATTTAAAAGCTCCTAGAAATAACAAGTGAGTTCAGCACAGATGCAAGATACTAGGTCATAAACAAAAATAAGTTTTATTTCTGGCAGTCACAAAATAGTCACAGGGATGAAGCACAGCATTGGGAAAATAGTCAATAACATTGTAATAATTATGTATAGTATCATATTGGGACCTGAAAGATAGAGAGAACCACTTTGTGAAGTATATGATTGTCTAATCACTATGTGGTACACCTGAAACTAATACAGAATAATATCGATGTTAACTGTAATTGAAAAAATAAGAAAAAAACAAAAATAAATGAATAAATTGTATTTCTATATCTTAGCACTAAGCAATTAGAGTATAATTTTTTTCAAAACAGTACCTATTACGATAGCTCCAAAAAATAAAATTCTGAATATAAATGTAACAAAATATGTTCAGAATCTATATGCTGAAATCTATAAAATACTGATTAAATAATCAAATAAAAGATAAGTACTTTAACTAGAAAGATGGGTAATATATTGGAAGACTTGATGATAATAAGGCATTAATTCTCCCAAAATTGACCTGTAGGTTCAATGTTTTAAGGTTTGGCTCACAAGTTTCATAGGCAATACCAAAGTGTGGACCCAGTTACACTCTCCACAGCAATAAAAATATGGAAAATCATCTAAATACATCCCACACTTTTTAGGTTTACTTCTATTTAGCTTGACTTCAGTTTCTCAAGTTGTTATTTACTGAGATTTATCAGCCTCTTCAAGTTTATTATCATCAGGCAGGAATATACTATCTGCCACAATACAACCCCCATGGTTTCCAAGGGTTCTAAATTTTTCTCGCTATCTTACTAATTGAAAATTTGCCCTCAGTAGCTGTGAGGAAATTTATGCTCTAAGTATGTTTATATTATTTACCTTTTAAAAGGCAAATGAAGAATAACATGTAAATGCTAAGTTCTAGAATTACTAGTTCTGTGTATTACTAAGGAACTCACTGTGGAGGGAAATACAACTAACAATAGCAACATATTTGTAAACAGATATTTGAGTAAAATTATAGCAGAAATTTGAGCAAAGATGTGGAAAACATTTTATATATGTATAATCAAATTTAAATATACTAGCTCTCAGGGGACAAATTTATATTCCCAAAATTCTAGCCATGCCAACCTCCTGAGACCTCCCAAGAAATCACCCTTCCAGCTGGTTATAATGCGAGAAAGAGCACTTGCCCACTGAACCTATGTCATCAGTTCTATGTCCTCCCTCAAAATCACCTTTAGTTCTTTTTGACGAGTCTGTAACACTAGCGGTAATGAGTGGATAATGCCAAAGTACTAAAAATTTAATACTCTGCAGTTATTTTCTGTGATTTTGTGAAAAATTCAAATTGTCTGACACTGAAAATGAAATGCTGCTTTTTCTGTATACACAAAACCACTTTTACTCCCCTCAATTTTTCTCTCAAAGGCTCACAGGAGATCGATTCTCCCAGGCACATCGCCGTGTTTACCCTGCGGCGTTACACGACACCCTGCTCTTCCTGCTCGGCTCGCCCCCTAATCTCCAGGGGCTCCTGGGTCGACATACGAAGCAACGCAATACTCCACACGCAAGGGACAGGTGCCTGATTTCATGTTCCCTCACATCGTTAAGATGCCCTGTGAGTCACGGTTAAATATCTCAAATAGCAAATCAATAAATTTCTATGCAATATCATGTCAAGGTATTTGGTTTTCAAAGTGACATAGGAATAAAAATAACTCTAAAAAGACTCACGCACTAGTCGAGGCAAACATCATTTTCAATACATTTTTAATGGAATCTTATAGGGGAGAGAGATTTTTGACATGTATGTAAAATCAAAAATTGAAAAGATTTGTACCTCTAATATATACGTGTGTGTATTTTGCCTAGTTGACAAATGAGTTCTTATTGAATACGTATTGCCCTAAAACCAGCACACACGGCAATAAAGGGTCAAAACAGGTACACCGATAAGGTGCTACATTAGAGGTAACATGACAAGAAATCTGTGAGTAGCTACATGGGAAGTGATTAAAAAGTATTTTAAAAGATATTTTTCGATGCTCATGTTAATGTTTTGTTCTACCCTGTGGTTATGGAAAGCTTTAATTCTATAACTTATCTTTGCTTCCCATTAGTTTTCCCTTTTCTATTCATCTCGCAAACTTTAAAAATATCGCCCTCCCTTTTGCCATCTCATTGTAAACATGCCCTCATTATTAATTAATAAAATATAACTTTTTGTTCCTTTGTCTTATATGTTTCCTCCCCACTTTTCACTGCTCTGCTCAAGGCTGACCGAAGACCCAGTCAGACCTCTCCCTGAGAACGGCGCCTGCCCCAGTCATATCTGGCTGACTCCTCTCCACAGGGCTTTCCCTGTGGACCTCAGGTCCCTGTCCAGCTGAAGACGTGACTGGCTGCTGGAGACAGGGGCAGGCCGCCGCCTGCCATGAGAGGGGCCGCGAGAAGCACTCCTCTGGTTTCCCTGCAACGCATCTCAACAACTACAGGCAATTACTTTGTGGCTGCCCGTGTCTTCTTGCATCTATCCTCCCCCTGGCTTCAGAAAACGCGATTTAGCTCCCTCTGCCTCAAATGCCTCAGGAACTACTTACAGATGTCCACCCAATTTGTTCCTCTATCATTGTTCTAAGCTCTCCATGCTATAGCCTACAAACGAACCCCTTCCTTTTATCTGGCATTCCTCAGTAGTGATCTGAGCCCTTTTCTTTCAAAGCACCTTCCCAGCAGACAGAGATTAGACAATTCCTCTTAGTCACAAACTGACTGTTGTGTCTTCTGTCTTCAAACTCATGGCAAGCTCTATTGCACCTCCACCTGCAATAAATCAAGAGTGTCAGAGACTCACTTGACAGCCCTGCCTCTAGTCATTATCAGCACATTCGAGATAAAATAAAATAGAAATAGTGATATATTTCTGATTACAAATGAAATGAAGTGGACACATTTTTTCCTATGCCTCCCACTAAATATAGCTAAAATTCTTGAATGTTAGATATAAAACAAACATAAGAAAACTTCAAAAGGTGGAGAAAAGAGGACAGGGGACTTGAGACTCAAGAACTGATATGGCAGTGTGTTCCCTGCCCGTTCTTTTTGTCTCCTCTATATCCTGGACAGGGCACCTGAGAAGCCTGCAATACGGTACAGCTACACTGGAAAAGAGTTCCGGTAGCTGCTTATAAAACTATCCATGTACACCTACCCTGTGACACTTCAATTCCTATCCTAGATATTTATGAAAGAGAAATTAAATCATACTGTCACGAAGGACTTATAAAATAATGTTCATTGCAGTTTGATTCGTAACAGCCCAAAATGGGAAACTGTCCATGTGTTCATTAATAGAAGAATGAATAAACAAACTGTGATTTATTCATACAAGGGAATGCTACTCATCAATAAAAATGCATAAACTCTCAATACATGCAACAATAAGAATAAATCTTAAAGATGTCATGCTGAGTCAAAGAAACTAGACACATGAGTAGAACCTACTGTATGATTATAATTAGACGAAATTCTAGAACATGCCAAAATCTATAGCAAAAAAATCTGTGTTGTTGTCGACTCTGAGGAATGGGAAGAGGATTGTCTGGGAATGGGCGTGACGAAAGTTTCTGGTATAATGGAACTGCTCTGTACCTTGAGAGAGGACTGCGTTACATAGCAGGATGTATTTGCCAAACTTCAGCAACTGTTGAAGTAATCGTTCATTTTACTGTGTACAAATTTTATATCAGAAGTAAAGAACTGTGAAGAAATATTGAACTTCTATTAACGGTATTTATGTTGACATATTTAGAAGGAAGTATAGGAACACCTCACCTGTAAATTACTTTGAAATGCAACAACAACTATAATGGTTGAATAGATGAATAAATATATAATAAGCAAGCATTGCTCAATGATACTGGGAGAATCTAAGTGGCAAGTGTAAGTGTTCACTGTAAACTCCTTTCAGCTCTGCTTTATGTTTGAAATTTTTCATATTAAAAGGTTAGGTGGGAAATTGACCATATTTGTGTGCATATGTGGTTCTCTTCTGTGACTGTTTATTCTGTCAATTATTCATCCCTTAATTAATACCACACTATCTTACTTACTCTAGCTTACATTGATTTCTTCTTCAAGATTATCTCGATTATTTCTGGCCTTCTGCTTTTACTATAAATTTTAGAATCAGCTTGTCAGTTTCTACAATAGTTCTGAGATTTCAATTGGGATTGAATTGAATCTATAAATCAATTTGGAGGAAATTAACATATTTACAATGTTGTATCTTTAATGTGTGAGCCTTCTCTGTTCCTATATTTATCTCTTTAATCTCTTGATAATGTTCTGAAACTTTCTGCATAGACATATTGAACCTCTTTTTGGTACATTTTCTCCCAGGTATTGGAAAATTTATTCTGCCAAAATTTTTTTTTATTGGTAGTACATAAAAGCACAATTAAAGGGACCAGGAGAAATGCCTAATTCTGAGAATGAGGTGAGAAATATACACGATGAACCTGGAAGTACTTAGAGTGCCAGGAAGTAAGAAAGTGCCAAAAAAAAAAAACTGCATTAATGAGAGTTTGTCAAAGAGACACCTGAGACAACTGAAAGAGCTCCCAATGGCCAAAGCTAGAACAAATGGGGTAATAAAGTAAAATAAAGCAGTATCGGATTATACCTAAAATATAAAATAAATACCCATGAGTTCATACTTACATCAATGAATTATAAGATAAATAAATGAAGGGAAAAAGACAACCCTCTCATGCAGAAGAGTTAAAAATAATTTATGTAGATACCCAGTGCTCAACAAGGGGATCGTAAAGTCCCACAGTTTAAGTGTGGTCTACCCATGGTGGCTTTCACCCAACGAGTACTACAGAGAAGGGGGAGGGGTTATTACTTTAGAATGAGTGGAGGAACCTGACAAATGTTCTCAAATACATGATCGAGATCAAATCAATAGTGTTCAATTGTGTTGATAGAGCATGCCCTTGATATGTGATTAAAATAGCACTTTGCCTCCATGGTCTTTCTTCCCAAAAGCCATAATCCCAGTCTAATCATGAGAAAAATATTAGCCAAATTCCAATACATAGTCTACAAAATGCCTAACTAATATTCTTCAAACTTTCAAAGTCATGAAAAGCAAGGAACATCTGAGAAATGGTCATAGTCGTGAAGAGCCTTAAAGAAACATGACAAATAAATGTAACATGATTACCTTGCTTGGCATCCTAGGACTATTCACATTTTCTACTTTATCTTGTATGAGGCTGGTATGTTGTGCACTTTTAGTAATTAATTTAATCTGATTCTTCATTTTTTTCCCACTGATTTTTATTTTTATTTTTTAATTTTTGGGGGGGATATAGTTTATTGAGTATGCTATTACAGTTGTCCCATTCCCCCCCCTTTATCCCCTCTGCCCTGATTCTTCATTCTTATTACAAAGTAGTTCTATATCTTCTATATTGTTTTAGATACCTAAAGAAACTGTAACAATGTCTTCTTTTTAATTCCTGAAATTGGTAATTTATAATTACTTTCTTTTCTTAATCAAATTTGCTACAAGTTTATCAATTATTTGGTTTGGTTTTTTTTAAGATTTAGCTTGTGACTGCCATGTGACATTCCCAAATCTAGTTGAATGCCTATGAGAAATACAAGGTCTGTCCAGAAAGACTCCAGCCATTGTTAATATAATGAGAACCATTTGCATGACATCCATGTAACCTGGCAGCCAAGGAGAGTGGACTGGAATGTGCATGTGTGAACAATGACGACTTCACTGTACTAGTCAGTGGGGGCAGTAGATGCCATTGAGTGAGCTTGTTTACTGTGTGGCCATCACATTCAAAATGACTGAGTAGAGCAACAAACCTGCATCAAATTTTGCATTAAGTTTGAACATTCCTCCCCAGAAACTATTTGGATGGTTCAGAAGGCTGCAGCTATGGGCAACTGGTGATTGGCAGCTTCATCAGACAATGTACCTGCGCACACACCATCTCATTCAGAGTTTTTTGGCAAAACATTAAATCACCCAGGTGACTCAACCCCCCATATAACCCAGATTTGGTGCCCTACGACTTCTGACTTTTCCCAAAACTAAAATCACCTTTGAAAGGGAAGAGATTTCAGACCATCTGTGAGATTCAGGAAAATATGGTGGGGTAGCTGATGGTGATTGGAAACACTGTGTGAGGTCCCAAGGTACCTACTCTGAAGGCAACTGAGGTGTCATTGTCTTCTGTACAGTGTTTCTTGTATCTTGTATCTTCTTCAGTAAATGTCTCTATTTTTCATATTACATGGCTGGATACCATCTGGACAGACCTCGTATATCATTTTCCATAATCAGCATCATAGAACTCCCAAGTACTCATATTCAAAAGAACAATAGCATTTTTTTAAAAGGCACTAAAGATTAAAATCAAATCAACCAAATCCTTTCTAACACTGAGCATTTATACAGAGCTAACACTGAGCGCTTACACAGAGAGTAGTAGAAGACATTATGGGAAGAAGAAAAGCTACACAGAGGGCGTATTTGAAACTCATGGACTTCCATGCTATAAAGGATGATATTTAGTAAAAATGTTTTCTTGCAGTTTGTTCAGTGATCCCTCCCTGTTTCACTTGATGTGAGATGGTCTGGACAGGAAACAACAGACGGTCCTCAACATACTGCAAGTGACTGCCCAATAAAGCCATCGCAAATGGAAAATATTCTGAGTCGGAATAAATTTTGAACTACACAGTAGAGTATGGGGGTTCACCCTAGTGACCAGTGACTGACAGGGAGCTGAGTCTCGCTGCCAGCGTCGCTAGAGAGTATTGGACAGTGTATCATCAGTGAGGAGGAGATCAAATTCAAAATCTGAAATACGGTTTCTACTAAATGCATATCACTTTCACATGTTCTTAAAGTTTAAAAATGATAAATAGAACCGTTGTAAGTTGGGGGGCGATCTGTACAATAATGACAGAGTAGTCATCCCTGAAACCAATCACTAAACTTTGGTGGGGATGGTGTGAGAGAATGGTGAATTTCCTTGGAAGAAATTAAGAATAGAAAGTTTTTTACTGGTCTGTGTGGGAGCTGGGAGCAATGGTGGAAATAAGTGAACCTCTTAGGTTCCCTCTAGCGTGATTCATTCATAATACTGAGAATAGAATCTGATATCAAAACATTTGGATTAATTTAAACACATGTACCTTGAAGTTCAGCAGTGAAAGTCTCTTGAGAAATTCAAAATGCCATTAATGGATTATTGCCCTGTTATACAAGCATAGCAAAATACTTTATAAGCCTTACTGAACATGCTTAGCAGGAATTGGAACTTTTAGCGTGTCTGGTATAACCATCACATATAAAAGCATGTATATTTTAAGTCCCCATATGTGCTCCTGTTAAAAATAAAAACTAGTGTTTAGGAATAGCTATTTCCTGAAAAAACTACCCATTGACTTCTTTGCCAGACAACTGCAGCTCCTAACTTGACACATTTCAGTCCATCTGTATGTACAGCGTGTTCCACATCACCATTGTAACACAGGCTTCTTAACTTCAAATGACACCAAACAGACATAAAATTAGCACTGGTGGGTACCCCCTGCCACTCAATTTGTGTTGGGTTTAACACCTTCTTATTTTATATGTCCTTCCACATAAACAGTTTTATATTAGCCCCTGATATGATGCCTCCCAACAATTCGGTGTTGAGCTGTTCAAAAGCACTAATTAGCAGCTTTCATACAGAAGGGAACACATTTATTAGAAAAATCCTGTAAACCCAGAATCCCCTTTGGGCCCTGCCATTTGTGTGTGAAATAATTCAATAAAAAATATACTTTATTGTTAATTCCAAGACTTTCCAGGAATGTAATCAATCGCAGAAGAAATGTAAACTGTACCTTTATAAACAAAAGAAAAAAATGATAACTGGCTTTAAAGCTGAGCTCAGGAACCATCACGAGGAGCAGATGCATTTATAAAACTAAGCACACTTCAGAATAACAATAAAAATATTACAATTGTATATATATGCAATTGACATATATGCATTGCATTCAATTTTAGTACAACTGGCAACACATTTATTAGATTAACACTTCATTCATTTCTTTCTATCACTTCCAACAATGCCAGAGCCATATATATACACCTATTAACTTTAGCAGAAAATAAACAATCTCCTAGTATTTTGCACTATTTTGAAAATATAGAAGCATATGTAATTTTCAAAGGATTCAAGGAAACATTTTTCTAGGCTTTGGTGTGTCCACATGATCTAATTATTTCTTTCTAAGGAACATTTAATATAGCTAGCTAGCTATTTATGATATCAAGGAATGGTGCTCTTTTCTCCAACTTTCCCCATATCTTGACCAGATAGTTCTAGTTAATATTTCTAGTACTTGCAAATAATTATATCCTTGAGTGTTCTAAAATTACACTAATTCCTACACCATCAAGAAAGGAAAATGTTTCTAGTTTTTGATGTATTATAAGTGGGAGATATTAATTTCTCGATGAAATTATGCATAAGCAGGGGGAAAGCTTTGTGCCAAGATAATATTTAAACATAAAATGTTAAGCATCTGAGGAATTGTGAATGATTAAAAGCAAATAGAACAACACACCCGTATCATATTTGGATTGTGGGCCCCTCTCCCAACTGTGAATTTTTCTACTCCCCAAAGCAAAAAGCATCTTTATATATTAAAATTGTTTAGCTGTCAGGATAGATGGTTTGAACAGTAGCAAACACGCAAAACCAAAGAAATATCCTACTTCAGTACATATGTTTATGCTATGTCATATAACTGAATTATACACCACAGAGTAGTAACCTTTCTGTTTTTATCGTCAATACTTTGTCATTTGTGCAAACTACCACTAAGCAATGCAATTTCTAAAGCAAGATTTTAAAACTTAAAGGAAATTAACTCATACCAAGTTATATGTATTACTTACTAATATAGTACTAAGCATATTTTGCCATTTGAGGCGAATAGCTTTGTAAAATTATAGTGAAATGATGAAATTGTTCTATTTTAAATATAAAATTCCACACAATGGGTTAATTTCAATTCTTTCCAGCTTTATTCCACTATTAGAAACAGATTTACTCAAAGACCTCACATATTTGAATATATTCATATGTCATAAAATATGAATATATTTTAATGTATTTTCTCCAAAGGAATAAAGCTGGCTGACACTTAGGTTTGTTTTTCCCCTCATGCCTTGGTGTAAATGGTGTTTTATGTTGTAAACAAATATGTATCTTACAGTGGACTTAATGTACTTAGCATATAGTCTTTCACTAAATACACTGAGCATTTCATTTTGGGGAGCCGCCGTGACACTTGATGGGCAGTTCTACATAGCTGGGGAGTATGTTTATAATTAGTCAAGCCTTTTAGATATAGGTTCTCTGTTTCTGGCAGATATGGAGCCATACACGCTTCACCATTTGTGACAGGTGACACCGTCTCTTAGTAAATCTATATCTGCCCACTGTGATGGAATTGAGGTAAGACTGTAAGAGTTTAGATTCAAGAAAAAGAGAGTATGCCCAGTTCTTTATAGGCCTGCTATGTTAAATTATATGGTGATTGTGTTCGTTTCCTAGGACTAATAAGCAAATTACCACTCACTGTATGGCTTAAAACAGAAACCTATTGTCTCATAGCTTTGGAGGCCAGAAGGCTAAAATTGAAGTGTCAGCCAGGTCTCACTCCCTCTGCAATCCGTACGGGAGAACCCTTCCTTGTCCATTCCTAGCTAGGCCATCAATCCAAGCCATCCCTTGGCTTGCAGTTGCATGGTTCTAATCTCTCCCCCTGGAGTCACATGGTGGTTTATCCTGTGTGTCTTCACATTGCCTTCTTATAAGAACGCTGGACCTATTGAATTAAGAGCCACTCTATTCCAGTATGGCCTTATCATCATTAATTCATCTGCAATGACTCTATTTCACAATAAAGTCACATTCTGAGGAACTAAGGGGTTAGGACTTCAACATATCTTTTGGAGGGACACAATTCAACCCAAAGCAACCGTTAACCAATATCAGATATAAGCCTGAATCCGTATGTGCAAGCCTAAACATCTAGCCAAAGTCTTTCTCTAGATCATCTCCGCTCCTCTTGAAGGAGTTCCACTGCCTGGAGGTGATGTCCTAGTGGGAGGTACACTTCTCCTTTAGACACCTGTCAGGCAGAGGAAGAAAGGGTAAAAGTGAAGAGGTTAGGTAATAGATCTAAACATATTGAGTCTATAATAAATATCTTTTTTGGAGGAATTTAGATATATTATCAGACAGGAAAAATAAAGGGAAAGAACTTCCTTCTCTCTTGCCACTGTTACAGACTGTCCTAAAAGGATCCTTTGGAGAAATACTCCCTCAGTCCACTAGGGGTGCCCTGCTCTCCCTCAACTCAATCCCCTGGAAGTGACTAATCTCCATTATTGACATCCTCCAATTCATCAATAGAAAACTACTGTTGAAATAATAATAGTAATATAAAACAAAACAGAAACCAGTGAAGAAAGCATTTAAAAACAAGGTGGGGGGGGTATTTTGCCTTACCCCCCACTTTAGCTTTTGTCTTCACAGTGCTCTCTGAAGAGTATTAAATGGTGTTTGGCTTTTTCCCTTTTTTGTTTTTCTCTTTTTGGAGGGGACGAGAAGTCAATGAGATTTTTGAAAAGGCTCAGAACAGAGAGGTCACTTTTGAACAAATGACATGTAAAGCAAGATAAATTCACATTTTTCAGGCCTCATGAAAAACAAGGCCAGCTTTGTCTGGGGTTCACTGAGAAGTCATTGAAGGTAAGCATCAGCTGCCCACTGGTCATGATGGAGTAAAACCCAGGGAAACATGAGCTAAAGAGAGTTTATATGTAACCATAGGTTGATCATCCCCAACTTCCCACAAAGTCCTTTCAGTTACATTTGGAATGAGTATAAGATAACCTAGCCAGGCCAGCCTCTCAGTCACCAAGCAAAACTCTTGACATTTGCCTAATTATCTTTTCTCATCATCAGTCATTTCTTGAAGTCTCAGCTTCATTCAGATGCCAGGTATTTCCGAAATTAATCATGTCATTGAAAGCGGCATCTTTTCATGTAAATGGACTTTATTATCTGGATCAGAAAGCCCCCCCTTTGAGCAGTGAAAGCCCATTTGTAGGGAAAGTGTCTGAAATCTGACATGCTGCCTTCCCACGAAGGACTCTCAGTGTTGACCTCCCAGCAAGCACCAAGCATTTGTCACTGTGAGCTTGTGTGTGTGGTGTGTGTGTGTGTATCTAAGAGCCTTGGGCTGGCTGCATGCTAATTTGCCCCATTGTTTCAGGGTGACTGCCTTTCCAGTATTTAAGAACAAAGCTTTTTTGCATAAGCCCTACGCACAATTATTTTCTGTTTACTTTGAGGCCCATCATCCTATCTTTATTGCAACTATATTAAGGGACCGCAGAGCTTCTTTGTCTCCTTGTAAGGCTGTAGATTACAGGCAGGGTTTAGCAGGATACCAGAACACTCCTCTTTCATTTAAAGGCGTTTTACAAATGTTTGAGGACCTTGGGCTGGATCAACACCACGCAGCTTTGCTCAGCTTCTGAATTGGGAGGGGGGCGGGCAGGAAAATATTTCTAAGAGCTTGGCAAAGTGCCATGTAATTCACTTTTTAGGTTATGACATTTGATCTATAAAGGATGGGCAAATGAGGAATTGAAAGTTAGAAATTCCCACTCGTAGAAGTCTCACCGAAACTGTAACAGAGCCTCTAAAAGGGTTACATACTCAGATTCACAGCACTGGCTGGGATGTTATCTTCCAGCAAGTAGCTGTGCCCGATGAGGAACCAGCCCCAGGAACACTCTCCCAATGAAAACACACTGACCACCCACCCCCTGCGTGTAAAGAACCATAAGGAAACTTATTTCTACCCCTCAGACTCTCTTTTCTTTTGTTCTGTGCTTTAACAACTAGGTGTTAATGATGGAGTATTTTTCCTCTGGGAGGAGTAAAAAAAAAAAGCAATGTTAATTGCCTGCAACATTCCCTCCTATGTGGAAATAAAATTAATGTTGTGGCATAAACTGGAAAAAAAAACAGGAAATTAAAAGTTAAGGCTGACTTGACTTGAGATGGTGAACACACGATACCATATATAGATGATGTATTCTAGAATTGTACACCTGAAACCTGTATAATTTTATTAACCAATATCACCCCAATAAAGTCAATAAAACTTTTTTTTAAATAAATAAAGAGAGAAAAGGTAAGGTGGAAACTTCCTTCATGATGTTTTTATATTTTTAGTCATTGTCAAATGACTAGAGGAGGGTGATCTGCTGGAGGAAAGACCTGATCATGGGGTTCACCAAGAAAGAGAAAAAATTTTGAATCTCATTTTACTCTCTTAAACCCCCTCTGAGAGCTGGTTTTAAAAGTACCCCAGTTTCTCTTATCCACTTCATCTTCCTATACCTGAAGACTTTCTTAAATCAAAGGAAAACAGAAACCTCCTCTTCATAGTCTTCAAAAAAGCTGAGTAATACTTTTCTCCTTCTTTAAAACAAATGGACACAAGACTCAAGAAAATCAAGAATGTCCTAAATCAGAATGGGTGGAGAGCAGAGTTTGTCTGGAATTTGGAAATAGAGTTTAGAGCATTCCATTATCATCCAAAGTTTCATATGGGGTGGGGGGAAGCAAATATAAAAAATTAACTTCTGAGAGGCTGTATTTAAGAAAGACCTCAACCCCTCCATTCCTTTGTAGTGTTTGAAGATTAGCCAACAGGGAGAAAAGGGAGTGTAACCTCAAGAAATGAAACTCTAGGCTGTTGGCCAGAAACAGAACATTCATCTTCCCCCCTTTGCTGAGAAGAATGTTTCTGGGGAAGTTCCATGAGGGTCTTGAACTTCTCAGGGCTTTTCTGAACTCCAAAAATAAAATGATTGTGAATCTTACCTTTCTCTTCGCATCTGCCTTTGGCCATGCTAGCCGTGGGCGCCATTCACCTTTTGAGTTCACTATCATAAATACAAATGACGTATTCTGGTGCCCAGGGACGTTCTGCGGAGCCATCCCTGCTGTTGGGGATATCGTTTCCATTCTCTCTTACTTTGCAACAATACCACCGCCTCCTGGGCTGCTCATGATTTCCATAGCTGTTCACACATAACATTTCAGAAGTCGTCAAATTTCCTTCGGAAGTTGTTCAGTTTCATACAGAACGTAATGACTACATTGTAAGCTTCTTGAAGGCCAGGCTCTCAAATACAATGGCAATCTTACAAAATCAAAACACAAGACACAGGGCCTGACAAAAGGTACCTTTCCTCTGCATGAATTTATTTATATATAAACCAGCGGGGAACGTTTTAAATTGGCATTATGTAGCCAGCTTTAAGACAAACAACCCCTGTTTGTTCACATTATCTGTAATACTGAACCCAGTAGTACGAAGATGCTCAACAAATTTCTGTCAAAGTGAAGAGAAATCATCAATGAGAAATCATGCAAGATGTCCATAAAAGACCATCCTTCTCCACTAGCCAATGCTTTTTCAATCTATTTCTTCGGACAACATGAACTGAAAATCTTGGCCTTACTCCCCTGACCATGCGCAGTAGGTACACAACCAGGCTCCGGTCAGGTCTCAATCCTCAACAAATGGTGAATTCAGCATATTTTTAAACATTTGCTTCTCTTCGTTAAGCTCAAACCCAAGACTGATGGGCGAAATAAGTTGTGTTTTTACAGAACTAGCCTACCTGGCACTTTGAGGAGTTGGCAGTATCCTGGATAAAGAGACTTGGGGCACCTATGACAGCAGGTGCAGGTAAGTGAAGGTAATCGTTGACAAGGCACGGTCCACCGGGGAATCACGAGAGCAGGCAGTGAAGCAGAGCTTTGCTCTGATGTCAGTCAGATTAGGCACGAGGGACTCCAACTGATCTGAAGTCCTCTTCCTGGCCTGAGGTTTTTAGGGGAGGAAGTTTGCAAACACCAGGCCCTCTCTCCCTCTGCTGAAGATTGGAAAAGTTCAGATTTTTTTCCTGCGAAGTTAAGTCAAGACATTAGAAATTAGAACTGCAGATCCCACCCAGGGTGGCTAGGATTTGAGGGCCCTCCCGTGCCACAGCCCGTGGCTTTGAGGAGAGTTCAGAGGGTGGAATTACAAAGCCTCTGTGCTAAATGTTATAGAGAAATTGAATAGTTCAGAGCTAAAAAAGTATTTTATCACTTTGGCCCAGGTTTCCTACTGTGACATTCTCCGACTCTTGTATTAAAAAATAAATTCTTGCTATAACCGGTGTGGCTCGGTTGGTTGGGCATTGTCTCACAAACCAAAAGGCCGCTGGTTCGATTCCAGGTCAGGGCCCATGCCTGGGCTTTGGGTTCCGTCCCCAGCTGGGGCACGTACAAGAGGCAACCAATCAATGCTTCTCTCTCACATTAATGTTTCTCTCTCTCTTCCTCCCTTCCCCTCTCTCTAAAAAATAAATAAATAAATAAATAAATAAATAAATAAATAAATAATGAATGAATAAATTTTTAAAAATAAATTCTTATTCTTTAGAAAGGCAACCATATTCCTATAGTATTTGGCAAACTGCGAGAATTCCACTGAAGAGTTTCTAAGATGGCTTCTAGCTTTAAAGTGAATCTGTCTTGCTTCTCAATCATCTGTAGTCACATTATCCATCTTAATTTCAAATGAATGATAATCTCAGACCCTGGAAGGAGGCATTGGCTGCTTTGCTTCTCTCCTAAATTAGAGTGGTTTAAGCAGTCTTAAAAACCAATTTACAGCTCTTCTCATTCTCCCCCCAAATCCATTCAAGTTTGAGCTCTTATTGCTGTATTAGAAAAATATTTTGTCTACTTGGAAGAAATATTCCATATATTACAGTCAGGACACCTAAGTAATGACAATGGACCTGTTTGTGAAATATCTTCTATCTGGGGAAACTTGAAAATATGCATCATTTTATAGCTTAATAGTCCTTATTTTCTGTCTCACATCTCCTCAAGAAGAACTGCAGAGGGAAATCATGTAGCTTTAGTTATCAGGATATTCTAGCTCTGTAGTAGTGTGCATTGCTATACATAATACATATGTTATTAAAATATATATGTAAATCCTTCCCCTTTTTATTTTTGCTAAACTGGATCTTGGTTTTACATTGTCTCGTACTGAATTTCACAAATGATAACCTTCATTCTGAATGATCTTCCTTTGTAACAGTTAACAAATACTTCAGGGTGAATTCAAGATATTTGATTTACCAAACATATAACTGTCTCATATGGACACCGCGTTGTGCTGGAGAACAAGACAAGTGGTAACCTGGAGGAATATATGCTCCAGAAGCAGAGCTCTAAAATAACATACACATATATACACACACATATTTTTCATAAAAACCATGTGTTCATAAGAGCAGCCTAGCACAGTGCTTCTTTGGGGTATGGGTTTCAGTACCCAAATATCTGTGTTCCAGGCCATGGTCTGTCACTTGCTGGTTGTGAGACCTAGGACAAAGTTATCTAACATCTCTGTGTGCCTCCTTTACCTCAAATAATAATGGACATAATAATAGAACCTTTATCAAAGGGACTCTGCGAGAATTATATTGAGAGAACAGTGCCTGCTACTTAATGGGCATTGAGTAAATGTTAGCCAATATTGTTGTTTCTTTATCTGTAAATAAGAATAACCATAGTACCTTCTCTGTAGGGTACTTGGGAACACTAAATGACTTAAGGCATTTAAAACCTGTAGTGGCTATCATTATGATAACAAGCTTTAGAAATGTACTATCAAAATGCTATAGGGAAGCACAGGAGATGGGAGGGGAGGAGGTTGATTTAGCGCTAGAATATTTTCAAAGGCATCAAAAAGGAAAATCCAAACTGGCCTCTAAAGGATGAGTACGATTTTGACAGACAAAGACAGAGGAGAACTACGCTGGCAAAGACAAATAAAAACAGGCTGAGCAAAAGTCCTGAAAGAGAAGAGTGAATTTGGAGCAGATTGCAAGGGATGAATATGAAGGGCTACGGTGAAGGAAGAAGACAGGTGATGGAAAATTTGTCTGGAATGTGTGTTTAGATCATATTATTGAAGGCATTTGGTAGCCCTAAAAATAGATAAATAAACACAAAACAAATAAATAAGTGGTTTTTACTTTGTAAACACTTCAAAGCCAGTGGATTTCCTTTTAAAGGAAAAGAATCACATGATCAAATCCATTTTAGGTAATGTCAACAGCAGCATAGGAAGTAAATCAGAGAGAAAAGAATGTAGGAACAGGAAACCAAGCTGCAGCCACCAAATGCTGAAAAGGTTAATTAATACACAAATGGCAGAGAAATAAAAAAAAAGAAATTGGGAAGGAATCTACAGATCCACAAAACATAATGTAAGGAACTTACTTGGAGTCTGAAAAAAAAATTTTTTAAAACATTTATGATATTTACAAGACCACTGTTAATATAAACACTGACCAGATATTTGGTGAATTAAGACATTACTGCTGTTTTTCAGAATGACTATGGTATTAGATTTATATACTTTATAAAAAAAGAGTTCTTACCTCATAAAGAAAGATACTGACATAAATATATATAAAATTCCATGGTGCCTGAAATTTGTTCCAAAGGTGATTTGGTGTATGAATATAGGGCAGGATTGATTTGGGAGGCTGAGTAAATGGGTGTGTGGGGTTTGTTATAATCTTCTGTCTACTTCTGTATATGTCTACATTCTCCATTATTTAAAATAAAAAGTTTTTAAAAGAAAGAAAGAAAGTACATCAGCAGAGAAGAACATAAGGATTTCAGAGACATGGTAGAGGGAAAATCAAAGATGCTAGAGGCCCCTTGAAAAAAGAGGTGAGTAGGCAGAATGCTAATTTAATCCCAGGTGTCTAGGTTCGGCGACTAGACAGGTGTTACTGATCATGAACAAGGAAACAATGTGATCTCAGTTATGGGAGTTCTTTACGGTTTACAAAATGCTCTTGTGTTTACAGTTTTATTTAATCCTCAAAATGGCCCTATGAGATAATACTTTCATTTGGTTGATAAGAAATTGAAACTCACAAATTTGAAAAGTTCAATTAAGATATAGCCCTGGCCAGGTAGCTCAGCTGGTTTGAGCATTGTCCCAATAAGCCAAGGCCGTGGGTTCAATCCCTGGTCAAGGCACAAGCAAGAAGCAACCAATAAATGCATAAATAAGTGGCACAACAAATTGATGTTTCTCTCTCTTTCTCTCTCTCTCTCAATACATTTTTTTAAAGTTCAAATAAGGAGGCAGGTTTTAGGGAGGAATGCAACAAATAAAGGCAGGACCACGTTATGATTTTTATGGGCCCTAAAGGCATTTTAACCTTCATGGGCCACTTCCCCCATAAAGAACATTAAATTATAATTTATGATTGTGTTGGCATAAAGAATATATTAACAATACACATTAAGATATTTTCTTTGACCTAGAAGTTCACCTTTGTTCTTTTTTAAAGAAATTAAGACACTTTTTATAGGTTTCTAAAAGTATTGTGGGTTCTTGACACTGGGAAAGCTAGTTAACCCTTCAAGGAGGGTGAAGGACCTCAGAGAGCTCTTCATGGAAAAACGTACATTCCTAAAATCATCTCCACAAATGCTCGTAACCTGACAACAAAAATGTAGGCAAACTTGAGGGGCTCTTTGTAAAGATCTCACTCTTGGTTGCTTTAAAGAGATAATTGCCTTTGTGATGTCAAAAATCTGCTAAGAAGGTTTGTACGTGTAATTTTCTTGACTACAGAGTAATCATTCTCATTCAATTGCTTACAACTTTAAGTTTAAATGCTGGATGTCAAGATAAAATTTTTGTTTTGCCTTTAAATAGTAATTTCTTTAGCAATCTCTTTGTAGCCTTCCCAACCACCCAGGCACACATTGAACAACATGTGAAGGAAACTTAAAAGAGTAGAAGAGGGATGAGACATCAGACTTAAACACTGATGTTTATTTTTTGGCAAATTAATACTGGAATATTGGCATCCAGTCCAGAGTCTAATTGGTATTTCAAGTTCTCATTCAGAAATTTTCTAAACTCTATTCATAGGTAGTTCAGTCTTTGAAAATTTTCCCCCTTGTAGTCCTACAGAGGAAAAACAAAGAATAGATAGGGGAGATATATATTATAGTTTAGTAATATATACTGAACTATAATGACCTCTGTATCAGCTGTTTTCTTCAAATCAATCTGTTTTGCTAAGTTAAATCATTGCATCATCAAATCGGTTACTAGTCAATCTGGACTACAGATTTTATTTTTTTTTAAGTGTTCAAAACATCACATCGCTTGACTGAACTCAGTAAGTACTATGCTTTTCATTTCTGAAAAATTCTATGTTATCATAGATTATTCTATCCTGAGGGAAATATTTTCTCCTTTCTTGTGGTATTTCTCATGACTACACACCACGCTCTGACCCTTCACCAACCCCCAAACATGCACACACAGATATACACTCACAAATTTCTTTGTTATTTATTAAAAAAAAAAAAAACTTCACACATCAAAACCATTCTTGCATATTTAACCAGATGAGAAGATTCATTGACTGTTTCTGGTTTCACAGTTTAAAACGCCAAATTCTGTTTCCCCATATGAGATAAGGTTCGTTACTTTGCTTTTATTACAGTTAGTTTCCTTTCACTGACGCAATGATTTCTCCAGTTATTAGTGCGTACAAGGTGAGCACCGCCCTGGTCCTTCACCTTTCACGTCAGCCACATGCTCTCTCGTGCAGCAGGACATCCCCCGTGAATCAGCCATCACTTGTCCTGGGCCCAAGACAACCGATGTCACCCACAAATCTTCCTGCCTAAAGGATCCAGGTCTTGTCACCAAGGAACTGCTGCTTAGGGAATGAAAGAATGAGGGCGGGCAGGGCAGACCGGGCCCACACTGAAGGTGGCTTTCCAAGAATATGCTGACATTTCTGGGAGGTCAGAATGGGCAAGATCCAAGCGGGAAAAACCACGAACCTGTTTAGTTTATCATTTGTAGGTTTTCATATCTTTTCTTTATTACATGTAAAAATGGATTCAACCTGAGTAGCTTGAAACAATAAAATGAATAATGGGGGGTGGGGAATGCTACTAACTTGAACAGAATATATTAATGTACACACACACCAAAAAAAAATCCTCAAAACTATTGCTTATATTGGGAAGTGAAAATTTATAAAAGAGAGGCAGACATAAAAGAAGAAATTGTTTATTTGTTTGTTTGCCTTTATAAAACCCATTTGGGAGAAACATCCGTATATATACATCAGTTATCTGGCTTGTCCCAGTTACACTGATGTTAGAGATGTCCTTTGTTAGAAATTAATGTGTGTAATAAAGTTTTACATTTTTCATATGTTTTGAAGTATATGAGCTATATTTCTTTTCACTGCATAATTACTTTTTGTATACAAGAAAAATGAGGTGCTTAGCCCTAAGTAAATAATCTCAAAACAAACCAAGAATAATAGTTACATTCTTTTCATCTTCTAGGCTGTATACAATAAATATTTCCAGAAACTTTGTAAGTTACATTTTCTGACTTTTCTCAAAAAAAAAAAAGAGAGAGAGAGAGAGAAACTTTTATTGAATCGGAACTAAGTTCAAACAAAAATATACCTCACTCCCATATTTATATTTTGTTCTACACTATTGAGAGTATGGACTAATTAAAAATACCAGCTCTTTTCTTAGTTCAAAATAATTTCCAAAACGTTTTCCCTTTATAGTCCAAAGGCATCTCTTAAAGTGTTTTCACTTTACAGTCCAAAGGTATCTCTTACTCAGAATAAATCTTCTGAGAAATAAGACCAGATTTAAGACATTTTAAGTAGTTTAATTTTCTGGATAGGATCTTTCAATAACTCCTAAATTCTTATAAAGGAGAATGTTATGAGCAAAATTATATATTATATGATTAGAGTTCCTCTTCTTTGCATAAACTGTGTTTTTAAGGCTAAGCATTCAAGGCTTCTAAACAATGGGACTACTTTTTAAAAAATAAAGTAGCTCTGTCATTCACACCCTAAAGAACCAATTTGGGTCTTTAAAAATATTTATGTGGAGGCTGTACAATTTCAAATTGGGAAGGGGGTTAGACAGTGCTACAAATGTTAACAGACTTATTAAGAGACCCCTAACCCTTTCTGGTAGCTGGCTCCACTATAATTACCAGTCTGTCTGTTCTTTCTTTTCCCTCCCCAATAGCACTTATTATGGCCTTGATTTTTTTAAAATGTATTATTGAATTTGGTAAAGAAGTTCTAAGTTTTGTCAAACTTGAGTAAACTAGGGAAATATTAATATTTTCAGTTGCCCATGATGGACTCTCTTTATAAAGTATTCATGCCATATATATTTTCCCTCATCTTGGGTACTTATGACTGTCACTCAGGGTTTTACTCTAAAAATAAAGTTAGGAAAACAAAGCCATGGTGTTTTTTCTCTCTTTTTTCTGGTTTCCAGATCAAATACTGTGTGTTTATGGGTATGCAAGTGGGTATAAACATTTAGACCAAGAGAGCTGAGACCATCCATCCATAAATTAATATTAGATGTCTCTGTAAATGAGAATTCTCCTTGATTTTATTATTCCTTATATGTTCTTGTTATTTACCTTTTTCTATGATAAACAATTATGATTTTTATAACAACCAAAGTTGCTAATTTTTAAACATTGGCTCTGAATTTCTAATAAAATTTGTAAAATGAGTTCAAGGAAGTTTTTAAATCCCTCTATAAAACAGAAAATATTACCTTTCTCCTAGAATTTGTATCTGCATTGGTCACAAGGAATGAAAAAGTAAAGATAACAGATCAGTAAGAATTTATACTAGGCAGTAATTGATCTGCCTTAGGAAAGCTGGAAAAGAGAGAGTTGATCCAAATAACCAGAGAGAGGTTGTCTTAACAGACTGCGAGAAAAGAGGCTAGTGTGAGGAATGATGGTGAGGATATTTTATTAATTCCGGAGTTTTGCTTGTTTGCTCATTTCTTTGTTTGAAGAACCTGTCTATAGAGAATTATAGTACAATACCAGCAACCAAGAGTGAGGGAGGTATAGAGACTAAAGAGAAAAAGACAACATCAAATTTCCAAGGTTCCAGAAGGGTAATGTTCTGCAACAATGGACAAAAACCTTTAAAGTAACTGTTACTCCTAAAGAACTGTAGTCTGTGTGACTGCGCCTTAGAATATAACTTGAGAAAGAGGCTGACTCGGTCTCTTCGCTTTGCTATGTGGTATCTATCACTGATGCAGAGACCTCTGACCAAGCTAGTGGGCTCTAGGTGGTCAACAGACCATGTTTGGTTCCAGCCACTTTTGCTAAAACTCATCGCTGGGGATGGGAATCCTGATTATTGGATTCTAAATTTGCTAAGAGGTGTCACACAACATTCTGTTCCACATCTTCTCACATACTCATTTTTAGATAATGGCTTTAAAGTCTTCAGTAGCTGCTAGTTAATGGTAAAGTAAATCCCATGTTTCCTCCTTAGTCTCCATCTTTATAGCTCTTGTCACTCCCCAACACAAACCTCTATGCATTCAGTACCATTTTCTCACCATCTAGGAATGCTCTAATGTATTTCTATTTTTTCAATTTTGCCTACCTTGCCAGAGACACTTTTTCTAGATTCACCTGAAAAGTTGGAAAAGAGAGAGCCAATATAAAGTTTAAAGTTTACATGAAAGACCCTCAAAATTCCAGACCGCACTGACCCAGACCATCACAGACTTGTGGTTAAACTCCATATATTAGCTTCACTATGTCCAGACTCTCAATGAAAACTTCTCATCTCTCTGTCTATACCTGGATCCAGTCTCTTGGAAGATGAACTCCACTAGGACAGAGAAAGAACACAGGGCGTGGATGTTCTTTATAGACACATTGTATTAATTACTTGTGGGTTTTCCTTCTTCACTCTCATCCTCATATCTTGCCACCATGTAAGAGAACTGGCACCTAGTTCCAGAATTGTGACGTAAGCACTCCCCTGTGGCTGACCTGTCCATCTGGACTACAATTCTTGCAAGCTTGGAACATTTCAGGGAAATTAAGCTCAGGCTTTCTGCAAAAAGATGCTTCTTCTATTCTCATCCCACTTCTGGAATGCCCCCCCATGTCCCTGTAGCCTGTTCCAATTGAGACTTGAATCAGTTTCACTAGATGGCTTCCTTTGTGCCCTACAGCAATTAAAAAATAAATAACACCAACACTGCCATTCCTCTTCATAATGTGGGCACTCTTCCTATTTCTTTTAGTAAAAAACAAGTTTCACACTTTGGGTTTGTTTATTGGATAGAATCCAAAGACAGAAGCGCATAATGGAGGACAGAGTTTGAAATGATCACTTGTCTGTTTATAGATGGGTAAGTGGACGTGTTGCACTGGCGCTGTGGGATGGTGACTTGCAAGTCCCATTTATTTACACAATTCACTGAATGTAACAGATTTTGAAATATAGCTTATAAATATTTAGAAAATATTGTTTCTAAGTATCTGCAGCTCCTTTACAGTGTGTCGGGCTATTTATTTTGAAACAGCATCTCTTTTTATTGAGCGGTGAGGTAGAGAGCTGAGCAGAGACTCATCAGGGTGGAACATAATTAATATTGTGGGGGAGAAAGCAGAGGAGGTGGCTGTTACATGGCTGACAATCAGTCCTCCCTCAGAGCGAAGGCTTCTTGGATATGCAGATGAGAATGTTGCCCTTAGATGTGCATTTCGCCTTTCTGCGTTAGGCTACCTCAGTTTTATGACGCTTTAGTGGAAGAGGCCCTACCTGGAATCAGCAGACCCTCCAGACCAGAGCAGTGCACTCTTGGTAACAGATTACAAAAGTGGTCACAAACTTTTTTCTTGCCTGGATCCATGTTCTTAGAAGCAGGCTATGCAATGCAGTCATTTTAGAGGGGAAAACTCTTTCTCCATCCCTTGAACCTGGGCTGCCATGATGAAATGCTTTGGTCAGTACATGGCAATAGACGGTCATTGTGCTGGTTTTGAACATACACTTCAAAGGGCTTTTCACCTTCTGCTCTCTCTCTCTCTCTCTCTCTCGAAATCACGAGCATCTGCCAGGCCAATAGCTTGGCTGTCCTGCTAGATGATGAGAGACACATGCCTAATCACTCCCATCACCGCAGGTGACAGCCAGCCAACCCCCGGAATCAGAGCCGCCTTGCTGACTCGAAGCTGACCACAGATGCATGAGGGAGCCCAGCCAAGACCAAAAAACCACCCAGCTGAAAGCCCAGCACAAACTGCAAACCCACAAAATTATAAGCTAAATAAATAATTATTGTTTTGAGCCACTAAGTTTTGGGGTGGTTATTTCAGAATCGAAAGCTAACTGACACAGGGTTATGATAACACAGTGGGTCATAACCAATGACCAACGTCTCTGTCATGTGACCACAGGGTAACTTCATTTCTATATAAAACAAGCAAGTTATTTATTCAACCTAAGTTTATTGAGCACCTAATCCAATTCAGAAACTATCTGTTCAAGGTGCTGTGAGTGTGATAATTAATAAGCAGACTGAGTTCCCGCCCTTCTTGAACTTTTATTCTCAGGACTCATAGAGACCGTAACAAATGAACGAGTATATAAGATAATGTGTGGTAGCAAACAGCACTGTAAAATAAAAAATAAAGTGAAGAAAGAGGATAAAAAGTAAATGGAAAAGGCTATATTTTATAGGGCAGTCAGAGAAGTCTTCACTAAAAAGAAGATTTGAGCAGAAAATAAAGTGCAGGAGTAAGCCATATGGAAATCTAGGGAAATTGTACTAAATGTTTGATGGAACATTTTAAATTAAAATATTCAAGTGACCTCCATGAAGACCTCAGTGCAGGATTCCTTTTTCTCTCTTTAAAATGACTCAGTAATCTTGCCTAACACTCACACCTATGTCATTATCAAATCTCCACATTTTAGATTTAATGGTGTAGTCATATAAGTTGCTAAAAAAATATTTCTGGTAGGTTGAAGAATTCTCTAACATCGAATTGATAATGATAAGTAAAATCATATTTCTATGATTATATATATGTATTCCTCTCATGAAATAGAAGTTATTTTCTAGTAATCTTGCATTCGATTTTTTAAAGTACGTATTATTAACTCTCTTTTCCTTTAACCCCTAAGAAATATCTCTAAGGCGAGGAAGGATTTTTTGTTGTTGCTGTTGTTGTTTTGTTTGTTTGTTTTAATAAAGCTACCATGTACATCGTTTGAGATGTTGCATAGTTGTGGTTTTGTCATCCATGTTGAAAAAGAAATTAAGTGAGACGTAAAGACAAAACTTTACAACTCATGTTCTACGTTCGATCATTTAAAAAAATATATTGAACCTTTAAAGTTATTTGCAGAATTCTAAAAGTATCCAGCGCAGGTCATAGGAAAAAAAGAAGTAAGTTGACTTTTAACAAAGATGAACACCCATTTAATGATCTAGCAAATCATGTTCTACAAACTTGAACTAAGCCTGAAGAAGAATTCGTGCAATGACAATAAAAAGTCAGTTTTGGGGATACATTTCGCCACAAAGATATGTATGAAACACTGTGGCAAAGACTGCTGGCGGTTTTTTCTTCTTTCTGGCCCAGATCTAGACTACAGTCCCCAGCCTACCTTTCTTTTACATATTGTCATGTGACTGACTTCTAGCCAATAAAATGGGAACGAAATACCCTGGCACTATAAAAGCTTATATGCAATGTTCTATGCTTTTTCTCTTTGTTTAGCCAAACACTGGCACCCAGAGTAGCCTTGTGAGGACCTACAGAAGCTGGTTCAATCTCGACCAGCCTGGGCTCCTGAGAAACTATGGGGCTCAGAGCTTCTGTTTGTTGGTTAAATGAAAAATAAATAAAATTCTTGTTCCCTAAGCCATTATATTTGGTGGGGGTAGGGAGTTGAGAGGACCTGTTGTTTCTGAAGCTTAGCATATCTGAATTAACACAAGCCATATCTACGCACACCAGAAAAATAAATGTACAGTAGCCTTCAGTGGGAATGCTATCATCGCCAACGATGATATTTAATTAACACATATGTCTAAAAAGACCATGTTTTTACACAGGGATCTTATTTCCTGTTTTTGACTCCTAACAGGTGAAAAGCTGTTTACTCAATAGTAGGTACTAGAAAGTACTGAATGAATAAATAAGTAAGTAAATGAGTGAGTCAGTGGAACACTGCAGTGTTAGATGACTTGAGCAATGTCGGAAAACGGCTTTTACCAAATATTCTGCTTTGCGATGACTGTGTGCATGTGTGTTTTTATCTCTGGGTATTCATTAGCTTCTCTCCTGTGAAATTACTAGGTTGGACTAAATTTCTCCAAGCTGGGAAATTCCAAGCTCTGTTTCTAAGGTTAACTGGGTCCTTCCAGTAACTAAGTGAGAAGAACAGCAAAGGTCCAAGGTTACTACGCTATGATAACAGGGTTGGACGGTCTAGGGAGCCAATGTTCCTTAGAATTCAGGCCACAGCATAAGCTACCCTTTCTACTTTTGAGGCTGTTCCAGCCTAAGTATCTAAAAAAATTATTAAAAGACACTGTTAAAACCTAGAAGAGGCCCTGAAGAGTATATGGTCTGAACTCCCTCACTTTACAGATAAATAAAAATTAGGCCCCTGGAGTTTATCGCACAGCCACTCCTTTCAGCCACGCCTAGAATTTGGGTTTCCTTGCTTGCAACCCAGAATGCTTTCTCCAAATTCTCAGTGAGTCATAGCAGGTATTGCCTGTGCTTAATCTTATCCAGGTTTCAGATTATATCTAACCCTAATGCTAAGAATATTCTTTATTTTATTTGCTTCTTTGGTTCATTCATTTAAAAAGTGTTGTGTTATTAAGATCTCAGTCCAAGTTTTCATTTTCCCTCCATCAACTGTGCCTGCAGTAGGGCTATAAATCAGCTCCATTTGTTATTTTATCTTCTCATAGCATATTAAATATAATAACCATGTAATCTCAAGTTCTTTGTGACAGCTTTTCTGATCCCATTTGTGACAGCCTTTCTTCCCACCTGAGGGGTGTTTTGATCTTTGCTCCAAAATACATGATTTTATAAGCTTCCTTCTACCAAACTTCACCAGGCTGATACCGCCAACTAGCTTTCAAATCCCGACCCACAAATTTGCTGTATTTACTGGTCTAGCATGGCTTTAGGCAGCAAAGCAGGAAACCCAAAAGAAAAAGCAATGTGAGAGATCAACGCCACTGAGGGGACCGCCTCTCAGGGGAATGACTCTCACTCAAGCAGAGCGAAGGACACTGAAGGAAACACCTAACTCATAAATGGAATCAGAAATCCTAACAGAGGGAGCAGACACCAAAGAAACAAAGAAGAAATGCAGCCAAGTCTTTAGCCCATTCATTCATTCAGTGAACACTTGCTAAATAGTAGAGACATGGCAACCCAGCAAAGTACAACAGTTCCATAGGAAAACAAACCACAGTCCCCCTCTGAGGAGCTGTTGAGGAGAAAAAGTAATCCGAGTTGCTGCTAAAGTGCATTTAGTTTACTGTCCACATACACACGTACACACGCATGCCCACGGGGCTCAGCTCACCTTGGAAAGCAGGCACCATAGGCAACAAACCGTCTTACCCCGGACAGCCCAAGTGTGTACCTGTGGTCTTGGTACAATTATTAATAATGTCTTCCTTCAAAATTGTCCTCATTTGGACAGGAAATCATATGACCACTTTACTTCCATGTTCTATGGCAAAGGAAATTGCCACAGGTCTTGGGCACCAAGAAAACTATGACTGCTCTGTATTAAAGGAGATGGAGAAAGGTTATTTAGAGGAAGGGACGTGTAAATTGAAAGGGCGCTCATCTAAACTAAATGAAAGCAGACCACAATACTTCTTCACTTTGACCCCAGTGAACACTGAGGCCTATGGAGAACTTCCTTTTTTAACAGACTTTATTTTTTAGAACAGTTTTAGGTTCACAGCAAAAGTGAGCAGTAAGTACAAAGAGTTCCCATGTACCTACCACCTGCACCTGACAAGCCCAGCCTCTCTCACTATCAGCACCCACCCTTGTGGTACATTTGTTGCAAATGATAAACCTACATTGACACATCATTATCATCCAAGGACAGGTATAGCCTTCGCCCTCAAGAGTTTAACTTCTAGTGTGGGGGGGACAGCCATTAAAACACATAATTTCACAAATCATTGAATGAGAAGGTGTGGATTGCCTGGTATATAACAGACGTTTAGAACATTTGTTCTGCTAATATGCATTGAGTAAGGTTGCTGAACTTAACCAATAAAATAATGGATGATATTTGATATTAGGGTTTACGTTTGGGTTCACTCTTCGTGCTGTATATTCTATGCACTTTGACAAATGTAATAATGACATGTATCCATCATTAAGGTATCATACATAATAGGAAAAAGCAACTCTCCTGTATAATACTATAATGGTCCTCCGAGGTCATCCAGGTTTTTTCCAGTTATCTTCTAGGAGTTTTACAGTTTCTCATTTTACATGCAGTGCTAGTCCTCATCTTGAGTTCATATTTGTGAATGACATAAAGTCTATGTCTTAATTAATTTTTTTAATGTGAATATTTAGTTCTTCCAGGATCACTTGTTGAAAAGACTCTGTTTTCTCCAACGCATTACCTTTGCCCCTTTGTAAAAGACAAACTGACCATATTTATGTGGGTGTGTTTCTGGGCTCTGCACTCTGATCCAATGATCTATTTGTCTGTTTTCATACCAATAACACACTGTCTTGACTACTGTAGCTTTAGAGTAAGTTTTGAAGTCAGGTCATGTCAGTCCTTCAATTTTTTCTTTTTTTTCAATATTAATTGGTTATTCTGGGGTGGGTGGGTTTTTTTTGTTTTTCGTTTTTTTGCATCTCCATATAAACTTTGGAACCAATTTGTAAATATTCACAAAACAGAATTTTGATTGGGGTTGTATTGAATCAACAGATGAAGTTATAGACAATATTGCATCGTTCTGTGCATGCCCATGGAAAATTTATCCATTCTAGTTCTTATTTGATTTCTTTTATAAAAGTTTCAAAGTTCGTCTCATATAAATCTCATGATATTTTGATCGATCCATTTCTAAATATTCATTTTTCAGGTGCTAATGTAAAAGGCATTGTGTTTTGAATTTCAAGTTCCATTTGTTCACTGTTGATGTATGGACAGTGATTGACTTTTGTATATCAAGCTTGCATCCTGCCACCTTGCTATATTGCTTGTTAGTTCCAATTTCTTAGTCAGCTCTTTCAGATACTCTACATGGACAATCGTGTCATTTATGAACAAAGACAGTGTTATTTCTTCCTTCTCAATCTATGTGTTTTATTTCCTTTTCTTATATTATTGCATTAGTTAGGACTTTCAGCACTATGTTGAAAAGGAGTTGTGAGTGGAAACAGCCTTACTTTATTTCTGATCTTAGCAGGAAAGATTCTAGTTTCTCATATTAAGACTAATATTAGCTGTAGTGTTTTCATAGATGTTCTTTATCAAGTTGGGGAGTTTCCCATGTGTTCTTAGTTTGCTGAGAGGTTTTCTTTTTTAGCGTAAAATATTATCTCCTTTAAAACTAAATTATTTGGAATTTTTGTTTAAATATTTTATCATGTTTATCCATATTTTAACATTATACGTTATGACCTTTTTTTATATTATCCATGTGTTCTTACAAATTGTTTACCTTTTCCATAAGAACCATTAACATATATTAATCATAATGGTTTTAAATACATGGTCTGATAGGCCTACCATATTTGGTGTGGTTCTGATTCTTGGTCTGTCTCATAAAATTGTGCTTTTTGTCTTCTAGTATGCCCTGTAATATTTTCTTGAATGGTAGACTTATATACTAGGTTAAAAACACTGTGATAAATACGTCTTTAACAGGGAGGAGAAAGATTCTGTAGTCTTATGATTGAGTCTAAGTTTCTGGTGAGCCTATGCCCATGGTCTATGAATTTCACATATGTTTCTCAGTTTTCTCTTTTATTTATTTTTTTATTCTTCATGGTGGTACGACATGCTAGAGCCAGATGGAGTGGGATATTTCCCTTTCCCCAGGTCAGTGAGGCATTAATGATACCCCAGTAGACTAAGCTCTTATAAAACAGTTTCATTTGAGAGTAGTCCTTGCTAAGAAGAATAGAATACTCTAGCCCATTTCAAAATGGTTATTCCCACCACCCAGCCACTCCATGAAGCTTGTGGGGACCTTTTTTCTCTGATCTTCCCTGCGAGAACTAGGTCCAGTTCCTGGGAGTAAACCTCTTATAAAAGTGTGAGGGCCGCCCTGTGAATGAGTCTCCTTAGAAGTTTTATGTTTCAGGTTTGTCCATACTCAGTCTCCAGCAATTTGTTGGTCCCAGTTCAGATTTGCCTATCCCCGCACTGGTTCCCGTGGAAGATTCTGCTCCTGGGTTTCGGCTCCACTAAGTTGCGTTTCTCTGTGTCCACCTCTCCGATTGTAAGCCTCACTTCTCTGATGGACCTAAGACACATTGATTTTTCAGTTTGTTTACCTTTTTATTTGTTGCCATGATAGTGTGGTGACTTTTAAGCTTCTTACGTGCTAGACCAGGAAACATCCTTTTTAACAAAATAACCATTTTGGTCAAATGAGAGAGAGAGAGGGAGAATATGAGAGAATGAGTAGGCAGAGCTTGAAATGTAGGTTCAAAACCCAGTGTTCCCTCTTGCTCACTACTGCTCTCTGGACAATGACTCCACCTGGTCGAGTACAGTTTCCTCTTCCGTAAAAAAAGGAATATTAATACCTAGTTTTGAGGAGATACATATTTGTGCAAACACACCACACACACACATTCATTAGTCCAGGATCTGGTGAGTTATACTTCTTCAACAGTTGTTGGTTCCTTTCCCCGTTCTCTTATCAGTTGCCACAATAAATCGTTGAATCTCTCTGAAGGTATTTCTTCAACACTCAGATGAGGACAGTGATGCCTAAGCTTGCAGACTCACAGGGTTGTTTTGATAATCAAAGTGTGTATGTTATCACACTTAAAAGAAGAACAGAGGGTAAGTTATTAAATAAAGACAAGGCAAGAATATTAGCACCATAATAATAATTATTATCATTATTACAAATATTCAAAGCTGTGCCTGACTCACCTGTCTTTATGAAGTTTAATACTGAATCATAAAAGTCTTACATGACAATCCAGCCCGAGTAATTTTCCAAACCAAAGTGGTCATTTACTCGCCCTAATTCTTTTTCCTTCAATAATCAAAACTCTTTGTGCCCAAGAATGTATAAGACTTGTCAAAAGAGTTTTTGGTTACCTTTCCTGAATTTCGTAAGCCTGTATGTTAGAGAGCTGCAAACAAAAGCCTACGGGTCTCCTCTCCCCTCCCCAAGATAGGGCCCTTTAGTCTTACCATCACAAAAGCCAGCGTTTTGCCCACCCTCGACTCCGTGCCACTGAGGATGGTTTGAATGCCTAAGCGTGTAAACCACCTACAAATCCTCAACACCAGTGCATTGCAGGGAGCATTCTAAGCCCTGCACAGCAAGAAGGCAGAAACTTGTCCAGTGTTTTCTCCACCACCCCCATTTTGTGGCTGTTCCTCTCGATATTTCTTACTTTCCAGAACACTCCACGCAATATTTTGACCCTACCAGGCTTATAAGCAATCGCCCCCACTGATTGTTTCCAATATTGCAAGATCTAAAAAAAGTTATCTTTGTCTCACTGCTCAAGAACTCCCACACACCACTCTCCTGGCACTCATTCCCTGGAGCTAACAAATTAGGTCTTTGTCCTGCATGTTAATTTCGAGGCACTACAAAACAGCCAGCAATTGCCTTTCATTTCCCTGCATCCTTTTCTGCTACTTCCAGTGAAAAAGCCCCGCATTGTCAACTAATACTAAGCATCTTGTGTAATTACTTCTCACTAAACTGCAGCCACTGGATGTTGTTATTTCTAAAAAAAAAAAATTGTAACTCCCGCTGCCTGACCTCACATAGCGGTTTTCTTTATGACTCGTTCATTACTGTCCTCGTATTAATCCTGTGCACTGTAATGCCTAGCACTACAAGGCTTCCCTTTCTCGTCATCCAGTTTGCTTTTCACTGTAGCTGCTGAGCAGCATAAATCAATACAATGCTCACCATAAACACCACAAGTGCTAACCCTGCCAATTGGCTCTCTTTAATTGGTTTCAGCTAAAAACCTGTAAACCTATTTGAAGTGAAAAGGCAGACAAATCAAAGGCAAGACAAATGACCTAAAAGCCCTGGCTGAGCCAGGGGTCGTGAGCTCCAACATGGTATTTTTCATCTCTGTCGCGTGGTTTTTCCATTTTCCTCTGGACCCTGTTTGCTTCCCAGGTAGTACGCTTCAGCAGCCCCCCTATTTCTAATTACAGAAAAGAAAATGGAAGTACTCCGGAGGCTGAACAGTGCATTTTAGCCATTGTTCTCAAGGAAAGAGCACCTTGAAGAGAGTGAATATTCCCCGCAATTGGTGGTATATTGACCACTTCTCACTGTTGCCGTCTTCACAATAGCAAATTCTCCCTGGGAAGTCACGCACAAATGGTAGATTTGCTGGGGATTTTTATTTACAGTGCTGAGTTTTAAAAACCTATAGCTTAGTTTGTTTCAAGACGCATTTTCTTTTTGATTTGCATTGCTGCAGGGAGAGCCTGTGGTTCAGATAGTGCGCATTTGTTTACCTACAGTGACAACAGTGCCTCAGGTATGGCTCAGTCTCCAAAAGCCTGTCATTCTGCCGGGGCTCACTGAGGTGACTGGATGAAGCCATTTCACCGGAGGGGCTCCAGGTCAAAGGCCTATGGGAATGGCCTCTTCACTGAAATGGTTCTGAGTAGGCGGCAGTCCCCGTTCTTCCCCTTGCCTTAGGTAAGTACTCTAGTCAAGCAAATTGCCTAGTCCATGAGCAGAAGTACGGGGACAGGGACCCTTTTCCAGAAGGTTCCAAATTGAATCAAGCATGCAGTGGTATTTGAAAAGGCTCTTGTGTTCTACCAACAATAATGAAAAGTGTGTGTTAAAGCAGCCACAGAGAAATCCCTTGGGTAGAAAAATACCAAGATTGACACTCATAGGAGGGCTTGTCAAACAGTAAAACATGTGCCTGCATGCACACACCACGCACACGCACACACACACACACACACAGAAAATGTTGGAGAAAAGGCGCTTTCACTGGGCCTGCATTTCAGAAGTGCAGGCCGTGTCTCACAAGCAGAACCGTCTCTTAGGCAGTTGCCACATCTAAATTAGCATTTCAATAACACAATCCTTTCATCACACTCTTGAAACCACTTTTATCTTCCATTTTATTTAAACAGGGGCTGCAGCCAAATTTTATGAGAGGCTGGAAGCTAAGGCAGCCCCGAACTCGATTCATAAATCTTACACCCAATTCAGGGAGCACAAATGCAGTCATCTGGCATGTTCATTCAGATCTTTCTTTAGTGTTATTTTATGGTTCTCATTAGCAGACCCCAAAATGCCACTGGCACGGTTTTCAGGGAGCATGGTGAGGCTGAACTCTGGTCCTACCCTCAGGATGAGGCTGATGGTGTAAGGCCTCTCCCACTCAGGGTTTAGATACAACTAGAAGGAAGATCCCTACTAGGGTATTTTTAAGCCCCTCCGCCACCAGGGCATGCCCTTTGATCAAAGCCTCAGAATAGGACGCACAGAGCATCTCATTACAACATGTGCAGATCAAGCTAAAGTATTTTTGATGCACAGAGCCAGTGCTCCTGGTTCTGATTGAAGTCATCAGTACTGCCTCTCCTCTCTGCCTGAGGTTTTGCCTCCTGTGATGGCACACCAGCCCTCCCTCCTTAACTCTCTCCTTATGTAAGTAATATGGCACAACTTCATTTATTGTAGGCACTGAGTTGCCCCCACTTAGGGTGCCTTTAAGAATCTGTTTTCAAGCTGATGGATCACAGAATATTCTGTACTACTTGCATGCTGTTCATTGTAAGGTTTTTCCCCGTGTATGTAGTTGCTAACTATGTAGGTGAGGATGGGGGCGGGTAGGGGAGCAGTTGAGTGTATAATACCCAGCAATAAATAACTGCAAAGACTTCGAAAAATAGCCTGTATTACAACTTTACTAGAAATAATTTTAAAAATCACCTCATCAAACTTGTTTCCATGAGCTTTGTAAAGTATACTGCAAGAGGACAGGGGAGTTTTCCGCAGATGAGCCCCCCTGGCTCTTCAGAGGATGATCAATTTTCTTTAGTTTGTTCACAAACACACAGAAAGAGAGAAGTTTCCCGGCACAGAATTTCCTTCCTAACTTAACTTTCTTTTTTCCCCAACATCCCTACCTCCACCAAAACTGAAAAAATAATTGTCTAGGCTTTGGCAAATGCTATGTTGACAACCCTCATCTAATTGTAGGCTCATTAGAAGATGTTGAGAGTGGAATTCTTCTGATCTACCATGCCACTTTTTCTTTTTTCTCTCCATGGCTTATTTCATGTTTAATCTTTAAAGTGAAGATAAATCTCTACAGGAAAAGCAAAATATCCCTTTAATACAAGTATATAAGTAGCTTAACCTTTCCATAAAAATAATTTCCATTTAGCTAAATAGCTTAAATATTAATGCCCATTGAAAGAGACTAAATGCAAGATTGCAGAAGGTAGAATGACTATGCCAACTTTTAGCTATAATTAAGGTTTCAGTATGCCAGAGTCACCATGATGCCAAGTTAGGTTGCCTCGTGATGGAATGAGCTGGCAGTATGTGTTCAGAATGTGGGGCTTACTGAGAATATTATAATGCTGGGGTTTTTTTTTTTGGTTTTTTTTTTTTGGTAACAGATCCCATTCATGTTCACTCTCTTTATAATTGCCCCGAACCAAATAGAGTCTGTGATAACACAGTCAGAGGACATTTCAAGAAGCCTGAAAAACCACTGTTGTTTCACGGCTTCTGAAAAGGTGACTGGAAACATCTTTTTACTTCCTAACACTAATGCGTTCTAGCCAAGGAGCCCCTCGAATGTTCTAGTAAGCTCTTCTCCTCACTAACCACATGATTTGTTCTGGAGAAAATCAATCCACCCACCTTCCTTCTGATTTCCTTACTCTGTTTCTATTTACTTCATAGACCTGAGTGTTGTCCAAGAGAAGGCATCCCAGCCCCCTCTCCTTCCAGTCTAAGTGGCAATTCTGAGCCAAACGCCCCACCGTAGCTCAGAACAACCATCGGTATCTAGATACTTTGGGGATTTGTGCCTTCACAACTCAAATGAATTTGGAAAGTCTTTCTGTGTCTCCAGCCAGTACTTTGCTCTCACGGAGAGGAAAACGAGAGGGGCAACTTGATGTGGCTGTATTAGTCCAGACATCTGCCCTTTCTTTGTCTTCTTTTTGAATGTCAACCAGAAGCATATTTTCATTTTTTTTAATAAGAATCGTGCAGTGAAAATGAGGATCAGCTAAAATTCGAGACAGCATTCCCCAACAATTTCCAAAATAAATGCATCAACATTCTTATTTAGTACCACCTGCAAGAAAAGTCTACGGTCAGCACTCAGGCTCAATAATGTAAAAATGAAAATTATCAGTTGGGAGCTAGGTTTCAGGATCAGGTCTACAGAGGATAACGTTAAACAACAGAACAATTCCTCTTGGAGATAATCTTCAGAATACCTTACGAGCATGCTATATTTAGAATTTATGTATTAGCATTATTCCCCTTCGGGTCACACCCACTCTTCTAAGTCAAATGGCTTTCAAATACAAACTGTGCTTCATGAATTGTGGAAATCTATTCTTTATCAGCTTTTCCCAAATGAGGCTCCTTGAGAGAATGAAGCCCCAGAGAGAGTTGTTCTAGTGACTGTCTTCTCAATTCTCCCAAGGAAGGTACTAAGGCTAGTACTGTTCTAGACGCAAAGGAAACAAGTTAATTCATTACAAAGAATAGATGCCTTAGGGTGTTAGGACTTAATTCTCTAGCAGACCTTGAGAAGGGCTGCTGGATGTTTTCAAGAGCAGAGGAATTTCATAAAAAACTAATTGGAGTAATACTGCAAGGTCCTGTGTGTCCCTGGACATCATCGCCGTGACTGACACTACAACAACAGCAGCTGTACTGCTGCCACTGCTAAGAAGATGAGGGATAGCCTCCCTGTGCAGGCCAGTCCCCATACTGACTCGTCTACGCATTTAAACAACACGACACCAGTATGCACAGAGCACTATCGTTAGTATCCCATTGGACAGCTAAGGAGAGGATAGTGAGAAGGGTCTGACTGTCAAACACCAAATCTGAACCCAGAGCGTGCCTGGCAGGTGTCTACCAGGAGACGGATCAAGGAAGGGCCAGGTTGGAGAGCTGACCGGACTGAAAGCCCCCCAACCCTACTCATCCGCTAGAACAAGCAGGAGGAGGGGGGAAGTCAGGATGAAAGTTCGGGGTGGTTAATGACCGCAACCAAAGAGGTCAATGCACAAAAGAAAAAAATATACCAAGAAGGGGACTGGAGCCCCCAAAGGAAGAAATCAGTGGGAATCAGACTAGGCCCTGGGGTGCTCCGAGGGAGTTGGTATGCCGCAGGGCTCTGCGCAACAATGCAGGTCGAAATCAAAAGAACATCTTTAAATGATAAGTAGATCCAACTTCTTCCTTTCAAAAATGTATAAGGATTTGAACAACCTTCTTCCCTCATTTCCCTCCCTTGCCTACCCAGCCTCTTTCGGATTCCCAAGAGATAGTGTCTCCAATCTGACTCTTCAAACACTGTGTGGGGGGCATGAAGAAGAAAGTGGGACACATACGTCAAGAAAGAATGGAAGCAGCACAATATTGACAGAGCATCGGCTGCCTGGGGTTGAAAACTTTCTTTGTTCTGGAGTTAAAAGCAATGTTCGTGATAAAAACTCATGGCTACAAACCCAATGGTTTCCTTTCGTGTCTTACTGAATCTGTTCTTTCTGGGGTTTTCCCTCAGATCAGATCCTATTTCTAAGATTTATATAAAAATTATAGAAATCAACTAATTTCTAAAAAGAATAAAGCATCTGGATGCTCTGAAGATCAAAACCAAATGCTCTGGATAAAGCCCCCCATCTGAACTATCTCCTCTTTCCCATTTTGTAAAACTATTTCAATGACAGATGAATTGTTTTGATCCTGACAAACTCACTTGTTTTAAACTTCTCCTTTCCACCATTAGACTTAGTGGCGTTAGATATCAGGGGTACAGCATTTTATTGGGTAGATTTTAAGATGCCCCATTGTTTTGCATACTGCTAACAAGAAAGTGTCGCTCTTTAAACTATAACCAACCGCTAACTATAAAAGACATCCTTGACTTCTACAGGTAGGCAGGGACAGTGCAGTGCAGAAACTGAAAATTGCCAACTCCTCGTTCTTTATTGCAGCTTCCCGCACAGTCCCTATACTCCTCGGGGAGACTGGAAGCCACTATGTGAAATCACGCATCTGCCCACTGCTGACTAGGACAGCCCAGCCGAGGGATACAGTCCCACTGCTGCTGCTCCCTGCTTGACTAACCCCTCAAACTGATGAGAGCTGAGGACCGTTATCTGTAGCTCTCAGGCATCCCTATTCCCCATCCCTTCCAGAGAACCTAGCTCAGGGCCACGCACAGAGAAAGTGCTCAGTCGCAGGTTTTTTTCAGTTTGCAAAGTACTCTTAAATCCACACTTAAAGTAACCATGTTCCCTATGTTACTTGACCATGTCGCACTCCTGAGAGAGGCAGGGCCGGGACTGGTACTCACGCTTTAAGGAAGAACACAGATACAGTCAGGTAAATTGGCTTCACTTGCCAAAGTCACATCCTGAGTAAATGACATCACTCCTGAGGAAGTTTATAGATTCTGACTCTCAGAGCAACACTTTTTCTTTTCTTTTTTTCTATTACTTTGCTCTGTTCCCCCAAGTAAAATGCCAAGTCTAAAGGTTGCAGCTGGTGTTTTCTACCCATCTGGAGACCAGAGAGCACCATGAGCACCTGAAATTAACGTCTAGGACCTGGTCCCCAAGGCCACCCGGAGCATCTCAGAGCCATGCCCTCGGATGCCTACTCCCTCCACTCTAGACACCTGGCCTTTATCCACACTGAGCACTCGCACCTCATAAGCCAGGAAGCAAAGAGGTCAGAGCCATTGGTTTAGAATCCGTATTCCCTCCCTGGATATTTTCTGAAGTATGTATTTTTAAGTTATAAGAAAAGTGAATTTCAAATCCTAGAATACCTGATTCCTCCTTTTTGAGGAATAAAAGCGATAGCAACACCATAAAAAGGGAATGATTTCATGAGCTCTATAGGCTGTTCTTTCTAGAAGGGAAAAAATGATTAAAATATATCTTTTCACCGTTCTCTCTTTGCTGCAAAAGGGGAGCTTGCCTAGCAGAAATCAGGGCATTCAACTTGCAAAGATTTATGGAAGAGGAGGATTTTTCTGGGGAATAATTCTCCCTTGATTCAATTCCCCTTTATTCCCTCTACCTTCCTGCCCTCTTTTTTTTACAAAAATGAAGAAAATAACTTTCTTTTTCCCACAAAGGGGGTCTTGAGCAGGATTGTGGATGTCATGGGTGCCTCACTGTAATGACACACTTTCTTTCCCATTAAATAATAAAATACGCTATAGAGTCGCACAACTCCTCAGACCCAGGGGACATTAAACCAGGCTCATCAAGCACCATCCATGTGGAAAAATATGAATATATTTTAACCTGGCACATACATATTTCCTCGGCAATAGCCTCAGAACCCTTGGACTCAGACTCACTCCTTCCCAAAACACACGAGGGAGAAAGCAAGGGAGAGACAGAGAGAGAGATGGAGACAGTGCGGGGAATGGGGGTGGAGACAGAGGCGGAGACAGGTAGAGGGAGAGAAATAGATTGAGGGCGAATTTCACCGAAGACCACAGAAAAAGAGACCTGTAACCTCTGCAAGGGGCCCTGCATAAAAGAGTATGTAGGATTCTTAATAATTCAGTTCCTAAGTATGTTTTGTTTTCACTTACAAAGTGATTTTTTAGAACAAGGTTTGTTTCTTGCCTCTTTCCAGCCCCCCCCCGCCCCCCCACCCAGCCTCCGATAGGCTGGGTTTGGAGTTACTTTCTGTTTATTATTTGGGAATGATCAGGTATTTTATCTCCATCTGAATTTCATTTTTCTTCCACGTTGACCCAAAAGAACCGAAACCTTATGCTTACAAAGGACCTGTTGAGATTTATATGGTGAAACCAAATAAAGATACACATCATGAATTTCATTGCAAAACCCACTAATTGTCAGATTTTTGTGGAAGACTCTAATTAAATCCCATATGAGAAGAACACCAAGCAGTGGAAAAAGAAAAATCAGTCATTTAAACAACTCTGCTAAGGGTTTAAAATAGACACAGAAGAACATCCTAAAAGTGTGGGGTGTGTTTTTTTTCCAGGCAAGGATAAGAGAAACCAGGAACAGAGCGATGTTGGACTAGATAATAATATTCTGAGCATATGAAAGGTAGCATCTATAAAAACTTTATGAGATGCACTAAATTTATTCCAGACAAAAATCTTCATCGACTGACTGCCTATTAGATTGTCTTTATTGTCTTTCTTTATAGAGCTGTCACAGAAAGATTCCTCATGCTCAGCCAATCATGGAAGATTTCTTCAAAAAAGCCCTGGAGAAGAAAGAGATTGGTACATGCACCCAGTCCATGCAGATGAAATCCCCTCCTCCAGTTCTACCGATAACAGCTGCCAAAAAACCCAGTGTCTTTTATGAGATGCTCTTCAACCGAAAAAGTGACAAATCCCCCAAACATAAAACACATTTCTCACAAAGAGAAAGCGCTAAGCTTGAACCGCAAGTTTTAAAAATAACCTCACAGATGCAGATGGGAAAAGAGAGACATCAAATTCTTTCCCCGTGATTTAGCTGTCCCAAGATTAGTAAGGTCAACTCACAGATTTTATGTTCATGTCCTTACGATGCCCACAAAAGTCCCGTGTCCTAAGCTGTGCTCCATTCAAACAGGATAAAAGATACTGGTTTCTTACCCTCTCCCTTACCTTGGACACAGCATGTCAAGATGGCCAAGGGTGTGAAAATGTATGTGAAGGGTTTGCTGGTTCAGGAGAACTGCCTGTACTCCATCACCCTCATGGGTTGTCCAAAAGCAGGACAGTGCTCTGAAAACCTCTCCCTAAATGCTGCACAACTATCCCCAAATGGGAAAATAGTATTTCCCCCCCCCCCAAAACTCCATGTGACCTGGGTCTTCTCCAGTTTTCCTTCCCCCACTAGATGCATGTCCCACATGATGATAAAGCCAAGTGAGGCCAGAGTGGGCTTCACCCTACTGTTCCACCCTACCTCATTTCCATGCGGTTCCATCCTTCCCTCCATCCATCCATGCCTCCTCCTGTTGGAGACTAAGGCTTCCACCTGAATTCAGCTTCTGCAGACACCTGGCTGCAGCAACAGTGCCATCTCTCACCTACACCACATACCTTTCTCTCTTCGCTGGTGCTTTCGTCCCTACCTGTGATACAGATCTATATATAACACAGAGCTTTCTCATGGTAACAACTTCTTAAATCCCTTGAGGTTGCATTCCTTGGTGTGTCTATCATCCCGCTCACCCCTTTCCTTTACAAGCTGTGGGAAAGCAGTCTGCCCCACTGTCCTCTAGCTCCCATTTCCCTTCTGCTAACAAGGTTCTTTCCCAGATCAATAAAAGCCTTGACTTACCGTATCCGCAGAACTCTTCACCTTCCTCCTTCCAGCTGTCTTCTCGGTAGAGTTTGACGCTTTTCCTTTTGGAAACTCTCCTCCTTTGAGTCCCATAGGTCTTCTTTTCTATTTCCCCTTCTAGTCTTCCGGCAACCTGTGCATGGCTCTGGTCCGCTGCCTCTTCTCCCACCCAGCACTTCCACAGGCTTGTCACACTCTACACTTTTGTTCATCTTCTTTCCTGGCACCCTCCTTCAGACCTGGCGTCCACGGTGACCAATACGGCGGGGTTGACCCTCTGTGACTTCACCTTCTCATGCCAGGCCCTGCCACAGCTTGGTTTATGCCTGAAATAATTTTCCCAGGAAACATAGATTCCATTTCACTTTAGGCTTAAAATATAGATAATCCCTGGAGAAGGACAATACCAGCAAATTCTTTCCTAAGACATTATTTTGATGGGAGAAGGAGGATAGGAAGAGAAGTAAGCCATACATTCTCTCCTTCTCAGTTTCTCACTTATCACAGGTGGGATAATACCAATTATTTCTCTTGTATCGGCCATCATAAAGATGAAAGTGGCATAAGAATTTTAAAACTGTAGTTATGTTATTACTGTCTGGCATAAGTATAAGTTTTTATTTGGGGAAAGCTTTATATTTCTTTCTCATAGTTCCACTTAAAATAATCGATTAGAATATCTCTCACAATTCTCCCCAGCATCTCTCTCTGAACACTTAGGCTTCTGTGCCTAACCCTGAATTCACTGCCAAACTGAGCCTCAGGAGATATGAGAAGTGAATGTAGGCACAGGAGAGGCAGGGAAATGGAAATTCCCAGTACAAATACTGGCTCCAAATTCATTTTATATCTGTCAAGAACACTAGGGTAGGAATCATTAATACAGGAAAAGACACCTGTTTCTTACATTGGTCATAGTTCTGTGTACTTTCAAATAGCAAATACTAAATAAGCTATATGCTTCCAGTGAACCCTTACATGCCTCCTCAGAATTTGGGATGAGAAGGAAGGTGCGTGGATATAAATTAGTGTCATCAAGCTGCTTTCTAGTTTTAGAATCTAAAATGAACATTGCACACTGAATAATGAAATTCACCAAATAGCTCTGGTTTGTTCCCTGTATCCTTAAAGTTAGGTATATACCATGTGACTGACTATGACCAATGAAGGGTGAGTAAAAGTAAAAAGTGACACCTTCAGGTTGAAACTGTAAACACCTTCATATAGTTCATCATATTCTCCTGCTTCTCTTCTGCCGTGGCCACTGGCAACACTGCGGAAGAGGTGCTCATCCACCTGGGTCCTGGGGACAGGATAATTCAGAGAAGAACTGCAAAGAATATGGAACATAAGCAAGCCAGACATTTTTTTTACCCAGTGTATCTAGATAGACTCTGGAGAGAACACTCCCATCCATGCTAGCTTCCTAAGTCCTGCTGTACTAGGTCTCTCACTAGGTTTTGTATCCTTGTCTCTCAACATGCTCCAACATGAAATGGCCCAGTAAAAGGAAGTGTATTTCTTTCTTTATTGGTGTGTACCAAATTACCACAAATTTAACCACCTAAAATGCCATTTATTATTTTAGTTTCCATAGGTCAGAAGGCCAGGCGTGGCACACCGAATCTTGTGTTCAGGGACTCCAAAGCCACCAACAGGGCACTGGCCAAGGCTGTGGTCCTGCTGAGGACTGAGGTCCTCCTCCCAGCTCATCCAGGTTGTCGACAGAATTTTGGTTTTGGTGGCTGTGGGACTGAGGTCTTCAGCTTCTGAGGGCCATTTTTGCCCATAGGCAGTTCCCAATATGGCTGTGCGATTTCTTCCACGTTAGCAGGAGAGTTTGTCTCTTCCAAAGGTTTACCTAATTAGGCCAAATTCGCTCAGAATAATCTCCCTTTTGATTAACTCATAGTCTGCTGATTAGGGACCCTAATTACATCGGAAAGACTCCCTCCACCTTGGCATGTAATGTAACATAATCACAGAAGTGACGTCCCATCATAACCCAGGTCCCAGCCAGACTCAGGTTGAGGGGATCAGAGATGGTGTGAGTCACTTAGCATCATCTCGGAATCCTGTCTACCGTAGCCGGCCATTCTGTTCTAGCTTCTCTTGTGGCCTCGTTAATACTACACTCCCTCAACTGCAGTCTTTTCTGTCCTCTATGTCCATCCACAGTTTCTCCATTCTTTACCTGGAGACAGCCATGCCCCCAGCCACTAAGGCCTCCCGTAAGGCCGCCACCCACATGCAGAGAACACTCATAACTCTCCACTCCTCTCAACACTCAACTGATCACTGTACAACACATACCTTACAGGACCTAAGTTCTCATGACCTCAATCATCTATACAACACATGTAACAAGATGATAAAATAAAAGTTAAAATGAGACACAAAAATTCAGTATCTATGAAACTCTAACATCAAGGGCCAGATGCAAATTTTCAAAAGAAATAACCAAGAACATGTTTCTCAAGTCAACAAACTTCTCTCCCACAAGGAGAGTATAAAGGAATCAAGAGAGCTCAGTTGTGGAAGAACATTTTGGTAACAGCTGTTTCACGGTCTCAGACTGATCCCCATGGTGGCGGGGCAGGGTGCTGCCCTCTAGGTCCAAGGAAAATGGGCATCGGGGGGCGGTCTGGAGAACTTGTTAATGACAGTGTCCAAATAGCCTCTGAGCAGACTCAGCTCCGCCCCCACCCCGATTACTAGCCAAATGTGGTGAATCCTGGAGACCAGATATTCAACCTATCCCCAAAAGAATCAGCCTGGGGTCATTTTAAACAAGAACTGTGCCCCAGGGAGGGCTTGACTTGATGATCTAAGGAACCCCAGTTAGTAAGGAGCTACAGAGGCGGAGGTGGAGCTAAATTAAGGTACGTATCAGGAGGACAAGCCAAAAAAAATAAGCAGCACTTCTGTCATGAGAAGGGCAGGTGGCATGTCCAGCAGGCGATGTCTGCACAGCCCTGAACTTCTTCCCCACAGGAGACAGTTGTCTTTAACCGCCTCCCAGGGTTTCCAGCCCAGAGAAAGCAAAGTCAGTCAGCTTACCACAGGATTAGTCATGAAAGGATTGGCCCCTTTCCCTTACTTCTCTCTACAACCCCAGAGGGTCCTGGGATGGCAGGTAGAGGAGGAGGAGGAGGGGGTACACAAGGAAGACGGCAGGAGCCAGTGAGCAGGTAGGCAGGCTGGAGATGGCAGGCGGAGACTTGCCGTTGCATGAACATTGAAAAGTTGATGGGAACTGGTCAACCTAACTTCTGATTTGAGATTGTGTTTTGGGATCTTTTTTCTTTGAAGTGGCCATTGGACTTTTATCACCTGGAAGTAGGCAGAAAGGCCATAGAACTCTAAATTTTTACCCAATGGGATTAAAAAGCAAAACAAAAACAAAAACCTTTTTCTCATTGAGCAGGTTTAAAGGGCGAGGTGAGGACAAAAATAAAGTTGCTTTTAGGATTCCACCCCATGAGTCCTGTTTGTTCTTGTAACATGTTCTCCTCCCACACACCTGTCTCTTCATGTGGTTGTAAGCCCTTTTAGGGGGCGATCTGGTGATTTTAAAGTTCAAAGTCATGGATTAATAGCAGTCTTGCCAGCTTCATGGAAAACCAAGATGTGGCCTTTCTTGTGTTTTCTGAGAAGAAAGAAGCAGAACAGATTTCAGGCACTACACACACACGTGCACGCATGTGCACGTGCATGTTCGCGCGCACGCGCACACACACACACATCTCCTTGGGTCTTCTTGCAAAGAGGCGGCACAATTCCCGGCACACCATGTATGGGACCATTTTATTTCTCAAGCAGGCAACCTCCTGACCTCAAATTAAAGGCCACCCTCGGTTCTCCTCTCTAGTTATTCAACTTCAATATGGGGCCTAAAGAAGAATTTCTGGGGAGGGAGATCAAAGGGGAAGTTAAACTGCGGACCAGTGATTTCGCGATGGTGTGCTGTGACTCAAATTGTGAGAAAGCAACCTAGGGGAGAGATCTCAAAGTTTTTCTTCCGATGGTTCAGGAGTAAAAAGAGAAAAGGGCAGGAGATGTCCCAAATCCCACGTGTGAAGAAAGCCCCATAACAAGAGTTGGTTTGATTGAAGAACTAAATAGGCTACTTCAGTACTCACTAACCAAAAAACTTAAGGGAAAAGGTCACTACGTAGTTCAAAAATATCACAAAAGAAATACACACACAGAGCCAAATTAATGTGTACACATGGATATTCACGCTATGAATTCATGTTCTATGATCCCTACCCCACGCCAGCTCCCAAAACCAGAAAAATCAACCCGTGAAATCGGGTGTTGTTTCTAAGTGTCAATTTGCATTTCCACATATGGACACACACCAGCCCTCTGTTCTACTTTTGCACATTTGTTTGGTGTGTTGGGCGGAAACCCCGAACCACTCCAGCGAGGTACAATGTACTAACATTTGCCACATTGTAGCATAAAAGTAAACCCAAAGGATCCACTTTTTAAATGGCACTCTATGCAGACATTCCCCAGGGTCCGGGAGGCAAGAAGAGGCATCCTCCACTGGGATACCCTCGCACGGGGCCTCCGTGAAGTGGGACGTGCTGTCCAAGGGAGCCTACCAGAAACACTGGCTGTGGATGAACCAGGCCTTGGGTTCCAGGCTCATGCCACTGCACTAAGAAATCAGAGCTGGAGAAAAAGGGGAAAGTGACCCTGGATAAACCGGGGGACTAATTAGGAAAGAGAGGCCAAAGAGCAGATTTATTTGTTTTGTGAATTATCAGCAAAAACCTTTAAGGTGCAGCTGATAACGTGATACAGATCCTAGTGTTACGTAAGAGAAAAGGCTTTGAGACTCAGAAGAGACTGAGGGGCGTATATAAATATTAACACTCCTGTTAACAAGGCCTTAAATGTGCCTTCCTTGTGTTGAGACCTCAAAAGAACCTCTATCCAGAAATGGACTTGAACAAGCTCCCTGCTGAATCATCATCCTCTAAAAGCTGATAAATTGCTCTCTTCTGGGAAAGAAAGAAACTTCAAAGTGGACGTTTCCCAGGAATAAGAATTCAGAGGTTAAAAAATAATTTAATTAAAAGGTTTAAAAAGCAGGAAACTATAATTCTATAGTTTGTCATTTACTAACGTTAAATTAAAACCTTAACCATAGATTGAGGATAGAAAGTCAGACATACATATTCAACTATGAATTCCTTGTGCCACTACAACACGGTGCCTGCTGCACTGGGGAGTGTGCCGAACTTGTGAAGGAGCAGTCGCACCTAAGTGACTTGCATGCATTGTCTCATTCAAGTCTCCCAACACAACTGCACAGTAGATTCTCTTACCCCCCCCATCTGTAAGATGGGGAAATCAAGTGTCAGAGAGAATAAGACACTCGCCTGCCCCAGGTCAAGCAGATGTTGGTTGGTGGGACCTATATCAGAGCACATTTTAGCCCAGCTGCGAAGTTCATGCTTTCAATTACAGTATCACTCTGTGGACTTAAGAGGCCTTGGTTTGCAGTGAGACTGGCGTGGCAGCAGCAAAAGGGAAGAAAAGATCACGAGACTAGGTAAGAGATTGGTATGGAAGCAGGAGAATTAATCTATAGTTCCCTCAGAGGTACCGTAACCATTGTGTCCCCCATCAGAGTGCAGGCTGATTCCTCTGCTGGGATGCCCTTCCTGCTGTCCTTGTCAGTCTCCCATTCCATCTTCCAAGTGGGCAGTCCTGTTGCCTTTATCCTTAGGCTACCTCTTCCTGTTAGGGGCTCCTCATCTTGCATCTGAAATACTTCGATTACTGTACGTTATCTTGTAATGTCTGCTTACCTGTGTCTCTCCTTTAGATGGAGGATGTCTCAAGAGCAGAGCCAACAGAGATTAATTTTATTTAATTACCCCAGCTTTTACCACCATGCCAGCACATAACAGACATCGATAATACAAATGAATTAATAAATGATGACAAGAATATGAGAAGTATTTTTTGTTGTTGTTTTTATCAAATGACAAAGCCAAGTTTATTATTGCTCTGGGTTAAACCAATGGAGATGGGACCTTGAGGAGGGGGGGCATAGGAAGTGGGTGAATATATCCTCCTGGTCATTGCTGGATTCTTTGAAGCCTGAGCACGATAGAGCCACTGATCCCCTGTTCATGGGCTGGGCCCCACTGAAGTTCAAGTGCAACCCAAGGCTCCTCTTCCCCACCGTGCTGCCTGTGGGTTCACATCACAGGGGAGTTTGGAGGAGGAGACTGCCCTGACTTCTTGGTGAGAGGGGGGCTTCAGCAGTGCCGGCTTCTTGGGCAGGGTGGTGCCGGCTTTCATCACCACGTCACATTGATCTTCTTGCGGATGTTGATCTCCAGGAAGTGGATGCCGCATTCATGTTAAAGTGAGAAAACTAACGTGGGCAAAGGAAAGCAACCTGCGAAGACAAGGCCAAAAATAGAATTTGGGATCGGATCATGGAGGTCATTTATTGAGTGCAAAGTTAAGGTACTTGGACTTTATATGTTATGGGCAAGGAGTCCGTCTATGTGGGTTTTAGGACAAGGGAATAACACGCTTTGGGAGGCTTAGTAAGATTATTTAGGCTTCAGCCACAGAATAATTGGGAAGTAGAAAACCAGTAGAAAGCTCACTGATAAGGGTTAGACCAGGCGTCATCAGTATTAAACTGCAATTGGCTTTATCCTCTTTTTGAGACTTAAAGCTAATGAGTGTAGGATCAAAACTTGGACATATCCACTTGAATACTATATGTCTGTATATTCATAACTTAGTACAAATGAGACACTCATTTGATACATGTAACACCCTTTTAATCTGCACAACAATTCAATGAAAGAAGCCCTATTTTTTTCCTTATTTGACAAATAGCTGAAGAGACTGTCTCATGATGATACAGCTGGTAAACGGTGGAGGTGGGACTTGGTCCCAGGTAACCGCCCTTCGGATCTAAGGGTCTCTACCCTGGTACAGCACTGTCACTTGGATGCCTCATGGGTATTTAAAACTTAGTATCTCTGAAAGAGAACTCTCAGTTTCTCCTATGTGAAACTCACTCTTTCCCAGCCAGCCTTATTTCAGTAAATGTGACCATACTTCACCAACTGCTGAGGAAAAAAAAAAATTACAGCCATTATTTATTCTTTTGTTAGCCTCCCTCCTCTCCCATCTTAACTACGAGCAAGCCCTAGCAGTCCTGCCTCCAAACATATCCCTGATCTGCCTACTGCTCTGCGTTTCCACCGCCTCCACCCTGGTTTAAAGCACCATCAGGCATCACCTGGACACTGGCAATCACCCTCAGATAGATACCCTGTTTCTCGCTCTGTATAATTTATTCCTGAAGAGCAGCCCAAGCAATCTTCGGAAAATTGTACTGAGTCACACTCCTGCTTGATTAAGATCCTCCCTGTGGCATCTCTTACTCCTTTTGGTTCTGACCTCCGGTGTGGGTCTTGCTCCTTGAAATGGTCTTTCCGTCACTATCTTCTCGTCAGTCTAGCCTCAGCTATTGCCTCAGACAGGCCTTAGGTGACCTTATCTACTGCAGTCACAACACACAGTCTCACTTTCTTTATAACGTTCAGGTCTACCTGAAAATGTCTTCACTATTTGTTGGTTAGCTTTGATATTTCTGAGTCTTTCATTCAGAACTAAACTCTCCAAGAATAGTGGCCTTCCTTTTCTTCCCTTTACTTCCTTATACCCAGTGACTAGAACTGTGCCTGGCATCTAATAGGTGCAGAGTAAACATTTGTTGAATGAATGAAACACTGACCCTGATCCTTACCCTCTGTGCAACGTAGGACCAATGACTTGCCCCCCTAACATTTACCCTGTAAGGGTGGTCATGACATCTATATGATGTGAATCATGGGAAGTACGTAACACAGTACGTTGCCCATGTCAAGGGTTCGATTCCTTTCTGTTCTTCTCTCAAGTACATAGAATGTCTATCTGTGTATTGTAACATTTCCTCTAATTATTTATTCCATGGCTTGCTTCTGCTACCCATTAAACATTCTTCCTGCTCTCTCAATACTACCCTTCTATAAAGCTCTGTTATGCTTCCTTTTCTATTGTCTGAAACAGCGCTGGGAGACGAGGTGCTCCTGGGGTAGAGTCATGTGATCACAAAAGCAGAATTTTCTATTCACAAGTGTCCAATAAAAATGGGAAGTTGCTTCCTAAATATCTCTGGAAGTCTGTGGTTTAGTTCACAATATCTTCACAGATTAAGTTAATGCAAATAGCAGATGTATTTTGTAGCAACAAGACAAATGTTCAGCAGAATTAAAGTTATTCATGTGCAGTCACACTGGGAATATTTGCATGATATTTCGCTAATTGTTCCAAAATCTGACTTGTAGTGAATAAACAAATGGGAAAAAAATAAACCAGCAAAAATTAGCCCCAGGACTCTCTGGTTTGTCTTGGGCTCCTAAGGTCTTTCTTCAACCACTCAACATTTTGCTCTGAAAGCCCCATGGCATTTCCCAGTCTCCTAAGCAGTTTTTGGTCCCATTATCTCAGTGGAGACACTCATGATTTCCCCCTGCTAATGAGACGTCGTCCAAAAGAGCTGGGTATATTTCTCTCCCTCACTCCCAGTGCCCCCCTCGGACTTCAAATCTGTCTGCTTAGGTTTTCTAACTAAAGGATCATGTTGATAGATTGCACCACTTGGAAACTGCATAAATTTCTCAAGTTTTCTTAAAATATTTCAGATGATTTTTTTTTGTCAATAAATACTAAGTGAATTAATTTTTGAGGGCCGATAGAACAAAGTACCACAAACTGGGTGGCTTGAAATAGCAGAAAAGTATTGTCTAATAGTTCTGGAGACCAGAAGTCTGAAGCCAAAGCGCTGGCAGCGTGGCTGCTTCTGAGGGCAGTGAGGGACCGTCTGCTCCACGCCTCCCTCCTCGCTTCTCATGGTGGTCGGCAGTTCTTAGCGTTGCTTGACTGGTAGAGGCACCATTCCGGTCTTTTCCTCTGTCTTCACATGCCGTGTTTCCTGTGTATCTCTCTGTTCACGTGGCTGTTGCTTTACAAGGGTTAGATGAGAGGTCTACCTTACACCAGTGTGAACTTATTTTGACCAGTTACATCTGTAATTATCTTATTTCCAAATAAGGTCACGTTCTGAAGTATGAGGGACTAAGAGTTCAGCGTGTATTTATTTTGGGGGGGGGGATGGGTCTGGGGGGAAGGAACACAATCCAGCCAATAACCCCGGAGGTCTCCAAGCTTAGCTTGTGTGCTCAGCTCCATATGTCTGAGTGTGCTTATGTGATAGACACATGCATACATGTGATAGATACATGCATGTATGTGTTATAAACACATATATGTGTATTTTACATACATATGTAACAGACTAATCTACTCATATGTCATATATATTATAAACTAAACACAAAAATTAGAAGCAAAAAGTGATGAGGAAAAATGCGATTAGAAGTAACAATACTTAGTCTCCCCACTCCCAGTGGATCACCTCACCTTGACTTTTCTGAAGACCACTTCCCGAACAACACGAAGAGGGTGGATCTAACTCTATGAGATGGAAAAAGGAAAAAATAAATTAGAGAAGAAAAGCAAGGCGACAGAACTTGAAAAATCTGCACTAAAACAAAACGTAAATGTTTGTGTTTAAAGGCACGTTCTAGGTTTGCGTTCATCATAATCAAAATAACCCGCCATAAAATCGGAAGTGGGAAGTTCATTCTAAACGAATGAGAATCAACACATTCTACCTACTCTATTAGTATCAGGAAAGAGTAAGTAGGGAGATATTATTCCCAGGGGCAGCAGTCCTGACTCCTCCTCTGTTTTATTTCTTTTCCTCCAAGAAGTGATTTTTCCCCTGTATTGCTGAATCATCACAAAGGATAAGGATGGAAATGCAAAAGCAAAAGTCTTGGTGAACTTAGTTATGCATAGCTCAAAGAACTTGACCAAGTGACCCCTCCTTTCAGGGTCTCACGTTCCTCATCCAGAAAGCAGAGGAAATACCTGCCCCACCTAACTCTGGGTTGCTATGAAACCAAACGTAGCTCTAGATTTGCAGGGTGCCATGAGATGCGCAGAGAACATCGCGCTGAGCTCTTCACGGAAGCCAATTCACACAGCCGCTCTGAATCGCCCCTGTTTCTCTACTTGTAAATGGGTATAAAATAAAAGCCTCTTCTGACTGTTCAGAAGGATTTTTGTAAGGATGAAATGGGATAGTGCACCCAGAAATAAAAATGCACTTTACTATAAAACTGTAAGGTTTTATATTAGTGGATTGAGAATGTAAATGCAGCTTTCTAATTCACAAATTTACTACACCAAAGTAGAAATCAGTCCCCAGCTTTGAGAGACCAGAAAGAGGAACTTTAGTGTCCCTCGGGTGATTAGTATGTAACTGCAGATCCAACTCCGAAACATTAACAGGAAGCCAAGTGCAAAAGCAGTCAAGCCCAGCGCCTGGAAGCACTTTCAGCTCTGAGGGACAAACCCACATTTACACTAAAACATCAGAGTAAAACCTACCATCTTAAATTTTCATGTTGTCAGTACCTAATAAAACACTGGAGAAGAAAATTACAAGAAAACCTATCTTTGCTCACTGTCGGAGTTCTACTAAGGATCCCCCTTCTTTTCTCCTCACTTCCATCTCACTGGCTCTTTCTTTTTCCCTGAGGTTTGTGTTTTCATTTAGGATTGTAGGGCATAGAAGGATTAAAAACATGGAGTTCTGAAAACAGACCTGGCTCCTCCACAGCTACCGCTCAGAATACTGACAGTTCCTCTGTAGACGTCACTGAGGCCATGCACCCAGCGAGACGTCAGGTCGCGTCTTGAGATGACGCACCCTCAGAATGTTACCGAAGGGCCCACAGGTAGAATTCCTCTGCTAAGCAGTTTATAGGGGCTCTACCACCCAGACAAAGAGTAGCCAGGACATGGTGCTCCGACACAGGCTGGGGGGTGGGGGTCTCCGCCATGGTCGTTCAGCCCGAGCGTTCTGCTTGCTGTCATGCCCTTTGGCTTCTCCAACCCAGCACGCCCACTGCTCTCTTGGTAGCAAACAATTTCTATGATTTCCCTTCTCTTTCCCTCACATCCGCCTTCAATCTTACCCATCCTCTCTTCTCACCATCTCCCGAATTCCTTTCCAAAAGCCCCTTTCCCAATACTGGTTAAAGAAGCGATTTTCCCCAGTTTCTAAACATTTTTAGAAACTAATTTCCTTTTTTTATCCACCATCCTGTAATTAACCGAAGAAATATCTGGCAAGTCTTCTTTAACCAATATATGTGCAGATGTACAGGTTAACACTGCCTACCTCCAATCTTACTGCCCCCGACTCTTCCATTTCCTTTAATTACCATAATCAGTTTCAATTTGCATCTGAAACAAACTTTTGCTGCCTCTTCATACCTTAGCTTAATATTCACTCAGCTGTTTATGTGCCCCTAACACATTATAAAAAACTGCTCTCCATCTTAGAAGGCATTTAGAGGTGGACAAAAGCAGTGTCTACTCAGCCTTATTCAGAATATGGAGGTCCCAGGATTTTGAAGTTGATAGCTGGTGGCAGAATCCTAACTCTGGGATTAAAAACTGTGCTTGAGGGCTTAGAATCTACAGAATGAGGACAGCAATATACCACCCCCACCCGCCTTGTGGGATTTTTGTGCAAATGAAATTCAGTGAGGTAATACGTCAAGCTCCAGGAACAATGAGGACTTTCACTTAGTTAATTCCCGCCCTTCCATTTTGCACAGCACTGAATGCAGATCCACAGTCACCAAGCTATTCAGGAGACAAAGATGAAGTTGGCCAAGATTTAGATTTGACATTCACAACCTTAGATGCACAATCAGTTCACAAGGGCAACTTCAAATATTCTAATGCCCAGGTCTTATCCCAGACAGTTAAATCAGTCTCTCACCTGGGATCCAGGTATGGGTATCTATAAAGTTCCCCAGAGGGCTCAAAGAGTAGCTAAGAGTGGGAACCCCTGCTTTAGATTAAGGTATTTTTCCGCAAAGTACAGATGAGAAGCCCTCAGCTTGCTAACTTTGAGCATGGAAATGGGGAGGATGAAGGAAGAAATTGCCTCCAGAAGTGTTCTGTTTAATACAATTACACTCCAAAAATACAAATTTCTTGTCCAAATACACACCTTTCCATGCAGGTGGAAAATGTCCAAATGATCTGTTTTCAGTCACCGTATTTTGTTGAATAAAGTTACCCATGTTAAGGCCAACAATAGCCATCAAGAAAGAACTTCTCTAACTGGCTTCCCTGAAAGAAAATAAGGGTGTGACCATCCCTTCCCCCACCCACCCTCCCTTCCCCCGCGACACACTTGTAAATCTAGAATGTAGAATGTGCTATGGTCTCTCTATAACTTGAGACTGAAATACCCCCCAAATAAAAGTTTTTCCTAAACCAAACACCCAAAGCCAATATTTATATACAAAGGTACCAAACCTGAAATTTCAGAGGTCAAGTAATCAAACCTGGCAGGTGCACAACTGAAATCTTCTTTAAAACAAAAAAGCGGTGTTCTTGCAGGAAACATGAAATTGTGTTGCTAGAAGTAATAGCAGTCTCTTTAGCTAGATCCCCCAGGACTCACTTCAGTCTATTTTCTTAAGTGCTGTATTGTTAAAGCTCTCTTGCATACCTCCTTCTTAGACATGCTGAACTGAACACTCTGAATTGTGAGCACTTTGTGGTGCAAGGTGGGTTGGAGATGGTACCCTTAGAAAAATGAATCTCTTTATCAGTCACTAGCACTGTGTGAGTCCCTGGGGCGGAAACTATTCGCACATCCGCTGGCCTCAGCGAAGAATTGCTCAGGTTGTTATACACTCTGAGTGGTAGGTTGATTATTGCTCAAAAAATTTACTCCTGGTCACCTATTGCCATAGGAGAAATACATTTTCCTGACTTTAGACTCAGCCATGTGACTTGCTTTGCCAATGGGATATTAGCAGATGTGATACAAAGGTTTAGACTTAGCTTATAGAGATGAGCTTGTGCTCTTCCGCCTCTCTCATCAACATGATAACAGCTTGGGCCCAGAAAGAATTACACACATACGGGAGAAGGCCCAACCCCAACCCGCCACGAGGACCTGGGCCTAGTCAGACCTGCAGCTTAAATCAGCCAAGCCCAGCCTAGGGCTCTTACAGAACCCACATTTTTGTGGGTGAGAATAAATGACTTTTTTAAAGCCATTATGCATTTGTAATGGTTTTCTGTACAGCAAAAACTGACTCTGCAAGACATGGTATTGAATAAACAAGAACCCACAGAGAAAAATTAGTTTGGAAATCCACTTCTTATGGCCAATTAAAAAAATATTTTTAAAGTGAGTCGTTAGGGTGAAAGATTCATTTTCAGCTACAAAATAATCATGTTATTGCAACCATCCTTGAATGTCTATTGTTGGTGCAGGTAAGTAAAGCAAATAGTTATTCTTTTCTGAATAACTATTTTAATTGGTTCAAAATTCTACAGCTTGGAAGCTGAATGGAAAAGGTGGCTACAGTTTCGTGGTGGAAATATCAGCTCCGCTATTCCTTGTGAAATAATATTCATCAGAGCCATGGTTCACTGAGCACTCACTGAATAAATACACTTTGCCAACATTATTTCAAACTACTACACTAAGTTAGTTGTGACTGTCCGTCCCCACTTGAGAGATGAAAACACTGAGGCTTGGGATGCTTCATGAACCTGCCCAAGGCTGCCAAAGTAGCAAGCAACAGCTTTGGGATCTGTCCCAAGTCTGTCTGGCTCAAGAGCCTAACCCTCACTACTGCTTCACAGAGGTAAAAAGACAAGCATATAAGAAAAATGATGCAATAAGAATAAGGTTATTAACATGGTTCTTTTGCAATGATGGATAAGTCATAAATCTCTATGACAAAAAGTGGCTTTCTGGTTCTCCTTTTCTACCAACCATCTTGAGTTAATGTCTCATGTAAATATGCAATGCAATTAAGCCAATATTTTTTTTGGCCCTAATAGGTACCAGTCCTGTGCTCAATATCAGAATTACAGTTGCACATGGGATGCAGTTCTTTCTTTTTAGGAGCTTTCTGTCTAGTAAACAATCGATGTTGAAAAGATCCTAGCCAAAAATCCCAGTGTGAGCTCCATCATGTTCTAAATGCAGGGTGAACAGATGTTCTGACTAATGACTGCTGGGGTGGGAAGGGGGTGAGGGCTGGGGAGTTACTTACATTTACTCACTGAGAATGCTCATTCCTTTCTAAAGTCAGCCAGCAGCCAAGAAAGAAGACAAATTCTAAATTAAAAGGAAGATCAAGCTGTGCGAGACTGCTGATTAGAGAGAGAGCTGAAGGATAACAACTGCACAAAACGCTGAGCATTTTGTTCAGGTCCTTGGTGGGTCCACCAGAGGAGCAGCGCACCTAGGCCGGTCGACGCACTTGGGAGTGCCGTTGGCCAATAACCGATAAATTAAGAGGGCGAAAGAGCATGGCTCTCTTGAACACTTATAAGACTCTCTCTGATATAACAGGATTAAAAGATTATAAATTGAGATCTTTTAAGTGAAAAACAAAATGCCCTGACTAGGTAGCATCGTCCAAATATGCCAAGGTTGTGGGTTCAACTTCTGGTCAGGCCACATACAAGAAACAACCAACAAATACTCAACTACGTGGAATAACAAATTAACTTTTCTCTCTCTCTCTCTCATCAAGAAATAATTTTTTTAAGTTGTAATGCAGTGTTATGATGCTGCTATCCAAGTGAGTCAAGTTTTGTATTGCCCCAAGACTAGAGGTCACAACAGATCCAAACACGGAACCCTCTTCTACCAAACAAGTTGACATCTTCTAGTCCCTCTTTTCTTTCTATCCAGCCAAAAGGTAGGTCTCATCTGAGCATCCCTCTGCTTCACTAGGCCATTTAAAAAGGAGGAAAGAGGGAGTTCGCTAAAGCCATTTCACAAGAGGAAAGCTAAGTGTCAAAAGTTATTTGTCATAAATAGAAGGCATCCAGAGATCCACAGTGTTCCTTCACCAGTTCAGAACAAACTGTTCCCATCCTAATTGTTTCACAAACAATTACCATCGGGGTATATTGATACAACCCTGCACAGAAATATTAGTCATAGTGTCAAATCTTATGTGTTATCAAATACTGGATCTCTCTTCACAGGAGAAAGTCAAATATGGGCAAAAGTTCATTTTGTTCATAACTCTAATTATAATTCCAAATGTGACATCATCCCAGAAATATCACTTGCTACCTTCTTTAAGTTACTTAACTGATCTGGACTTCAGTTTTCTTTCCTATAAAATAGAAATAAAAAATCTATTGAAACGGTTGCTCTGAGGGTCAAAAATAAGACTTACAGGGTACTCTGTAAGATACAGAGGGGGAAATCTATAAACAGTATCAATTACCATTATTGACACTGCTCAAATTTAAAATTTTATCATTGCCTATATATCTTAATGTTCTTGTATGTTTTGATAAGTCTCCTACTGAACGTAAAAGTTAGAGTGAGATAGTTCTAACTGCATGGCACCTTGTCGTGAGTCACACTTCCTTTACATTTCAAAATACTGCTGCCCTCCCCCTGAAGGCTGTGTGTCTAAGTAAATGGAGGGCACAACCTTAGCCCCTTGCTCCCCCCAGGCTTCTGGGGCCTCGTAGGGACCAAGGCACTCTGTTTCTGACTTGCTTAGATGTGTAATTTAATGTTTACTTAAAACTAGTACCAATCTCAAACTTTGACAGAGAGGTAAGATTTAGAGATGACCCCTGCCAGGGACAGGGTCCAAAGACATCCTCGCAGCCAGTTGTCCCTCTAGTGAGTAAAGATGTAGTTCCTCTCCCGGTGGTTCACCATGACTAGGATGGGACGTGAATGTGCCCAGAAGCACACAGGCCAGTGATACCACAGGTCCAAGTGGGCACTGGAGCTGGGGGACACTCCTTCCCGGAGCCAAGTCATCACCATCCTCACATCTTAGCACAAATGACCATGTCTTATTGGCTATTAGCTTAGCCTGGGGAACCTCAGCCAAAAGGAATTCCAAGTAGTTAGAAAAATAGTCCAGCTGTATGTTCTCATGATGAATGATATTAAAAAATCCTTTTTTTCATTGAAACACCATTTGTCTTATTTTGGAAACCAGCAACTCCTTTCCTCTCTGTACCGAAGAAAGAACCCAGTGAGACAAGGTGTTTGAAATGCATTGTTTTCCTCCAGGCATCCATGCCCCTCTTTCTTTGGGGTCAGTTACAGTGGGTCCATCCCACGAGATGCCATGACCACCAACAGGGGACTCATCCGTTCTCTTGTTGATGGACACTTCAGTCATTCCAGGGTTATTTTTTTGCTGTTGTGAACAGAATGACTGTGAATAATCTTTTTGGGCTTAAGTTAACCAAAGTGGATTTCTGTTGCTTGCAGACACAAAATACTGAGTGATCTATGTGAGGATACAGAAAATCCCCAATTAGCATGTATCATTATTTATAGATACAGATCATTGTTTTTTATTAGGCATACATTATTATAAAAGTATAGGATTTAAGGAATTCCCAAGGGCACGCTGGCACACAGCCCTGCTTTCACAGAGAGAAATGACTGCACTCACCTTAGTTTCTAGTCATCTATCATCTACCAATTTGGGATTTAATTACCAAAGACTTTAATCAACTGACTTCTCTTTGTTTCCTAATGAGGAGTGAATATACTGTTACCATGCTACTTTAAAAGAAAAAAGAAAAAAGCCAGAGGTGACACAAATTGCTAATAAATATTTGCAAAAATGCTCAATCTCATTAGCAATCAGGGGATTCAAATTAAGAGCATTTGTACACTAGATTGGCATAAATTAAGACATCTTACAATATCAAAGAATGTAGGATGTGGATTTATGAGAAATCTTGTTCCTATATACTGGTGACAGTAAAGCACATTGGTATAACTTTAGGAAAAAAATATGGTAGTATGTTGTAAAGCTGAATATTTACTTATACTGCAAACCAGGGTAATACTCAAAGAAACTTTTGCCACATGTACCAGAAGGCATGAACAGAAACATTCACTGAGGTTCAGTTCGCGACAGAGAAAAACAACTGGGAAACAACTCAAATGCCCATCAACAGGAAAGCGGGCAAACAAATTGTGGTATAGCCACATGGCAGAAAGTTATAAAGCGGGAAAAAATAAATGGACTAGTATTTCACAAACATAAATGGATTAGTATTTCACAAACAGCATGGGTGCCTCTTAGGCTATTGAGTAAAAAATAGCAAGTCAAAGTCCCAGCAGACTACGAAAGGTGTATTATTTTTATAACGATCAAAAAACATGAAAACCAAGCGACACTCTATGTGGATATACAAACGTGTACATGCACATGCGGCAAAATGATTTTTAGTAAAACAAGCAACGATTAACACAAAGTTCATCCCCAGCCTGGGAGGTGACAGAAGTATGAGATGAGGGCACTGTAAATTGGGTGGTAAGCTCACAACTGCTTATTTTATTATTCCGCTTCCTCGCTTATGCGTAAGTTGCATATACCCATCAGTGAAGAAGGTAATAAAAAAAAATAAGTCAGAAGTAATAGCTTCATTCAAGGGCATAACAAGAAGATACTAGTGCACAGGCTTCACGAGGACCGCTGTAGAGATCCGGGGTAAATTCTGAGTTTCTACTCACTCAATAACTCAATAGTTTCTCTTCCTTCAACTCTTTTTTTTTTTTTAATCTAACTCATTGTATGTCTTTCATGGACCACTTCCCACCAAGCAGTCTGCAGCTCTCTAACCACTTATGAGTCCCATGAACTGAGATAAGTAGAGTGAGAAGATAACTGATCTCTTATGATTTTGCTAGTCACACATGTTTAACGTGTGCATTTTCTTCATAACAGAAGTGGCCATTTCTATCAGAACCATGAGATTAATGCATTCCTTGTTTTCCAATCTCCCTCCTTCATACACTAACCAACCCCTCTGGGAAAAAAGCTTTTATCTTATCAGGGACCAATGCTTTGGGGATAATGGAGCAATATTTTATTATTGCTGTTAGTGTGTGCATGTGGCTATAGATGGAACAATAGCCAAAGAACATTGTTTTGCTCTATGAATGTGTAAGCCTACATTGACCAGTGTAAGTGGCTTCTTGACTTCAGCAGCTGCTTTCTCAAAGGTCTCAAAGTAACCAGGCCTAACAGAAGATCTTTGGAAGAGATTCTTACCCACTGGACAGTCGAAGGGAAAAAAAAGGTATCTCTATCTAAGACTACTACAACTAAAACTGGTCAAGTACATAATTTGCAAAAATACGGGAAAAGCCTTCATCACTCTGAGTTTATTGTTTTTTTAAAGATTTTATATCTTTATTTTTAGAGAGAAGGGGTGGGAGGGAGAAAGAGAGAGAAACTTTGATGTGTGAGAGAAACTTTGATCAGTTGCCTCTGGCGCAGGCCCCAAGGTGGGGACCCAGCCTGCAACCCAGGCATGAGCTCTGACCGGGAATTGAACCTGTGACCTTTTGGTTTGCAGTATGACGTCCAACCCACTGAGCTCCACCAGTCAGGGCAAGTCACTCTGAGTTTAAAAAGGTGACAAATTGTAATGCTTGGGCTTAAAAATGAGTACAGAAATGGCTTAAGTGGCCTGGCATACACACACAAAACAGTGTTTTTCTGGCTAAACCTTTGTCTTAGCTAAAAACTTGGACCGGAGCACTAATCCATTGCTATGTTATATTATATGTTGTTAAGTTACATTATGTTGTTACACATTATGTTATGTTATGATACGTTATGCCGAAGGCAACTCAATTTGCTAATAGCTTGTTACTCTCTAGGTGCATTTCCCCCAGGCCTAATACCATTCAATTCTTTCTTAGGGTTGCTTTCTCCACGGGATGCTGATGATTGAGAGCTGGACTGCATTTCACACATTCGATTTCTAAAACATTCCTTCAAATGTCTTCTTCCTTGGGAATGACATAAATAGGAAACAGCAACAAAAGTGAGCAGACAGTGTGAAGTGTGTGTTGCATCCCAGAGACACACAATATGAAATCATTGAATAAAATGCCATGCCAGGCATTCATATAAGTCTCTATGGAAAATAACTGATTATTTCTCCATAGAACCAATCCTCACTATGGAGAATTCAAATCATTTTTTAAAAGCCATCCCAGATATACCGAATCATTCAGGAAGGATCAGATTAGGCTGCAGTAACAAAAGAAACCACATATCCCAATGGGTTATAACACAAAGGTGTTTTTCTTGCTCTGAATGTGTATCCTGCACAAGCTGACTAAGGATTCACCTCCGTACCACCCTACTGTGGAACTCACTGCACAGGGGTCACACTTTATGAAACATCGTGGACTGCTATGGCCGAAGGAAAAAGCAAACAATAGTGGCAATTTGCGTGCAGGTTCTTAAAGCTCACAGTGAGATGTGACATTCAAAACTTTCTCTCACATTTCAGTGATCAGAGTTTAGGCCATTTCTAACATAAACAAAGCAAGGAAATATACTACCAACTGCCCGGAATTAGAAAGAGACAAATTTTGGTGGACAATAGATGCAAAAGCAGATTTTTTAATAGCCACCAGATAGTTAACCCTCTCAAGATGGAGGGTGGGCATGACTATTCAAACGGGCAAACTTTTAATGCATATTCGAGCCCATGTTTAATGCTGATGAAAAAGTGTAGGGCAGATAGAGAGACTCTTCTGTTATAACCCACATGGGGGTTGATATTCTGAATGGATGGTTACTATGTCCAGGCCCCTGAATAATGTTCACAAAACAATTTGATGATATGAACCCAATGACACTAGTAATTTTAGAATTATAGCCAGCAGACTTTTCATTTCTAATATGCGGACTAAAGTGGGCATTTCTCAAAGAAATTTTATCATCTGAATTAGCATATACCAAAATATTTCAAGCTATAGGTACAGAGAAAAATTATTCATTATTTTTAAGGGGCCAAGAAAAGAAAATGTTGTAACTGGGAACTTTAAAAGATGAATGTGAAAAGCCAAAAAGCTATAAATGTTCTCTATATGCCAGAAATGCCTGAACTTTCCATTTTTAAGAAATTACATCTAATGTAAGCACATTTGGCCTTTTCCTTGCTTCCTCATACTATGATGTTCCAATCAAACCATTTCAACATAAACTAAATCTTGATCCAATACTATTATCTCAACCAGAAGCTCATTTTATAGCAATATAACCTTTAATGGGATATATGTACAATGGATATGAGCAGCGATATGCCTAAAAAGCTGTTTCCAGAGGAAAGAAAGATACATTTCACATACTGTTTAGCATCACCTTTGCCTTCCACTTGCCATGGAACCAAGGCCAATAGTCTGTGTGAGTTCTCAGGGGATGGGAAGGCTATGCTAGGATCTTCCTCCCCTGTCTTCCTTTATCTTTTACACAATGCCTACTTGATTTCCCATGAGGGAGAGGGGGGCACTAACACCCATGAAGTATCAGTACAACTTCTTTTTGGCACTTAAAGTAGGCAGCAGGGAGAGAAAAGAAGTAAATTACAAGCAGTGAAAACGCCTTCTAGCGTTAGTACTCAGCAAGTGTCCTCACTGTAGGGTCAGCAAACTTTTTCTATCAAGTGCCAAATGGTTGATTTATTTGGCCCCGTAGGCCATGAAGTCTCTGTTGCAACTCTTCAGTTCTGCCATTGTAGCGTAAAAGCAGTTGTAAACAATATGTAAAGAAACGAGCATGGCTGTGTTTCAATAAAACTTTATTTATAAAAACTGGAGACCATCAATATTTGGTCCAAGGGGTAGAGCTTGCTGATCTCTGCTTTCAGGAAGAAATACTGCCTGCTACTTGGATCTTAGATGTAGCCATCAGTCTGTCTGGCTTCTGATGTTCTTTATGTCCATACTACTACTTTATTTTACATCAAAGCTGTACCTTGTTTCTCCTTCTAAATATTGCTCTTTTCTTTCAGACCCACGATTGCTGTTGGGCTCTGCTGGTGAAATTTCAGGGAAGAAAGGTATTTTCCCTTATTGTTTAGAAATTGATGCATATTTACCTGTAAATCCCATCAATCAACATCACTCAGCTAATAATGTGTGGAATGTTCTATACTAGGTCCTGAGAGCAGTGAAAAAGGAGGACGCAATTGGCCATAGCCTCAAGCAACTAATGCTTTTATTGAAAGTGTCATGAGAAGAAGTAGCTACATTTTTTGGACAGGAACATGACTATGTGTATACGAACAAGTGAAAGAAGACAAATGACAAATAGGTGTCTGGGGTTAGAAAGGTACCCATGGTGCTTAGAATTCAGAGCAGCAGGAAAGTCCGAAGGTCAAAGGTAACTGGAGGGCCTGCGGGGAGAGGATCCACATGGAGACGGAAGCACAGATTCCTGAAAGAAAGGAGGACATGACTTCTTCCCGCTGCTAAATTATTTTCCCATTAGTCCAGCTTCCTTTTGATAACAGACAAAGGTCAACTTAAACTTCCCTGCATCCACTCCCTCTCAACTTGACAATCCTCTCCTCCTTCCCCCACCCTAGCTCCAAAGAGGGAAAACCTCATATCCAGACCCAAGCAGGGAGGAAAAGTGGAGGGGAGAGGGGGCTGGAGAGACCTCCCGGGGGACTACAAAGGATGTTTACACCTCACGGGTGTCTGTGGCTCACTCCCGTTGAAGTCCCACATTTGGCCCTTATTCTTTGGGCCTCTCTCTTCTTCCCCAAGGTTCATGTGGTATGAAGGATGTGGGATTTCTTCCACATTCAAGGAAGCATCTTTAACCTCTGCTCAGATTAGGATCCGGAAAATTAAAGGCACTGGTCAGGCCATGAAGTATGCCTTACTCCAGAGCTAAGGAACACCTAAGGCTCACGTGGGACAGCCCAACATGCTGATGAGACAGACCAAAGGCTCCATGCAGCATTCGGTTGCAGGCAAAAGCTTATGTATCTTCTATGAGCTGAGCGTCTGTGCCCCTCCCCCGAACCCTCTGATTTATACGTTGAAGCCTAATTCCCAAAGTGATGGTATGGGAGGTAGGGCTTTGGGGAAGTGATCAGTGTCATTATAAAGCAGACTTCAGAGAGCTCTCTAGCTCCCTTTCCCACACGTGAGGACATAGCTAGAAGGCAGCTGTCGAGGAACCAGGAAGCAGGTTCTCACCAGACACTGAATCTACCTAGGCCTTGATCTTGGCCTATTCATTCTCCACAACTGTGAGAAACGAACGTGCGCTGTTTAAGCCAACCAGTCTATAGTATTTTTGTCATAGCAGCGTGAACAGACTAAGACAATATCTAAACCATGGGTTTTGCCTGGAGTCTCCCCCAGAACATCTTCCTGGAGTGAGAGGTTCCATCCCTTCCTCTCAGAGACAGGGCAAATATCAAAGATATGTGCATACCCAAGGAAGGACACCTGAGCATGCTTGCTTAGTCAGGTTAATGACACAGCACCGTGACAATGACACTGAACTGGTAGGGAGAAGTCTCAGCCATACCACCGCCCTGCTGTACAACCTTGAAGCCTCTAAGTCCTCAAGTCCAAAATGAGCACTATTGCTGGGTCTACCCACTCCACAGGACCACTGGTAGGGCTCACTACAATAACAGCTGTGCTAGTGTTCTGCAAATGGAAAAGCTATTTACCATTTGAAGAGGTCATAGTTACTATTATGGTTGATATTGCAGATTTTAATCAAACTGGACAATAACGTTTTTGTTTCAAGAAACAAGTAGAGTATCCCTAAACCAATATTAATGTCCCTAATAGATTAGGATAACACTTATCAAACCAGGGCCCTGCAGCGAACTGCTACATAAGAGTTTAATAGTAATGCTCTTTTCAAAAGGATTCCAAGTGATCCTAGAAATATGGCAGTGGTAGTAGCAGCAGAGTCGTTAGCTCTTCCGGAGTTTCTACATAAAAACTGGCAGGCCTGCCCTTTTTTTAAACTGGCTGTGTGGCTCGGTCAGTTGGAGCATTGCCCCCCGCATCCAAAGGTTCCTGGTCTCAGGTTCGATCGCCCAGTTGGGGCGCCAATGGGAGGTGACCAATAGATGTTTCTCTCTCACAAAAATCTCTCTCTCTCTCTCTCCCTCTCTCTCTCTCTTTCTTCTCTCTCTCCCTCTCTCTCTCTAAAATCAATGGAAACATGTCCTGGGATGAGGATTTTTTTTTTTAATGGGCAGACCAATTAGATGGCAAAACCAAAAACTTACAGACAGCATTCACAATGAAACAAGGTAACAAAGCATTCCCACAAATCTCAAACTATAAGCAAACCACCAGTAGCCTCAACAAGTATGCTATCTCTTCTGGGCAGGTAGAAACCAAAGAGATCCATGGGGTGAAGAGAAACCCACAATATGATAAATAGATATTCACTGGAGAGCTCGGCAGACGAATACAAGAACAGCAGCTGAACCTGGGGCAGTCTGATCACTACAAACTCTTCAGATTAATTCCTCATAGCTTCCTTTCCAGACAGAACTCCACACTGAAGAAAAACTACTAGGAGTGGAATTAAATTTGAGTGTGTCAGGAATGACGAAGGTGAAGAAAAGAAGGTACAGATACAAATGAGGGAGGGGAACAGAGTCAAGAAATCTCTGAAAACAAGACACCATAGTTTTTGACATTACACAAAAGCAATAGAAGAGGGGGGTGGGGTCTGTGAAGCTAGAAAAACTATCTGAATCCAGCTTCCTTCCAGAAGTTCAAGAACACAAAGTTCACATTAAAATGATCCACAGAAAAGTATTCTAAACAAAGTTTGTATAGAAAAAAAAAGAATAAGAAATTCTTGCTGTGGAAAATAAAATCATGCCAGAAAGACATATTCAAAAAATTGATCAGGACTTAGCATCTTATCCAAAATGAGCTAAAAGACATTAAGAAAATGATACGAGATGTGAAAGAAACATCACAAGTCAAAATAAAAACGCAGAAATGAGAAAACAGAACTCAAAAAAGAAGTAGACTTTTTTTTTTTAATCGTGAAGAATAAAGAATATTTAAAATGGCGGCTTTCAGGAGTGGGGCAAGAAGTGTGTAGGGTGAGATCAGGAATTCTTAATACACCATAAAGCAAAAAAGTCCTCAAAGACCATTAGGGTGCCGTCGAAAGGACGTGGTACACCAATGAAAGAGACTGTTATTGCCAAAGATGCAACAAATTGAGGTTCAATAATATCAGAATGGCAATGAATTAAAATCTATCACATATGTTTTCATTCATGAGTTCATAAATATATTTGCCCAATAAGAGCATTTCATGTTACAAAATTTGGGAAAAGCTAAATTAAACAGATTTCTTTTTTGTGGTACTTTTCAGAGCTATTAAAATGTGTTGTAAATTTTTTAAATAGAAGATATGCCAAATGTCATCAAGTCTAAGACCCACATTTGTTTTTTGAAATTTAGTATCAGCGAAATTGGGCTATATCTTCAATGGTATAGCATAAAATAATTGGCAGTGCTTTTTCTTCCTTAGTAGTATGTAAAATAATGGTGCATCTTGCAATCAAGGGTTCTTTAGATTCTGTGAAATACAATAGCATGCTTTCCGTTCCATTCATTCAGTCACCATGTTTCTACAGCATACATATTAATGGTTCTCAGAACTATGCTCTGTACAACACCAGCTAAGAAAATGTTATATTTGAATAAAGACCCAGATCACGCATTCCTTTTTGAAATCTCCCGGAACTCTTCTAGTACACAGAAATTTCATTTGTCCACCTGGAAAACACACTATTGTTTTTGGTTGTTTATCTGTGACAGCTCCTACTGCATCTCCCACCCCTTTGTGGGCAATGGTCACATCCAATGCATCTTTTAAATTCCTCTCAAGCCTAAGTAGCCTTTTAAAGGTGGCCAACTTTTGCTGGCTGGTGCAATTTATTTGCTGTTGAGATTTCTCTTACAAAGGATGCTTTGGAAACATAGACTTTATCTTTCTTCTTTCAGAAATTATTAATGTTATATACTCTAGGGTCTAAGAGCCCTGGACTAGAGAATATTTTAATGGTAGCTGGGTCATTTGATTTAAAAAAAATGTCTCCTCTCACAAGACCAGCTTGATAATACTGGAGAAAGCCCACCCCTATAAAGAGAATATTAACTTTGGATTTCATAGATTCATAACAAAAGAAGAAGAAAGACATTTTAAACTAGACATCTAACAAATAGCAACATAGGGTAATAAAAATCAAATAGTAGCTTCTGATACACAACCCACAAATATAAAAACATAACAAATAGAACACAAAGGAAGCCAACCTCTACCACTTCCTCACCTACTCACCAAGCTCATTGGCAGCTGGCACTGTGGGTACTGGTGCCAGCAGCAGGGCCACTGTGGGAACAATTGAAGCTTTTTCTTTCAGAAAGTCATTGAAGAAGAAATTTTTTTCCAAACCACAAAACCATGTCAAACAACATGCACCCAGTATAAAGCTTGGACTAATGCCGCAGCTTTCTGCTCTGGGCGCTGGACTACGAAGGAGATTTTCTTAATATCAAGTCAGCTGTGGAGGTTAGAGGGTGCAAGGATGAAGAGCCGGAAGAAGGGAAGGATGGATGGGTGGATGGATGGATGGATGGATGGATGGATGGATGGATGGACAGGTGGATATAGATAATAGATGTAAGTACATCTCTCTTTCCTGCTCCATCAAGCAGTTCTACTCCACGCCTTGGCAGATACACCTAGTTTCAGAGGAAACATTTCTCTTTGCACCTCCTTCTCCCAGCCCTTCAACCTCTTCTTTTCTCCCCTCTCTGATTCTCTCCAAACTAAAAGAGAGGAGGCAGAAATGGTGTTAAGGGTTTGAGAGAAATGACCAGGCTTGATGGAAAGTCAGTTATTCTAGTTCTTTTCCCACTTTAATGCTTATTCCAGGAAAAACTTAAAAATTGAATTTTGGGGGGAAATGAAAATATGAAGTGCAGAAAATGTGAGACAGGAAAAGATACTGAGCTAAGAGGATCCCAAGGTTGAGTTCTGATTCGTTTTCCTTCAGAACTTGAAAGTAGGTTGATATTTTTTAAAAGCCTAGGTATGCCTTGGGCAACACAAAATCCCATCTTGTCAGGAGCACACGGTTCCCTAGATGTGGCCTCACAGCATTCGTCACAAATTATCTTGGGAGTGCTTAGCCTAAGGTGGCTTCATGGGCTCATGGAAGTTGGCCCTGCAAATGAAGAACAGTGAGGGGGCCTAGGTGTGCACTGTGGCAGCCAGGTGGCCACACCCACACAACCCTGGAAACAAACCCAGGGTCCTGGTAATGGGCAATTCCAGAGTTTCAAGTATCCCAATCATGGTGAGAAGACAGGACATGGGATTGATGTGGGACATACACTTGTGAGGTGGGGTGAACGGAAGACAGTCAGAGTGGTGCTCTCCAAAGCCTAGGGCCTGGGCAGAACCTGTCCTGCCTTGGTTTAAGCAGGACGACTCAGCCCTAATCTCTAACCTCCCAAACACATATTCTCTAGAAAGTGTCCTAGGATCACAGACAGAAGTGGACTCCCTCTCTGTTTCTCTCCCAACCCCCTTTGAGATAAACACTACCTTACTGGATTAGAGATTTTTTTAAGGGTATTTACCGGGGCTTACTTATAGTTTGCTGAACGTAGGAACAATCCCTTGTATTTTTTTATAGCCTTTAGAGTTACCTAATACAGTCCCAAGTGTATTAGCAGGTATAAAAATACATGTAAATGAATGTTGACTTCAGAACTCTATCCCAAAATTGTCTGATACTCATGTACCTTTGCCTATAATGTGTAACAACTGTGCCATATGCATGCATATGTAGAAGACTACAAGTACTTTTCAACCCAGCTGCACTGATTGGTTAACATACACACTCTTATTCCCTATGCCCGATACACCATGGTCTCTGGTTGTCTATTTTTCCCCATCGAGGTCGAGAGAGTTATCTGGTGCTTTATGAGCATTGGAAATTGGACAACTTCCGTTGTGCAACAGCCCCAAATACATGAGTTTATGTAGCAATAAGAGGAGCTTATGGTTTCTATATTTTCTGGTTTCACAACATAGTATACTGGTCTCAATGAATAATTTTTGGTTTTTAACAAATTGGTCTTTTACTTAAAGCTTCTTTATATATAAAACTCTAGAGAACTGTTTGTGGGAAGAGAAATGTGCCCAAAAACTCAACCATATAAATGAAAGGAAAAAAAAAAGCCATCATGCTGATAGGAAAAGCACATATTTCTAGGTGGAATATCTGGCTGAAAAAATAAAGTTTTTCAAGGTAAAAATCTCTGCCCTTTGGACACCAGCAAGCCAATTTTCTATCACTAACATTTATGTTTTGTGTTGTTTTTTTTCTTGGTAGGTACAGAATCTCAAAGCACTGAGGCAATTCTCCCTTTACAAAGTAGCATTAGCTTTCCATCCTCTCCTCCCTCCCCACACTAACCATCTCCCCGGCGGCTACACACAAGAACCATTTAGATTTACATTAAAAATGATTTGGCCTATGTACACTGCATTGTTTGACAGGAAAGATGGATGTTCGCTTATAATTAAGTTTCAGCATAAATGACATCATTCAGGAAGATAAGAGTTCCCTTATTCAGCCTCTGCCGGTTCTCTCACACGGTGCTGTGGCTTGTACGCACACTGACGGTTTGTCTAGGCTTCTCATTAACAGACAGTTCGCAGCAGCTGAAAATTTGAAGGAAATTTTTCCTGTTCGTTCATCAGTTATCTCTGCGTTCTTCGCTTTGGGACAAAAAGGAGGGGGTACAGAGCCTCGCCACTCAAAGTATGGTCTGCAGACCAGCAGCACTGGTGTCACCCGGAAGTTTGCTAGAAGTGGAGGGCCTTACGGTCCCTCACACTGTGGAATGAAGATATGCACGTAAAAAACATCCTCGGGTGATCTTTCTGCATGTGACGGTTTGAGAAATGCTGGTATGAGAGACAAAATTGTGTACAACAGGCAGCTTTGTCCATAAGATGCATTGTTTGAGGGTTTTTCTGCCTTTATACATCAGGCTTTGAGAACTGGGGTTTCGAACTCAACATACTCCTTTACCCTACTGTAGCAGGAGAGCTATAAAATTATTTTTTGTCTTGTATAATTCTCACATTACTTTGTGTACATAACCTAATCTTTCCAACCAAGTTAGAGATCAGCTATTGTACCAAAGTGAATTATTCCACCTTTACTGTGTGCTGAATAAATTTAAGACATTATATTAGATATTAAGATGGTGTTATAGAGACGTGTAAGGCATCATCCCTGCCAACAATAAGTATTTGTGTGTTTGTTGTTTACTTGTTTCTTGTCCTTCACCATCAGTGGACCGTGAACCACAGCAAGGAGGGGGTCATGAGGCTCCCTGTTGTACCTGCCCCCCTTCCGCAATGCCTAGCACATAGTAGATGTTCAGTAAATACGTTTAACACACTAATGACTTTATAATATAATGGGAAAAACAGAATGCATATACAAATATCTAAAAGCCTGGCATAAGAAATAAGTATCATACAGCCACTTATTTCAGACTTTTCTTCCACTTCTATAAAACTGACCTGCCTAAGAAAGAACTGAACTAATTCTTTACAAACTTTTCCAAAAAACAGAGGAGACAGGAACACTTTTTCTAACTCATTCTAGGAGGCATATTTTTTGAGACAGAGAATTACAATTGAATAGTCAATAAAAGTCTTTAAATCATAACATAGTAAAAATATAAATTTCAACTGTTAAAGAAGAACTTGATCATGTATTTTAAATAAAATTTATATTTTATTATAGCTATAGAGATGTAAAAACTTAAAGTAAAAACCTTTTTAATATGAAAAATCCCAAACATAAATAGCCTTGTTAGCCTGAGACAAGGGTTTAGGTTGTTTAGAAACTATCATGTATTCTTATGTATTACGTATGTTTTAAAATTATCATAAGGACTTGACGCAGGCAGTTTCTTTTAGAAAGTACTGCTAAGAAACAAGAGAGAGAGACCGAAAAGAGCATAACAGGGAAGGAGGAAAGACCCACCTAAGGGTATGTTATCAAATCGATTACATTGTGGATTTCACCAGGAATCCTCTGAATAACCATGTAAGATGTACCTCAGAACCGTCCCGCATTAATAAAAGAGGTCCCAGAGAGTGTTAACTTCCTCACGCTTTCGAGTTGGTTCGTGCATCACAATGACATCAGAGGTTCTTGCGGGAGAGATACAGGGTACAGCTGATGCCAGGTACTGCCCCAAGGGTTGCTACCACAATAGTTAGGGTGGACCCAAAGCATGTGTGGTAGACATAGGCAATGTTCAGTGTATCGGCTAAAGGAAACAAAACAAATGGTGCAGTGAACGCCAGTATGTCCAGTATCCAGTGTTGAAATGATGTTGCTTTATCTATACCTCCCCCCAGAATCTAACTCTCATTTAATTTTGAAGTGAATCCCAAAGAACATGTCAAGTAGATGAAATGTTGTATGTTTCCCATAATTATTTTTAATCAAGTCCCAATATTTAGAAATGATTATCCAAATACTAGGATTTCACACTGTAGATAATAATACATTTTTATGACCTATTTGAGATGCCTCTTAAACTTCCAGTTCAAATTCTGTGGAACATCTCTGCATATATGTACTCAAACACATATAGTCGGTGTAATCTTTTAATGAATTGTGAGGCATTTGGGATTTTCTGGTGCCTTTGTTGACACTCGTCTGACTTTTGCTTTCTGTCTAAGGCCTCAAGCATCCCTCTGGAGGTGCATCCAGCCATTAGGGATGAGAACATGTGTTTAATCCAAGTTTAGAACCCATTAATGCTCCATAGGTATAGAGTTACAAACCGACTTGAGTCTTTTGGTGTTTAACTCTGTTTGTTCTTGGCAACGCTCAGAAAACTTAATAGGGCTCAAAAGATTTCTTGGACATGGACTTTAAGAAAAAAGTATTCTGATGAGTAAAGGATAAATGAACCAGAACCCATATGGATCAAATTTTCCTCAAAATGCACATGGGTTTAATAATTAATGGAAAAAGTGCTTTTTGCATGCATTTTGGGTTTTATCAAACCCCAAATATTTGGGAAAAAATAGTTTGATAGGTTCAAAGAACCCAAACTCTGATTTGATGCACCCACATTAATATCTCTTGATGTTGAATAAAAATGAGAACATTTAGGTGTAATAGAAAACAGAGGCAGAACTTGTTTAAAAATTATATGAATGAAAGAAAATGTAATGCTACAAAGTTCATCTTTGTTCATATTTGTTTCCTTAAATCCTTCTTTTGAGAATTTCCAACAATCTTTTAACTATACTCCATCTCAGCATATTAAGAGTTTTGAAAGAAATTATTGATTGCAGTTGAAAAAGAAAAACTGAATGAAATCCTTTGAGACGCATAATATGTCATGAAATTTTCTAAGTTATTTGCAAATGTTTCTGCCAGTATCAATAAATCCCTAAAATTACAGGATAAACTGCATTAATTAAAGAATGGTACTATGTATTTAGAAGTTCCTGGAAGTTATGTTTTTAAATTCACAGTAGTGCTGCTGTGTGTCTCAGCAAAATTTAATTTTACCTCTTTTCCACTAAGGAAATTACAGTCAACTACAGGGGCATTTTCTCAGCAGAACCCGAAGTTTAAACTTTATGTACGTTTCGTTGTCTATATCTCAAGGATCTCCTACAACTTTGAAGAAATGTATCTAATTTCTATTGAGTACATGAACCCTCTATAAATGCTGAATCAAACATAAATAAAAACAGTACTGTATTTTCTTTGTGTAGGCTTGAGGGTTACTCTAGAAAATAATAGTTAATGAATGTTTAAGGCAATGAGCATAGAAATGTAACATAACTTTTGGCTAAATTTGAGCAGGATATGTTAGGCCAATAAAATTAATTTTGAATTATCTCATTCTTCAGATTCTTAAGAAGCTATTAAAAATTTTTAAAATTATTATATGTTCAGTTTAAATTCCATACAAAATAGTAATGATCTATCCCTTTTGTTTACACCTGTACATGTATAAAAAGTCACACAAAGGGAGTAACTTCATGTTTCATCAAAGACACTGAACTGGAAGAACTTTCTTAACAGATAAAGCGCTTTCATCATGAAAGTGAAAACTTAGATTTTGTTGTTGTTGACATTACTTTTTTTAAAAAGTAAAAAGAGGGAGAAGGAAAATTTTCTTTTACCATCTTTCTTAATTGAAGCAAAGCATGGTGTCTGGTGAAGGACTCGTGTTTGGATATTTCTCGGCCACTTTCTGCCACCGGTGGGCCAGCCAGTCAACCATCACAAGCCCTTAAAAGTGGCTCTTCAGAAAGGACTCCCTTAAAGATAGAGGAAGAACCCCATGAATGGCGGAACAGCGTGTACCGAGCAAACACTGCAGAACTAGAAACTGGTATCATGGGTATTGCTCAGATCCGCTTATGGAGGAGCCATAAATGGAGTTGAATGCTATCACCACTCCAGTTTTTCTTCCTCCTTTTATGTTCCTGCTACACAGAAAAAGACGATTGTAGACGGCAGCCGTGTAGGGTCCCAGAAACCCAGCAAAGTCATATTAACGATATGACCCTCTGTGATTCGCGTTTATTTATATTCAGTGAAGTGGGTTACTGACAATTTGACCATTAATTTGCTGTTTATAAATCGTATTTTCCTCGTGGAGTGACCACAAGACTTTGACATTCACAGTCGTGTTGAAAGAAACAAGTTTATTAAAGAAGGCGAAAGAAAAAAAAAAAGACTGGCCCTTTAAAGTTCACCAAATTGCACATGTCAGCCACTAACTAAAATTCTGGACTTGAAAAATAGCAAAATGCCTTGTGTATGGGAAAGAGAAGGAACACGCAGTATATATTCAATTCACATGTTAAAGGGAAATCAGACCAGCAAAGAAAAGTCTAAGTATTCCAACCCCTAAAGAAACATAATCCGGAGTTTATATCAGATGGTTTATGGGAGTTTATTGGAATATACAACAGGATTCATGTCGTGTGTCACAAGGTGAAGCCTGTTCACCGGTGATTTACAAGCCGCATGTGCCGGCGTTACTGTAATTTATAGAACGCAGATGGTCCCGGGGTGCCCCGCTGACTTGTAGCTGAGTCAGGACCTAAGCCCCGTGTGTCATCTGCTCTGGGTACCTCAGGCTCACTTCCCAAAATTACGCACCAACATATTTCTGTTCCGAACTAGAAGATTCCAGAGATCTTCTGTGTAACAAATGCAACTTTAAAATGTGCTGCTGCGGCAGAGAAGTAGGGGAAGATTTAGACTAGGAAGAGAAGTGATTTTTTTTTCCTCTCTGCCCAAAGAAAGGTGGTTTCAGTCTCTTAACGTTCTTGGGCAATTTTCATCAAAAGATTTATCACTGTTGTATTGGTAACAAGAAAACAAGATGTTGCATATATTTTTGAACATGTCCGAACTGTATCTCTGCTACCTGCCTCTACCCAAAAAGCATTAAAAAGGAAAAGAGGAAGGCTAAGATATTTTTAAATTTTTGCCTTTTTCTGATAGAAAGCACTAAAAAGCTTCCATCCCTAGCCACCTTCCAAACTATTACATAATTGTGCCTTTATTACAAATCCTCTTTATTGCCCTCATAGGATGTGGTTCAGAAAGATGGTGTAATAACGTGAAACGGATGTTTACAGAATCTAATGTAAATAGATTGACCTTTTTCAAATGATTGTTTTATCAGCACTTTAATTCACAAATTAAGGCACACATGTTAGTTTTGAACTCGCTTTCAGTAACTTAATTTGAAGTTTCTCACACTCCGTGTTCTGGTGCTAACATATTTCATGGTGCACTTAAATCTCTCTGTTGGCCAAGGGGCAGTTAGAGAAGAAAGGACCCTTAAAGTTCCATTTGTGCTGCTCACACATCTCCCTTTGAGCCTTTTATTGAGCAATTGGGTCGAACAATCCAGCAATCACAAACACGTGCCTTAAAAACTTGTTCTCTGCACTCTGCCACCAAGTGTTCCCATTTCTCGGTTCCAACCAACCCCGACAGCCCAAGGGGTGACAGAAAACACAAGAAAAGATGTTTGCAGTGCACGCTTTCACGATTCAGTACCCAAACCGCTAGAACGGCACCGCCCAATAGAAATACCACGTGAACCACGTACGTAATTTTCTGGTAGCTGCTCTCCAAAAAGTAAAAAGAATATTTTTATATGACCCAATATATGCAGGAGAACATCGTTTGACAGATCATCAATATTGAAAGTATCACTGAGATATCTTACACTTTTTGTACTACTTCAAATTCTGGTGTGTGTCTTAATTCAGACTAGCCACAGTTCAAGTGCTCAATAGCCATCACGCAAGCATGATGACAGTGTTTGCAGCGCACCTGTACACGGTTCCCCCCCCCAGAGGAGCTGATCTAGAAACCCTGGAACAGGTAATAACTCTTTTGACCTTTTCCATAAGAAGCAGCCCTTCATACATATTTTAATACATTAAAACTATATGCGTATGCAGTGTGTATGTATATATTGTTTTCTTATTGAGCAAAAGGGGGAAAAAAAAGTCCAAGAGGAGAACCAGGAGGGCTGTAATAGAAATAAAATTGACAGCCTCTCAAAACTCAGGTGGCACTTTCTTTTTCCAGTTAATTACGGTTTTAATTACATGGCTTCTTGCGACTCCTTGATACCTAATAAACCAGACTCTTTGGGGCAACCAAGTTGGTTTTGCTTGAACTGCAGGTGTAAGACTCAGCATGAAGCATAAATCAACTCCTTAAACACGCTCCCAGGGTGTGTTCAAGCTTTTTCTTCCTGTTTGCTTGTAAAATCACATCTTTTCACCATTGTTGGTAGAGAAATGATTGAAGCCGCTATGAGTTGAATAATAGCTTTGTGTTTTTGACTCACTTGGCCTGGCATAAAACATTTTGCCTCAGATGAAATAGAATAGCAGAATACAAGACGTGTTTTTTTTTCTCTCTCGCTCTCTCTTTCAGTCTTATGAATAATATATATTCCGAAATATTGACCATTTCATTTAAGAAAATAAATACCTGTTAGGAGAAATAAAAATGAAAGCCCTGGGAATACATTAGGATTTCTAGTTTGAGTATTTAGAACCAATAAGAAGGTGGAGATACATTTATTCCAGGAAAGTGCTGTGTGAGGTCAGTCAAGTTCAAACCCCGTAGAGGGTGGGCCAGCAGTGGCACGGGGGCTCAGCTGCAATGGACAACAGGGAGGGAGAGAAGCAGTCCCGGAGTTCCCGTCGGCTCAAACCCCAGCAGCATCTGATGGCATTATGAGCAGCTTGCAACTTAGCCTCAGCAGCAGGAGAATCTGCACTTGATCAGCTCTGCCATAACTAGTAAACGTCACCGTGGTAAATGTGGGTTTCACTGGAAGGGTTTGCAGTGCCTAGTGATAATTCTGCCAGTTCTCCCTCCTTCCCGCCTCCATCCATAAAGAGAAAGTGCAACATATGGTATTTGCATGTTATCACAAAATATGAGATACTGGGTGAAATAAATTACGTGTGAAGGGGGTTTAGCCCATAATTTCTGGTAATTTCAAAAACATGAAAATGGCTTTTGAAGTAGGAGAGAGGGCCTTTTTCCCCTGGGAAAACTTCAAAACACATCACACACTATATAAACACAAATGCGTTTACCTTGCCTGGGCCTCCCATTTTTTTCCCCCTTGGAATCCTGGCTAATTGTCAATGATGCCTGTGTTCTAACAAGGGGTTTCTTTTTTCAGATCTGAATTACTGGGCTTCAGCTCTCTAATAGTGAAGTTCTGTTGTGAGTAGGAAAGTCTGTGGGAGAGGGGACTGGGGGGGAGGGTTGGTGAGGGGAAAAAGTTGCTTCTTATGAATCATGGTCTTTTTACAAAAGAAGATCCCAAGTTGGTTCATGATCTATTGCTCCTCCCAAGTCCTCATCAATAACGCTGATGTCTTTCTTGCTCCAAGAACTATTCTTGCTCTGTTTTTCCCACTTTCACTTTCACAGCCCTCTGTGCCTGGAGATGCTGAGGACCAGCCCTGCAGACACGGGTGAGAGGGCATGATGCGGCCCTAAGGACACTCACATTTCTGGCTCCTACTGGGCACCTGGCCATTGTTAAATTTTGAACACTGTGTCCAGGATATGTATATGCGAATCTAAAAACTCTAGGCAGGCAGGTGCTTTGTTTTTATAGTACCAATGGAGAACTAGAAACTGGCATCGTGGGTATTATTGTAACTGCAGCCATAGGAGCTTATTGGATATACGTGTTCTGTTTATCCTTTATTGAAAATAAATGCTGATGATTATTCACATTAGTTAGTTAATACGTATTTGCTGAATCTGCTCCACTGTATAATCCAAGGGACAGGAGAACTGTCCTGATCGTCCAGCCCCACGCCTAGCACACAGTTAGTGCTCAGGCAAACAAATACATGAAATGGAGTTAGACTCATCTTTTCTAGAAGGCAAAGGTAGAATGAGGATTTTTGAATCCCCGTTCCCTAAGTGTGCTGGGACAGAGGAAAACCAAGTCCATAATTAAAATGCTAATCAAGTTGTGGAAAAAAATGAAAAGCTGATAGATTCCACAAACAGACCTCCCTGAATCCCCCAATCTGTTTTCTCAGTCAGTACTCCTTGCTGGACAGAAACTCTAAGGGATTATTTACTATTCGATGCCAAATGCGGTGGGATGGGACTGAGGTCGGGGGTGAGGGCGGAGGAAAATGATCATTAAGAAACAATTCGATGTACTAATCACCAGCAACTGGATGGTCCTTGATAGCTTAGAAAGCACTTCCACAGATCTTTTTTTCAGGCTGCTAAGAATCTCACGAGATAAGCACTATTATCTTCATTTTACAGAGGAGGAAACTGAGGCTCAGAAAAATGAAGATCACAGTGTTAAGGGAGAATATACCCTTGACTGGCAGGCAAGTTAAAATGAAAACGTAGTCTATGTGAGTTTTTAAAAATCAATTAGTGAAAATACATTTATCTCAATCAGATTCCTAATTTCCATCCCCAAGGCAACTATTGTCTATATACACACACCAGTAGGGACATAATACCATGTTCTTCTAAAAATATTTTTCTTCCCATAACCTGTATCTTGGTGAATACTTATGTGAGTAAGTTCTCACTACGTATAAGGCTACATCATTCTTTTTGATTTTACAGATATAAGATATTTTACCATTTCCCCTTTGGTGGGCATTTAAATTGCTTCTAGGAGTTTGTCATTGTAAACAATTTTGAAATGAATATTCATGAACATGACAGCAAGCATTAATTTTCTTACAAGATTTCTAATAACTGGGTTGTCCACTGGTGCTATAAATGATGGAAAATACAGCAGCCTGGGGAAGGAGTTCCAGTTTTCCAGTTGTGTGACTTCGGGGGGATCTCGTATACTCTCTGATACTCAGCTTTGCCAGATGTAAAATCAGAAAGCGACACTGCGGGAAGAGCTAAAGTGGCAGAGCGCTGTGTGGTGGCGAGAGGTCCAGTGTGGCGTTAAGAGGAGATCCAGTAAAGAAGATCTATGATAAAGCCTCTCAAAGTCTAAACGATCTCTGAGATCCCCTACCTCCTCCAAAGTAGTCTACAGGGGAAGTAACTTTCCCCGGTCATTAGATCTGCTGGCAATGCTTTCAGTGTCATTAACACTGCATTTGATACCAGGTTGCCTCCTCATCATCTCTTCCCCCTTTCTTGGATATTTTTACATCTCCCCTTTACAACTCCTGTGTTTTGGAGGAAGCGAACAACATGTTGGAGCTTGTGATTCGGGCCTAATTCTTTAATTGCCTGGTCACAGTTTTGAGGTCTGGGATGGGTATAGATCAAGTTGGATAACAAAGACAGAGTGAGCTCTGGGAAAAGAGATTTCTCATTCTTTTGAGAGGCTTCCTGTAGCGGAAAACACGTAGACCCAGGAAGTGTTTGTGGCCTTCTCCGAACCACAAAGAGATGCCAATCTTGGGATAAAGTTAACACCAGAAAGGAAGGATGAGAGAAGGAAGCTTATGTGAGCCTTGGTGATATTACCAAACCACTGAAACAAACCAACCCCAAGGCCTGCCTCGCTTTGCTTTCTATTTGTATGAGCCAGTAAGTCTCTTTATGGTTTAAGTTTTCGTGGTTACGTTTGAAATAGATTTTTCTGTAACATGAAATTGAAGAGATACTAAGAGACACAGAATTAGTATCGGTATAGATACTCATGTAAATAAACAATTTATTGATGCTTATTGAGTACAGGCTACATACTAAGTACTTTATAAACATTATCTCCTTTAACTACCACTGCAACCCAATAAAATAGATACTACTGCACACATCTAGCAGGTGAGAAAACAGCCCCAGGAACTTAAGTAACTGTTCAGGTTATGCAGCTAATCAGCAGGGGAGCTGGAATTACATGGTTCCAAAGCTCTGCTTTAAAACTATATTTCTCCTCTTGCCATGACTGGAATGTATGTGTTTTGTGTTCAGTACCATCATTCTAAGCCATGCTGTGAAGAGCGAGGTTTGTCTCTAGTGTCCTGCTCTGCCTGAACCCTCCTCCCACAGAGAGATACAGGGCCCTGGGCTGTCCCCACACTGAAGGTAAAAGAACCCGCTCTAACTGGAGGACCGTGTCCATGCCTCCTGAACTTCTTGTGGTCGCATGCTTAGTGGATCTGTGTCCCATTTTTTTACTGCCAGGTACCCATTCAAGTAAAATCATTAGTGGGTAGATATGTTTTCATGATATATTCTTCCCAAGAGCATATTTGCACTTCACCAGAAACCTTTGAAGTCTTCACCCAAAGGAGAGACTAATGGAAAACATTGCAGGTACCAGTACCTTAGAAGATGGGTAGATGTGATTTTCAAACAGTTCTCTTTGGGTGATGGCATTTATCACTGACAAGATTTTAAGAACATCAAGCTCACTCTTTATTAATTGAAAATTGATAAGCCTACTCAAAATCTAATAGAAATTAAGAAGAAAATAATTAATCTCAAATGATAAGAAATAATTACTTAGTGGGTCGTATTTCTATCAACAAGACTGCAGAAGGAATGAACCTTCTGTGGGCATGAACGTGCCAGATTATTTATAAACAAACACACACACACACACTCACACACATGTATACAAGTGTGGGCAAAAGGAGGTTAACAGTTGTAGTACAAATAAATAATACAATATATAATAAGTAACGATACAGAATAAATTCTGTGTTTCGCATACTCCCAACTGTAAACCTACTTTTGCCAACCCCTGTACAGAATACCAGCACCTTGTTTTTTGTTTACGTAATTAATTTATAGACATAGATCAAATTAGTCCTTGCTATTATTCTTTTGTTTTTATTTTTCATCGTTTACGTACTTTTAGATTAAGTCCTTTCATATAACATTGTTCTTATTATTGTGTTTTGTTTACATAAATGGAAGGAAGGAAAGAAGAAAAGGAAGAAGGAGAAAAACTCTAGTTAACACCAAAAATAAATCGTTTAAACAAACTTTTAGAATAAAAATGAAACCTGCACTTACATTTATTAATTTTTTTCTGCCATAATTTACACTACACGTTTTATTACGTTGATTACTAGGAAGAAATAAAAGGACCTCACTGATAATTAATTAATTGTGCAATTAAAATCACACACCTGAATCTTCAACAAATGTTTAAATAAATCATTTTAAGAGAATTAGTATGTAGTTGCTTCCCCAGATGTTCCAAAGGCAAACAGCTGTGTTAATTAGCATACTTTAGGGCTTGAACTATACTTAAGTCTCTCCCTTATAATTTTTCCTTTTATTTCCAACTCTAAATTCCTTGGGCTTAAAAAATAAATAAATAAAAGGTCAAAACCTGGGTTGGTACCAATAATTAATGTCAGAAGAAAGTAAATACATGTTTTGTGAATCAATAATTAAATTTACACTACAAATAGGCTACATATTATTTGCATGAATTGGGAAAATCTATCAGAGCAAAAGTGAGACTAAGAATGACATCCAGAAGTAATAGTAAACACATATTTAAAAATATCTACAAGCTGCTTTGACACGTATTATGTAAAGTAACCCTCCCAAAGCCCCTGTGGGAAAAGTGCCCTTCATACTTCCATTTGCAATTATGGAAACCGGGGCTGGGAGGTGGCTTAAGCTTCCACGGCAAGTTCTAGAAGTAGGTAATGCTAACATTAAAAATTCCAAATCCCATGCTCTTTTCACTGGACAATCCTTTCTCCTAGGCAGTGAGGATTTTGATAAAGTCAGAAAAGAGCTTATGAAAGAGATGTCAAGGAAGACAGGAGGGAATATTCTCACAAAGCGAAAGGAGTCTGTAAGAAATTATTTGATGAGCCTACGGAAACCCAGTGAACATGTGTTTAGAGTAACGTGGGAAGGATGAAAAGCTTTGAAATAAAGATTTATTTTCTGGCGAGACAAACTGAAACTGCCCCGCGCTAGCTGCATGTATTCGGTGGCAGGATGGAGTGACGGGAAGTCTGGCGGGAGGAAATCTGCCCCGCAGAGCCCCGAAGAGCAGCGAGGTGCGGGGAACCCAGCGAAGGGCAGGAGGCTGTGGGCGACTCGCAGCCCCAAGGAAAGGGCTGTCCCTTCCCATCTCACTTCACGAAGAGGAAGCAGAACTGTGTTGTTATCAGAGCAGAAGTTGTGTGACAATTGTTAGGCATGAGAAAACAATTAAATTAAACACCAATGGCCTCAACTCCATCAGCTTACCTTTTTACTTCGGCACACAGGCCCACCCCAAACGCCTCGAGAAAGAAAAGAACCGTGCTTACTGAGAAAACTAAATCAAGGTGCTAGCTAGTCTTACACCAAAATCACAACACAAAGGAGGTGGGAAAATTGATGAAGAACTCACCCTCCTGAGGCTTCAAGGAGACTTTTCTTTTCAAGAAGTCATGAATCCAAAGTCTAAGCCCACTTTTGTGTACACGTTGAAATACTCATACGAAATGCACATACAAATACTCAAAGTTGTAACTCCTACTTTCTCATATTTCAAAAGAACAAACAAGTAGTGAAAAATCCAATGAGAAGATCTAGAGGGGGAAAAGTCACAAAGGAAGAGGCCTTTCTTTCAAATATTTGTAAATGCTCTCAGATATTTCCTCCATCCATGTAACTCACCTCCCTACAGAGAAAGAAATGGTCCATTTTGACAGATACAATTATCAGCTTCAAAATGTGGAAATCAGCCAAAGCCACGTGGGAGATCATGGGCAAAGAAAGCATTCGAGAAGGCAACCCACATCTTCTGATTCTTCTGCCCAGGGCGGTGGCCACGACCACACCCAGACTGTCAGAAAGAAGAATTAAGGCCCAGAGAGAGATGGACCCCAGTTGTGGAAATAGAAATCCCAACAGCCGCCCGCCCCTCTCCCCACCGCCAGACAAGTGGTAGCAGTGGACGGAACACAGAGAGCCAGTCGCACAGACCTGGCATTTTATTTGTGTGTTCGATGCATCTGTCAATTTTTCTTTGGCAGGGTAATGTGGAAGTCCTGAACTTGATTGATGAATTAAACTTCATTGCCTGGTGGTAACTAACCATCAGCAGAAGTAGCACGTAAAAGTGCCTTTCTCCCTCTCCTCTGACGACCACCAGTTTGCAGGATACATAGCATTTTGGTTTAGAGGCAGCATTTCCAAATACTCCCATTTTGGGCAAAGTTACCCCTAGGCCAAATGTGAGTTCCAGTTTAAAATGTCACAAAATACATCTATTTTTGTACGATCAGAAACCAGTAATACCATTGGGACTGGAGATGGCCCGTAACCTTCAATAGAAGAGATTATGAGTAGGTATCAGACTTTCTTTATACAAGAAATTCATTTTTTCAGAACAGTCACATAAACACCCATGGAGTGAGACTTGGAATTCTTTGAGAACATAAGGATAAAGAAAACCAGATAGCTGCAGAGATCTTGCTGCTGTGAATAGCCATAATATTCCTGCTGAAGAGTAAGGACAGTATTTACAGTAAAGACAAGGAGGGAAAGATCTAAGACGTTTGGCAGGCACTGATAACAATTATTTGAAAAAGCTAAAAAGGCCTGGAACATTTAAGAGAATTATAAAGGATTTTGTCAGACTACAGGAAAGTACAACTCCATTGTTGGAGCTGGAACTGAAGATGTGCAAACCGATTATGTTGGGGGAGCAGAGCAGCCTTGACGGGCAGCCCCGAGGCCGCCTCTCCACGCTCCCGCTCTGACGGCTTTCATCAGGCCTTTGAGGACTCACTGCCGATGGACTCTGCTTGGCACTGCAACCTACACATTGCTCAGAGATAGCCTCAAATGTGGAGCAAATGTGGAAAGGAAAGAGGCAGCTATTGAGACTGGGAGAATTGAATGCACACGCCTGAGACAAACATAAATGACTTGGGCTGAAGAAAGGGAAAGGAGAAAATTGACACTTCCTCCTCCGACACTGGGTCTCACCTTAAACCAGGGCCACATTCACAATGTGTGACAGTGGGGTTAGGGCACCAAGCTCCGTAGAACTGTGCTTGACGTAATGCTCCTCTGTCTCCATCTTGAAATCCTAAATAATTATTTAACATGGGTCCTCACATTTTCATTTGGCTCTGAACCCCACAAATCACGTAACAAGTCCTGCTATGTTAACAGTGCAGTGTTTGGTGTCTGAGCCCTAGGACAACATCCAAAGCTATGAACTCCCAACTCCCAACCTGCCAGATGGTACAAAGAAATGTGGAGAAAGTTGAGGTAGATCGTTTTGTTGACAAAGGAGAAATTCACTGAGATGGGATACTTTCCTTTTTGATTTTGACCAAGGATTTTTGTGTTGTTGTTCTTTATTGGCAGTGTATCTTTTTAAAAAGTCGTTTGGGCTGTCGTTTGACCTGGTGGAGTTTAAAAGACAGGATTGGAGTCACCAAACCAACAGGAGGGAAAAGTGCCCCATCAACTCAATGCAACTCAATACCCATAATGTCCCTGGGAGGGGAATCTTTATTAGGCTCCATGATGATTATTTTAGACGGTGCCTAACGGATTCCATTGAGCTAGAAAAAAACACCACTGAACTGGCTGGCTACCTGACCAGAGTGAATGTTTCATGTTGAAGAAAGTACTCGAGAAGTTGGTTGGAGGCACTGAAGGCTAGATCATTCCTGAATTGCTTTAGATTCAGATTCTGTTTAATTCGGGTTCCTCATCTTCACGACCTTCAGAAACATCCTTGCAAAAGAGCACACTGCTTCGGTGGCACAGAAGGTCCGCATAAAAATATTACGTTTCAATAAATAATATAATTAAGAGTAATCTTTTCCATATCCCAAATTCAGCACTGAAATTAAACAAGCCCGTACGTATTCCAGAGACAATAACTGAAGGGGAGGAGACTTGAGGAAACAGATGAAAACAATATAAGGACATGCAAAACTATTAGCTTGGGATAGATAAAAGAATTTCTAAATTATAGCTTTTGGTAATGTTTCAGTTGAGAGTCTAGTAATCTCAGAGCAAATTGTACTTGGGGGCATTTGTTCTTTGTAAAAGAAAATAGATTAGAAAAAAAAAAAAAGAGTTGCTAAACCCACCACCAGAAAACAAATCTTCGGAGGCAGGCTCCAGCCCTTTGAAACAATATATAAAACCTATCACCACAGGGCTTGAAAGTTAGGACACTGAGCCAAGACCTGCCGGTTGATTGTTAGAGCTGGAAGTGCACCTAAAAATCACTTATTTTATAAACTTTTTTTTTTCTGGGAGAGCAGGTCCTTGGTGGAAAGATACCTCCTGTTGAAGTCCTCAGTGCACAGCAGGAAGTGAAGGGGAGTGAGGAGGCCTATGAGGTCAGCACCATCATGGCTCCCCTCCCCCGAGGGGCAGTGCATCTGACTGACCTTCCCACAGATGGCCCAGGGAGAATGAAACTCACCCTCGGCCACGCAGCTCAACAGAGGCGGGACCGAGACTCCTGCTCAGGCCTCCAGACCCAGCCCAGTTTTTCCTGACAGGACAGGGCAGGAGTACACGGTGCCCCAGCCCCCGCCAAGCAGGGGCAGGCAGTCCCACTAGCCCTCAGCCTGGACACCCAGAGACCACACTGTGCCAAGGCCTAGGCTGGCCCATCCTTGCCCTACGAAGCCCCGGGGATCCAGAGAGAAGGCTTCCAGGAATGCAGGTCCACAAACTGATAAACAGAGACAATTCTCAGAACTTGCCTCTGCCCCTTTCCTCGGTCACCACAGTCAGGAGCCCAGAGAGCTCTGAACTAGGTCTTCTGCTTATCGCTTCGATCCCCAGACACCGTGAGTGCACACACGCACTCTCTCTGCCTTTTGATATGACCAGAGCCTTCTTTACTGAGGGAACATTCCATGAAAATGTGATTTTCCTCTTATTTTGAAACCACAAATGTTCACGCATCTGGGTTTGTGAGGAGCCAACGTGCTATGAACTAGAAGTTGTCAAACCAGAGTGCGCATCAGACTCCCCTGAAGACTTGTTAAACGGATTGTGGGGCCCCATCCCTAGAGATTCGGATCCAGCCTGATTCTGGGGCCTGAGAATGTGCATTCCTGACAAATTCCCAGGTGACACTGATGCTTCGATGTGAGTCCAGGGACCACACTTGGATAAACCTTTGCTATAAGCTGTGTCTGGGGGAATCTTGGCGCTGTACCGCAATTCCATGCTTTGAAGTGCTGCAGGGCTGAATGTCCCTTCTTCCAAAGAGATGACATCTGTCACCTCGGTGCTCCGCTAGAGCTTGCTAGCATCACCTTAGAACTATCCAGAACAAAGTTTGTAAATACCTTCGGCCTTTGCCCGTCTGTGATATGTTCGCTGCCCTGCAAGATGATCTGAACAAGAGACTGCTGTCAGGGCTTTAGAAGACTCCTCTGTCCCTCACACGAGGCAGAGTTATGCAGCAGGGCACGGCACGGTGGCAAAACCTAGAATGTTGACAGGACAACTCGAGGAGGAAAAAGGGAAGGTGCTCCAGGGAAATGGGATACAATTGTCTCACAATTTCCAAGCCAGCTATTTATGTGGTCTCAAATCTCAGGTTCAAGCCCATGTGCCTTCGCCAGGCAGGGGGCAGTAAATTTTTTTACTGGAAGAGAAAAACTAAAAACAAAGTGCTCTTCTTTAGAAATGATAAAGCTGGTGTTCATTAACACTTAAAGAAGCAGTACTTTTTACATTTCAATAACTCTTTTATTCTTTTGGATGAATTTAACAGATTTCTCCTTCCAATTGTGTTTCCTATGAAAATAAGAAAATTGACTTTGGAGAAATGTTATTTACAAATTAGGTTATATTCTCATTTGTATTTTAATTTCTTGCTTAGTTCTGGTCAAAAATCCTGTGAGCTATGCATTTTAATTTATAATTAAATAACCAAGTAATAATGGGACATTGCAAATATGCTGGTCATACAAAATGAATACTTGAAAAAGAAATGCATAAGGACAAAGCATTGTGAAGAAAATAGAGAAATACAGATTAATTTAAAGTTGAAATTTGGCTCTTTATTTCCCATTATTACACTTTTAACTCAATTCCATAATTGCCTAGTTGTGTGCTAGGCAGTAGGGGAAAACCAATAAATTAATAGACATGAAAGAACCTCACAAATGTTAAATTTTTTTAAAAAATCACATTATAATAATTGTTTAACAGAAGCATAAGATAATATCACTGTCCTAAATAGTTTGAAGTGCCCCCCGCAGCCAGCTACCTGAGCATGTTTTCTATAGCACCACTGACAAGGGCTGTCAGCTATATTTGAACTATTTTAGATGCACAAGCCCTCTGAAAATAGTCCTCACGTATGGGACATATTGAATAAGCCCACTGCTGTCCTATGGGAACTGATCGGAAACATGACAATAGCTTTCTCCGCCACCACCCAAACTTCTCAGCTGCAGGTTCAACACTCCCAGTTCTATTCGTGGGGCTCTGCGGAGAAACAAAACCGACAGGAGATTTTGGAGAGAGATGGGTAGGGAGAGAGACAGAGAGAGAGGGAAAAAGAGAGAGAGAGAGACTGAAAGCTCTATCGGTTCGCTCAATTGTAGGGACTAGCAAGTCTGAAATCTACGAGGCAGGCTGGCAGCCTAGAAAGTCAGCTCACATGGCAATCTGGAGGAGAATTTCTCCCTCAAAAGCCTTGGTCTGTGTTCTTCAGACCTTAAATGATTGCATGAGGCCTACCCACATTATGGAGCGTAACCTGCTTTACTCAGAGTCTTCTGACCTCAGTGTTAATCACACCTAAAAAATACCTCTTCAGCAGCACCTACACTGGTGTTTGACTAAGCAACTGGGCACCACAGCCTAGCCAACTTGGCACATAAAATTAACCATCACACCAGTCTGGTTCCATTGATATGTCAGCTAGCACCTGGCCAGTGTTAAGAACAAGGGCTTCCTTGCCTGACTCTATGTTTCTCTGGGGAGATTTAGAGTCACACCGGTTTGCCTGAGTGATGGATCCAGGGGACATCACTGAATATGGGGGGCTAAGTTACACAGGACCCTCTACTGTGGAACCACTTGCCTTCGGACTGCAATTTTCTCCCAGGGAGCGGTGAGCCTACTGTGCAGGCTCAGCCCCTTCCAGGCGGAAGCCTGGAGTTCTGGCAGCTACACATAGCGCTTCAATTGGGGGCGTGGGGGTTGCACATCTGTTTAGCCACAGCTCAAGTTTCCTCTGAAAAAGCTAACGTTGGGATTTCTATCCGTCTGACTTCCTTGTCTATTCCTCAGCTGACTCAGCAATCCGAGAAGAGGAGGATGTGATTAGGCGTCACCTCTGCATCACCAGCCTCCCCTCTCAGTGTGTGCTCTGCTTTGTCCATGACCATCTTAAAATGGGCACTCGAAATGGACCCCATCTTTCCCCAAGAAGTGACAGTGATTCGTGGCCTTTGGACTGGTCTCATCAGTGCTGTCTCTCCTAGGCTGTGTGACCTCAGGTAGTTTGTTTAATCTCCCTGATCCTCAGTCTCCCCATTCGCAAAACAGGGCTAATACTGCCTATACCGTAGAGATGTCACGGGGGTTAAATTAAAGGAGGTCATGAATTTAAAGCGTATAATGAAAAAGCTCAGCGGATATAGTAGGTGTTAAATAAATAGTAATTAATCACAATAAAATTTCAAGCACTTTCCATCACACTAGTGGCTCATTCTGAGTCGCTTTGAAACAAGTCCTCCTCTCATGCTTTTATTAGTTTAATGAACTTCTTAGTCCAAAAAGTGGAATTTTACACCTCATCAGCCACAAGGCTGAATCATGTGAGTGTGTTGCCTGTTGAAGAAGCCCTTCTCTGCTTCTTCTTGAGAAGGAGCCTCGCGTCTCACCTCACACCCTTTCTAGCTCTCACAGACCATCACACATTTTTCTGATTTACACACATTTTTCTGTCCTCTCCAGATTCTTGGGGAACAGTTTCCTACCAGCTATAAACCTAATTATAATCTCTAGGGTTTCTGGTGTCCCTAATTATCATTTGGGAGATCTGGTCAAATTTAGATTTTATTTAGTTATTCAGTAAATGTTTATTGACCCTGGCTCCACACACTCTGTGGCTGGGTGTACGAACTGCCAGAATGAAAGCACCAGTCCCTGTTCTCAGAAGCTTCCAGACCAATGGGCAACGCAAACATGAAAAGGCAGGTAAATCATGGCACAGCCTGTGCTGCCATAGGAAACGGAGGGTCGGGCGGTGCAGAGGAGGGCCCTCCGGTCGCCCTTAGAAGCTCAGGGCAGGCTTCCCGCAGACACATTGAATGTATGGGAAGGGAAGGATTTACCAAGCAGGGAAAGAAAGAGAAAGTAATCCTCCCCAGAACAGGGCCCGGGGAAGAGAGAAGACAGCAGCCAAAGGGAAGCGTCCAGCTTGTTAGAGCCAGAGCCCCGGGTTCCCTGGAGCAGTGGACCCCAGGGGCCCACCGTGAAGGATCACGAGTGCCGTGCAAATACTGTTACTTTACCCCATTCACAAAGGTAAGCAAGTGAAACATTGTTATTTAGGGAAGTATTATGATCCAAACGGCATTTAGAAAGATTACTAGGGCCTTGGTGCGAGGACAGAAAAGATCTTTTTCAAGAGGCTTTCCGGACCCATACATAAAGGCAAATACAGCCAGAAGAAATTCCATGGCAGGAGATTTCTTTGTTGGAGTGCCGGAATCTAAAGATATTACAATTGGTGTGAGAGGTGGCAGTGCTTTCACAGTAAAAAGAGTAAACTTAGTCATGAACCTACGAGTCGGGCTGGACCTCACTCTGCCACCTAGACCAGGTCCCTGCTTTGATGCGGGCGGGGCTGTACAGCTGACAGAACGTAAGGAGCGTAGCTGAGGCTTGGGAACCGAAGCCCCTGCTCCCGGTCACAGAGTCTGCAACCGTGGGCAGAATGCCACAGTGTTGGTCTCTCTTGTGCCTGGAGACCTCTGTCCACTCCAGACCTTCGCCATGGAAGAGATGGCAAGTAAACAGGTAGCAAATCAAAAAACTGGTTTCTCGCTTCCTCTCTTCTGGAAAAAAAATTACATTCGGTTACCTTATGCACAGTCGTAGCGACACTGATCTTGACACAGAAAATTTTTCTTTTATTTTCCATTTTAAAATAATGGCGCTATGAGTTACTCAATTCTCTGTGCTCTGGGAAAAACATTTTAAAGAGGTTTATTTTAAGAGAAGCATTTTAAGAGCTTGCTTGTATTTTCCTGTAGATGTCTAAAGGTCTTCCCAAGTGCTATGCCTAATTCTAGAATGTCAGGAAATACAAAGGCACTAATATTCAAAGGAATGAGTCTGGAGCCACTTTTTGGCACTAACATATTATAACATTCTAACTGAAAAGAGATCAGATTTGGCCAACAGACAAACAAGGGAAACATTCTCGTTCAAAAAGAGGAATCAGAGATAAGAACAAGTGTGAAAGACTAAAACTGTAAGGGTGGACAAAGGTGTTCTCTTGTCAAGAAAAAAAGATGAAGCCATACATAAAAGATGGGGCCGGTGTTGTTTTACTGTTTAATAATTACAGACAATATGTATATTGCGCCTTTGTGCCAATCATTGTTCTCAGAACTTAACACTCATTAACTCCAGGGATCCTCGCAGCAACCCAGTGAGATGGATGTTATCATTGCCCCCACTTTATGGGTGAGAAAAACGAGGTACAAAGAGATTGGACAATTCATCTACCATCATACAACTAGAAACTGAACCCAGGGAATGTGACTTCTAACCAGACACTAGAAGGGATTGCATTTAGCTGTGGTTCGTTCTTGTTGATTTTATTAATAGCAGATTCAAACGGGATTTTAGAATCATTTGTTCTGAGTTGGAAACACTTGCCTTGTCCTTAATTCACACCTTGGGAAATTTTACTTTTAACTTCTTGCTTGTGCTTACGTGTGGCCCATAGTATTTTCAAAATATAATTGGGAGATATAAAATAATTATGACTACTGGCTGATGGATTAAAGAACTGCTTAACTTGGACAAACTCAGAACAAATTAAAGCTGAAGTATCTTTCTTATGGAAATTTTACTTATTTTATATGTAAGAATTTGTTTTTGTTCTTGTTGAACCCCAGCACTTAGAAATAGACATATTTATTTAGTTTGGCCTAGATTTAGTATGTGTTGCTTGGTCTATTCTTTTTAGTTTATTGTATCTCTTAATCTTCTACACATGCAACCAGGGACCTCAGTGATGAGGGCACTGGAAACATCTAAACAAACAATAAATTCTGGCTACGAGATTCCCTATAAATGGAGTGCTTAATAAAATAATGCTTGGAAACGTGATGTTGGAATGATTTTTTCAGATCTTTATGAAGTCACCAAATTATAAATTTCCAGTGCTTGCCATAACTGGCAACATTTTATTCCTGTTGCCTGAGATATTTTTGGCCAGTGTTTTGTACATGATAAAACTAAAATAGTTCCTTGTTTTGCAAAGAAAATGCGATTCAATATTAGATGGTTCAAATAAACGTAGAAACCATGATGTTTTCTTCTTAATCCTGAAGCTTCAATCACTTCTCGTGGATCTTTGTTTTTTCTCCTTGTCTTGTCCAAACAATTTAGTCATTCACCAAGTATTTAAGTACCCACTAGTTTCTAAAGGACTGAGGAAAGGATGGTAAGTCGGAAAGATACAACCGCTGTACTCATGAAGCCAACGATCTAGAAGAAAAGTCCTAGTAACAATAAAGCATGAAAAGTAGAAGCGCAAGAGGCAATGGAAATGCATAAAAAGACTATAAACCTCAGAAGATGTTTGCCAAAATGTGGAAGCAGTTCTCCTTGTGTGATAAGGCTTTAGTTCTTTCAAATAAATATCCTATTTCAAGGTCTTTTCCAAGTTTCATTTAATGGGAAAGATATTTTTATAAAGGGAATTTTTAAAAACGAAATATATTTATAGTCTATTCAAATATTGTTTTCAGACTGTTTGACTAATATCGAAAAAAATTCATGCTTATTCTGTTACAAAGCACCAATTTTTAGGCAATGACTCTAGGCTCCATTCAGTCTCATCAGTCCCTTCTTTCGATTATGCCACCATTTGCTGCCTCGGATAAATGCCCCTCCCCATCTAAAAAGGCCTCAGGCAACCCCCCTCCACACCGCCCGCTCCTTGAGATCTCATCTACCTCATTCTGCCTCCTCTCAACTTCATGAGTGGAAACTAAAGAATACAGACTCTATTTGTGTGAAACTTTGGAGATTCCCTCTCTAGAATCTCTAATGCCAATAAAACCACAAACGGATTACATCATTTGCATAAATGAAATCAGCGGAATTAGCGAGACGATTCAGAAGGAAGCCAGCCCGAAACGGCAGCCAGAGCCTTTCCAGGCGCTCTGTTGTCGACGTCTATTTAACGGGACTGATTTTTCCAATTTGAAGGGAGAAGTGTGTGGTCCTTATCCCTTTGTCATATTAAAAATATATCACGAATAACTTCTTTAGGTGTTAAAAAACACTGTATGACAAATGAAAGTAATAATACATGTTTACTAGAGAGAACTTACAAAGTCCAGAAAATATTTAATGAAGAAAAGCAAAACCTCATATAATCCAACTGAGAATGCCCATTTTCACCTTTGAGTCAAGGTTTGGTTTTATATTGTTTGTACGGTATATCTCGCTCTTTTCACTTAACATTATATCAGGAGTATGTCATTGCTTTTCTTAAAAAAAATATTTCTCTTGGCTTTATAATAGTCTATAGAGTGGATATGTTGCTTATTTAACTATTCTTTTATTTCTGCATATTTAGATGGTGTCTGTTATTTGCTATTATGTGATAATCAATGTTTTGCATTAAGAATAACTTATACATCTAAAGGACTCTAACAATAATACATCAAGTGCAAATAAAACATTCAAAGACACTAGGCACATGTTTCTATAGGTTATGAACCACAAGTTATCATTGTTTTCCCATCTTTGGGGCGATTTTTTTTATGTGACCAACTAATAACACCTAGATTTGTTAGTGCATCCACCTTTTGTGTTACCTATTTTCAAATCTATTTTTTAAATATTCTGCTTTATTTCAAAAATTCTTAAAGTAACTTGAAAATTTTGTCTCTTTAATGGAATATATATGATTTGTCTCTGCCGCATAACATATTACTCCAGAGTTGAGCTTATGACAATCATTTTAGCATCTCGCACCGTTCTGCGGGTCAGATATCCAGGTGCACCTTGGCTGGCCAGTTCTGTGTCAAGGTCTCCTATGAGGTTCTGTAGTCATGCTATCAAACAACAGTCAACTCAAGACCAGAAGCGCTGGAAAACTCCCTTCCAAGATCACTTCAGTGGCTGCTGGCCAGCCGCAGCTCCTTCCCAGCCATTGGCTGGAGGCCCTTCCTCCTCACCTCGCGGGTCTCTCCACAGAGCTGCTCCCAGTGCAGCAGCGGCTCCCCCAGAGCGACAGACCCAAAGGAGCCCGAAAGAGAGAGGCTGCCCCGAACAGACACTAAGGACCGTTGTAACTTCATCATACCATCACTTTCACTCTATTCTACTTGTCCCATGGCCCCACCTTGGTACAAATGTGGGAGAGGACCACATTGTAAATGTGAGAAGAGTGTGAAGGCTGAGAGAAGGTTGTCATTTGAATTTTATATTGAAACTATGAAATCTGAGGGCTGAAAACCCCACTGAGTAATTTTCACGAAGACCCAAAAAATGTACATAATAATCTGTCAAAAATTCTTTCATGTGCTACTACTTAGCAAAGAGCTTCCCATTACTGGTGGACTAGAGTAGGTACGTGTTCTACAACCGAGCAATTCCATTCCTAGGCGTCACTTCCTAAAAAGTCTTCCAGGCTTTCATGTGTACACCAGGACCCAGGTACAAGAATGTTCTGTGCAGCAGTGTTTGTTATAGTAGCCAATGGATAACAGTCCAGGTGGCCAATAGAAAAAATAACAAAATACATGGTGGTGTGTTGATATAATAAAATGCTACATAGTAGTCAGCCTGAATGAACTAGAGTTATGCACATCAATCTAGTTGCAACTGTTGAAAGCAAAAAGCAAGATGCAGGATAGATAGATAGATAGATAGATAGATAGACAGACAGACAGACAGGCAGGCAGGCAGGCAGGCAGACAGATGACAATTCTATTCATGTAAAATTCCTGAAAGATAAAACCAAATAACATATTGTTAACTGGTGCATTTATAAGAACTAAAATGATGAAGTAAAAAAAAGTGTATGATGATCCAAAGTCCAGGAGAATAGTGACTTCCTGGGGGAGGGACAGATGTGTTCAGGAAGGCTGGCAGAGGACTCTGAGGAACTGGCGACATTTTATTTTTTTAAATGGCAGTGGTGAGCATACAGGTGTTCACCTTATTTTTTAAAATCTACATAAATGTCTTTATATTCTTCTATAGGTATGATAGGTTGTATTTCATAATAAAGCAAATAAAATATATAATAGAGTAAATATTTCAATAATGTTTTCAACAAGAGAACTGCATTTAACACAAAAGCACTCACTATGTGACAGGCACTATTTCATTTAATGCTCATAACAGGAAGGAGGTAAAAATTATCCTTTTTTTCTCCTTTGCCGGATGAGAAAATTTAAACTTACAGAAATGAAAACACTTTACCAAGATCACACAATCAGCACACCATGGAGCTGGGATTTGGACCCAGAGTGATTCTGGAGCCAACCCTCCTAACTGCTAGGTTAAAACTAGAGTTTGTTCCTAGATTTAGCTCCATGTGTAAAATGATGAAATGAAATGCTGAATTGCTTAAGTACTGGAATGATATCTGCATGGATAACTGGTCCCACACAGGTGAATGGACCAACTCTCACACCTCTTAAGGTCCTTCCCTCTCACCCCACTATTCCCTGATGATGAAACACCTCTCACTTTTCTACCAGGATTCCGGGTCCCCTCTTGTAAACACCAACCAAATTAATATGGCACATTCATTGAGCATCTACTCTAAATAAGTCAGGCACTCATCTAAGTGCTTAGATGCTTTAATAACATTGTATCTTCACAGCCACTCTCTGGTACATGTTACTATGATGCCCAATATTACAGAGGAGAGAACAGGCCCTGAGAAAATTGTTTCCAACAGTTACACAGCTCGTATGTGGCAGCACCAGGATTTCAGCCTGGGCACCCTGGCTTCGGAGCCTGTGCTCGTAATCACTGATATACTGTCTCCCAGGAAACATCATGCTTTGGGCAAGGGCAGATAAGGAAGAAACTGGTTGCTTTTCTACTGAAACATTGTATCAAATACAGGAACCTTACTGATGTTCTAAAGAATTTCCATTAGCACATTTTCTTAAGGTGTCAGAAAAATGTAACGTGTGACATGTATTGAATACTAGGAAAAAACGTGATGGCTTAATCTTGGAGACAGTAAGTATAATATAATTGCACCTGAGTTTTTCATTTAATTTTGTTACAAGTTCACTGTCTTTTATCATCTTAACCTAACAAGAGTTAACTAGTTAACAGCATTACAGACATTTGATTAGGCATGATAATGATATTTTATACATTAATCTAAATCTAGGGGACTCCCATCATATTTGAGGCTCTAGAACAAAAGGTATTGGGTTGAAACAAACACACTCTCTGCCCACAGCAGTCCACGGCCTAGTGGGAGACAAATAGTTGCGGTGAAGATAATGATCATTTAATATGTTAGGTTCTGAAACAGAGGGATACACTCTAGAGGTGACTGACTCAATTTACGGTACCCTAAAAAATAGGTGACTTTTTACTGAGCCATGCAAGATCTAGTGTGCTTCACTAGATGGAAATAGAAAGAAAGGGCATTCTTGGTAGAGGGCACCACATGGGCAAAGGTCCAGACGCATAAAAGAGTATTACATGCATAAATTATTTTATTTATTTATTTATTTATTTATTTATCTATCTATCTATTTTTATTTTTGCTGCCAGAGGACAAATTGTTCTCGGGGACATGGTGGAAAACGACCACGGAAAGGCCAGTGAGCTGGAGATTATGAAGACTTTGCTGACTCAATAAATATATTTGAGGGCAATAGGCAGTCTTAAAGATTTTTAAGCGGGAGCGTATCACGTTTATTATTATATAATAATAACTCTGGTGAAGCCAGGAAGGCTGGGTTATAGCAGGAAGGGCCTGGCTACAGAGAAACCCGCCCGAAGCCTATTTTAACAGTTCAGTTAAGCAATAATCACAAATCTGAACTAGGCTACCTTACAAAAGAGGTGGTATTTTTCGACCCAATTGTACAGGTGAGAAAATCAAGGCACAGAGGAGTAACTTGTCCAGTGTCGCATGGCTCGTCAACAGGGGAGCCACGATTCATCCCCGGGCAGGGAGGCTGTAATGGCCCCTGCACAGGTCACAGCACTGCCAGGCTGGTTCACGGTGAGAGGGGGGCCAGTGGAGGCAGCTAGAAAGCCTTTAGCTTGAACTGCGGAGGGGAAGGGAGGCGGCTCCCAGGAAACACTATGTGGATCACAAAGGAGAAGCAAGCCGGGTGGGGAAGCCATGAGTCGGGCCTCAGACGTGGGGTCCAAAGTTCTGTGAGAGATGGGCCAAGACACCAAGGAGCTGTTAACGATGCCAAGACTAGGTAGTCTTCCGGAGAGGGCGTGTGGGCTAGCAAAAACCAACCCAGGCATGGCACCACTAAATAGACACCATTCCACCCGAGACCCTCACCAGGAAGATAAAGAGCCTGAGGCCACAAGAGACCGCTCAGGGGGGCAGAGTCACATTCAGATTCTGTACTTAAATGTATGCTGTGGACTAAGTTTCTTCACTTTTCAAACCAGAATTGTTCGCTTATAAATGGAGACCATAATACTTCATTTGCCACATCGTTGTAAGGATTTTAACTGACATATATCTAAAGCACTGAGTACATTGCTTTCCAAAAGTAAGTGCTCAATAAGTGGCAATAATTATTCCTACTATTATCACTTAAAGGATTTGTGCAAAGAGAAGCTACAGTGTTGAAAATGCTCTGGGCCGCCAGCCCGGTTGCTCTCTTGTCAATTTTCTCATAAAATTCTCTTACCTGCATGGAATTTTCACTAAGTTCTCCACCCAAGAAAAGAAGCTCTTTTGAGGAACACGAATTAGCATTTTTTTAAAAACCAGTTTTCTATTAACCAAAAGAAAAACATAGAGAAATCAGAGAAAAAATATGTGTATGTGTGTAATAAAATATAAAACGTTGATTGAAAATAAATGTTGTGCCATGTTTTCCCAGCGTCTTCAATGGCTAAAGCAAATTTGAGGTGTGACTCATCTCACATAAAGGATAATCAGGGCAGAGGAGGGACAGGAAGTATGTCCTTGGCCACGGCCACCTCGCTGAGGGCCTTTCATTGTGACAATACCTGTGTTCGCAAGGGGCACATCTCCCAAGAGGGATGGTCTTGAGAAGTCACAGGCAATTCTGATTTCTAAAAATCCTACAGAAAAGACTTAGACTTGGGAATACTGTAGAAGCCTTGAACGCTGAAGGATATGTAACCCTTTATTTATCACTTTGTCATTCCTAACTCCTTCAGACATATTTTTCTTGGATTCAATGTGGTGACTAATAACATGGTTATTTAGTCAAAGACCTTGGGTTTGAAAAATTACAGTACAGAAGAATTTCTGGTAAAATGACTCCAATTCACATCACACACACACACATGCACACACACACACACACACACACACACCAAGTTCAAAACACAAACAAATACTCTTAAGAGTAAAAAAGGACATTGCAAATAAATGAAATTTAGGGTTTAATCTGATTGCCCCCAAGACAATCTGTTCGGTAAGGATGTGAGTATAAGCAATATGGAAAAGTGAAAAAAATTTAAAAATTTTTTACAAAGAGGAAGCAGTACCAACCTCCTCATCCATTAGAAATTAGAAGGGATGTTTCAAGACAAAAACCTTTTTTCCTTCCCCACGAAAGGTTCTTGGCCTTTTTGGTTCTCTTCCCTGAACACGGCTGTGGAGTGTCAGACTCTGCCGGCTCTCCGTTCTTCCCTACCCCTGCCCCCACCATGCTTATCTGAATATATAAGCCTGCCCTTTGCTCAGATTTATGGGTCTGCCAGGGCTGTGTGTATTTACAGTGTTCTGACCTGAAGACCCCGGGCTGAAGGAGAAGAGGAGGAAACCGGGCCCATTCCATAAACAGAGACAGATATGAGGGGGAGGTAAAAGGCTTTGCTAGCACTTAACATTTTTAACTATTTGGCCAAGCTTAAGAATTAGTGATTAGATTAGAGTCAAAGAAAAATGAGAGACATGGGTGCAGACTTGGCAGGGAGCAAACTGTGTTTTTGTTTTTGTCTAGTTACTTGGAGGTTCTAGGTTTGGGGGTGAGAGTGAGGTTAAATTTAATGTGGAAGGTCCGAAAGAAAATTGATAAGTCAGATACAGAGGGAGCTATAAAATGCTTTGGGAAGGCAGAGGGTTTACAAAGATGAGGATATAAACAACATTTAATAAGGTGGAAAATGTCTCCGACCTCAAGTTGAGCTCCTTGTGTGAAGCAAGACTACTTGCATTTTTTAAACTGTAATTGGTTATAGAAGAAAAAATCTCCTGCTCCATGCTTAAATGAGAACATGCTGCCACACATAACTAAATCCCAATCAATTTTGGGTTGAAATATTTTTCTCAGGGCCTGGTGGCCCACTTGAAAGCAATTCCATTTTCAAACAGGACTGTTTGGTAAATGGGCCACCCCTAGGCAAAGAGATTGGTACACGCAGCAGTTCAAATGGAACGTAAAGAGCAATTAAGTCTTGAGCAGCGCTTGGCACCCATACACCGAACTCCTCTCCTCAGGGCTGCATCTGTGTGCACGAGCGAAATGCAAGAGCACAGTTTCTGTTGGGGTTGTTCTCAAATAATATACTCGAGTTCATGGGAAAAACTTTGACCTACCGGCTGACTAAATTAGAAATAATCTAGCCTCATGAGCAAAAGCTACACTATTCATTGTAGACCTCAAAAGCAAAGCGACTGAGACACCATAGTAAGTGAATCATCCACAAATCAATTTACATTGTAATCGAGCAAAGAGCTATGGTGCACACGATGTGAGCTGTGATTGGAGAGCTTCTGAAATATCATCAAATTGTTTCTTTTAGCTCAACGCAAGGGAATCATGTGCCCATGGAGTCACCTGTTAAACCATCTGCTATAATGATATTTGTTTGATTGGGACTTTTTGTTTTAACTAAGATGTGTCCCGAATAACGAAGAGTGTTATTATTACATTCCATTTTGCATGGGTTCATGTGACTTCGGTTGAAGTATCGCTAATAATTGCGTGAGAAAAGGCATGTGCTTAGCACTGTGTGTGGCACTTTATAAGAGTTAACTTGTTCTTAGTATTATATTGTTATTAAAATCATTAGTTGGGAATCAAAAGTAAAATTAGTGTTGCAACTGAACTTCGAAAAACTTCATAATACAAAATGCATTTAAATGCATTTTCTTTTCCATCTATGTTTGGCATTTTATGCTTAAAGTGAAACATAAAATTCAAATCAGTAGAGGTAAAGGAGGCATTTGATTATTGCATGGGTGCAAGCTGACTATAGAACAGTAAAAACTTGGGCAAAAACGATGGGTGGCAAGGACTACCCTAACAAGGTTGCACTACCAGCGTACCATGAAATAGATAACTTTCTAGAAAACTAATTTTTATTGCCATCAGTTTTTAACTTTTCTCTAAAATAACGGAGCTTCTGCCTTGTAAATAATGCATGCTCAAAACAGATGCAACTGCATGAGGAGTATTTAGGAGGAATTTTGGGACTATTACATCACAGCTAAAATGCTTTCCTATGTCATTTCTGTTGCGATCCATTTGCCAGTGAAATAATTTTTTTCTCTAATATGGTGTGGATTGTAGCCACAGTGGGTTCAGATGTAACCATTTAGGAGCAGAGGCCTAGCTCAGTATGCCAGGAAAAAAAAAAAAAAAAAACACGCACCACAAAGAACATTGAGATGAATGGCTCTATTTTATGAGCCATAAAAGTTTTATTCATCTTGACACTGAAACAGGTTTAGGCAGTGAGTTGACACGCCTTAAATAAATAAGTGGAATTAATTCCCTAGCCCTTGAAACAATAGCAGCATGCATGTAGCACGGAGAAATGCCCCATTGTTTCCTGTGGCTGCCTGATATTGATATTATTTGTGTTTTTCTGTGCTGCTGCCTCAGGGGCCTGGTTGATCCACTTCAGATTCATCCCCTGTTTTATTAGAGGTTGAAAAAGGTTCAAGACCTGTTTGTACCACAGCTCCCACCGACAGCTAAGGAACCAGTTTGGCGTCTGGTTTGTCTGTTGTTTTACTGCTGACCTTCAAATCAACTTTAACCCCTGACCTCTGGAGGCATCTATCATGACAAGAGGCTGTTTAACACAAATGGTGCCCATTTATAGGGGAAGAGACTCAGAAGATTTCCTTTTTTATGAAGAATTTAGTTTTTCACCCCTCTTTTCTCAGTCACCACAGGTGAAATCCCTCTTAGCAGCTGGCTTATGAAATAATGTGAAGGGAGGCCTTAATGAGCAGAAAGCACCCTCAGCTGGAGATAAATATATGCAAATGAGATGCACAAACAAAGGAGCCTGGACAGAGAAATATCTGCAATTCCAGCAAAATGCTGCCTGCAGCTTGAAGATGAACAGCTTTGATAAAATGGTAACAAAAAGCACCTTTTTATCCTCCAGCGTGTTTTACATTGCAATAGACCATTGTCACTGCAGCCCAGTGGAGCATGCCCAGGTTTTCTGCACTGTTTCAGAAAACTGTTTAAACATTTGTTTTAAGGCATTCATGAAATATAATCAATGGACTGCTTCTGTGGTGGTGTTGTGATTTTTTTTTTCCCTGAGCGTGCTTTAGATGTTACTGGGGTTATTTTACCTGTTGGTCTTTTCATGCTTTAATGTTGCTGTTTCATGTTTTGTTGACTGTTTCTTCCATGGGCTAGAATGATTTTTTTTTTAATACCAATGAAAAGAGGTTTCAGGTTAATAACTAGCAAGAATTGGCTTTGAGGAAGGGTCTGCACCATCACAGAGAACAGCACCCAAACAACTAGTTTTAATGATGGCAATCAAGTGTGTAGAGAACGAATTCAGAGACAGACATGTAACATGCTGATTTTAATAAGCTTTAAAAAGTCAATCACTAACTTTTAAAAGTCTCTTTTTAATTTAATTGTCCTTGGTTCATACGATGCCAAAACAAACAAAACCATTAAAATGTTTTCAATATGTATCTGCAATGTTTTTGATGATGTCTTAAAATTAGCATTGTGTTGGTAAGATGTGGATTTGATGAGCTTTAAAAATGGAAAAGCTAAAATCATCAACCTGTTTGGGGTAGGGAGGAACACTTTTAAAATTTTTTTAATAATTCCTAAGTGGGAGTTAAGCCCCAGGCCCAAGGTCTTTCCAGAAAGAGGCTGGACCAATGACACAAAAATTGCTGCATTTGAACATATGTATTATGTTTGATTAATAATCAAAGCAGTTAAGGTGAGAGCAGAAACCCTATACACCACACACGTGTCAAAAGACTATCACTCTAAAAGCTCAGCAATATTTGGCTCTTTCATTGATAACACCATCCTAGTATTTTGCTTCAGAGATGTACAGGGATCTCTGCATTTCCTTTACCTAAATTATTTCATCTTGCTAGCTTGGATTGGAGTGGAGACATTTCTTCTGAATACTGTGTAGCTTTCACATTTTATGTGCATTTCATCAGGCAAATGTCAAATTTGCTAATAACAAGAAAATCTCCTCATTTTTAATGCCACTCCTGTTGCATGACGGGGTGGGGGTGCAGAAGGGGATGGAGGAGGGAACATAAATGCACGGAGCAGCCTGGCCAAAGAGAAGAGGGAGAAAATGCTTATTTGGGTTTTAAAATGACACATGCTCGGTTACGCCAGGGTCTGCATCGGTGTGTCATTAAATTCAGAATTTCAGGAGTTAATAGAAACTTGGTTATATTAGGGATGCTTTTTCAAGCCCAGGTTTGAAGCAGCATAATTATGTTCAACTGCTGTTGTTTGAAAAGGGCAAACAGCATCTTAGGCACAGAACAATGAAATTACAGCTGAGATTTAGGTTAGCAAAAGCCGTCTTCTCTAGGCTTTTATGATTCATTATTTCCCATTAAATACAGTATTAGAAGTGTACACTAGATAGCTCATGGTTGCTGCTCTCAGAGCACATTATCTATATTACACAGGTCTGGGGAGCAGAATTAGAAAACTTTGGGGGAATGAGCAATATGTGTTTGCTGATAGAAGTACCATATGGCTCATCTTCTTCAATTGCTTTCATTGCGACTCTGATGCTAGAGAAATTAAAGTTTTATTTGATGTGGCACAGCTTAATGAACTGTCTTCTGTTAGGAAAATTGAATATGTTTCCTGTTATTTGAGCACAGAGCCTCCATGGTTTGGCTGATGAGGGATGCATTATGTATTGTTTATTTAGCATTTTGAAAACAAAAGCAAGATATTGAAGGTAAAATTGATTACTGCTGGATTGCATTATATAATCAAGTTTTCTCCCTTTAAATTTCCCTTTACAATCCTTTGGTAATGTTTTAATATGAGATTGTTCCAGGGCTTTGTTTTTCCAAAGTACACAGGGCTTGGTTTTTAACACAATACCTTTATTTGTAAACAAGCCACATGAAACTCTAAACCCAGTATTGTTATATTTATAGAGTTTGAAGAACAATGTTCTGGGAGAATGAAAATAATTCAATTTGTATGAATCTAATTGCAAAACTTCCAGTGAGCCCCCAGTCGGTCTTGAGAGATTCTAATATTTGCTAGTTGAAAAGGGGATGTCATTTTCTTTTGTCTGAAATAAACCACTTAAGAACCAGGGTGGGGCCATCAGGGAGGGAAGCGATTTTTAATATTTGGAAATACAAACCTCAAAATACCAAGTTTTAGATTTTCGAGTTTGGTGCTGGTGAATGAAAAGCTGGAGTCAACCTGTGAATTTAAAAGATGAAGTGTATATTCCATGACTTTAGGTTGTTTACGGCATAAATACAATTAAGGAAAACATATAACCAAAAATAGACTTACATGATGAGAAACCTGGGATGTCAGTCCATATGAATGCTCTCCACTCCCAGAGGATCTGCAAAGAAATACATTTAGCATTTTGTTCAATTTCCCCATTTTTGTTCCCGATCTGATCAGGTTTTAGTAACATAAAATCTGAATAACCTAAAAGACTGAACGTAAAATCATCTTCTAATCACTGCGTTTCTTTCATTTTTCAGTGCAAAATGTTCCCCACATGTGCTGATAACTCAGGCTCACCCATCTTCAACAAGCAACTAGGATAAAAAATAGTTAAAATGAATCAACATTTATCTGGATTATACAATCCTGACCTTAAAAAAAAAAAAAAAAGTCATTTATCTTCTGTGTCCTGTGATGTTTTGAAGATTCTGGCAAATATGGCAGTTAAACAAACTTCTCTCACAATCTAAATACTGTCTGTTCAAGAGAGGCTTCCAATGTTTATAGGCCATAAGTAAAGAAGGGAAAAAAAATCTGGTATTTAACCAAGAATAGTGCTCTTGAAAATGTCTCTGAACAAAGTGTTTAAGCAAAACTTTGGCCACAGATATTCTCAATTCCTCATTCTTCCTCTGATTTTTTCCCCCCAAGGGGGCATTTTCATATGCCATTCTTTCATTCCTTTTCTTGAAATTAATAAATTAATCTCAAAAAAAATTAATGTCTGGCTAGTGACCTGGTGATACCAACTTCCTTTAGAAACAGTTGAGAAGAAAACATTACATATTATGAACCCCATCTCCTGCCAGGGGCCTTGGAGAAGAAACACCATTATGCATTGTTATCGGCGTGGTGTAATTTGACTGTTGACAAAGTATCCGTGGCAGTGAGAATGAGCGCAGTTACAAGTGTGGCGGATTGTAATCAAGGAGATGCTTAGCTGTGCAACACTGCATCTTGAGCAGATTTGAATCAACATTGCCTTAAGGGGACACACACACACATACCAAAAGGAAAAAAAATCCATTAATTTTTAGAGGGAAAATTAGAGTGGCACTTGACGAAGTGAAATTTGACATGCGTTAATTGCTCTGCAGTTCTTCTAATTAGAGATTTTCAAATTCTTTTACTGTTGTCACCATGATGGCACATTGTCTCACTGGACAAATACTGAAATTGCAAATTCGTTTGATCAGGAAGTTTTACAGAGGAGGATCGGACTGCACCTTCTAGTCCACTTCCAAAAGGTGGGCAGCTGGAGAGCAAAGAGGGATTTTCAGCTTTACCTTCACCGCAGATAAAAAATAGGCTTATTAAAATAGTTTTACTATGAGACTTAATGTAAAGGAAGCAGGTGCTGATGCATTTTTCTTAAACAGCTGGAAATGTTCCTTTGATACTCATGTCTCTGTTTCATATGAAATATTTCAGGTGGAAAAAAAAAAAGCCAGTGAAATGCTACATTACATACACATTCTCATATTTCTACTTATGTTCTTCAGAAATCGGAGAGAGGTGGCATTTTAAAGGCCATGTCGCATTTTTCCCAGGTCTGACGTCTCAGGCAGCAGCCCTCCTGGTGCCCCTGCTTTGCTTAGAGGGATTATACAGCCGTTTGGCCCCCAGGATGGCACCGCATATGACACCATAATAATTTTGGTTTCCCTTTTTCAACCCTTCTTGTCTAACCCTTGAACCCCTCTTAATTCATTAACATATTGAATTTTTTCAATTTTCCATTTTCTTTCAATAACAATATTAATTCTGGGGTGAAAGCTTGATTGGAGCTAAATTACTTGTTACCTGCTGGCATTTATTTATGTGGCATTGAATTATAAAGCTTTGCTATTGTCATGCCTTGGGTGAATTGTTTATGACACCAGTAATAGGAGTAATTGTTATTGTTGAAATTACCTGTCAGCTACCCATAGCAGTGGCCCTTGTCCCACTGACAAATAGTGACAAGGGAGAGGTATCCTCCGTGCGTCCCCCTGATGGCTTCTCCTCTGATAATAAGAAGTGCAGGGCCTCTGATAATTTGCCTGTCACTGTTGAGTGCAGCTCAGAGAGAGTTGGCCAAATTGTTGTCATTCACTTTGACAAAGACCGCAAAATGCCCCTGTGCAGGAGGAGGATTATCAAAATAAATGAAATCACTTACACCCCCTTTGTTTGTTTGGCTCCAGAATTGCCTGGCTTTGGAGGAGGCTGTGAAATCAGGGGCCAGTGCCTCTGCTCATTCCAAGGTGAGGATCCCGGGGAAGGAAAGACACCTCAGATGACTTGCGATTTTTGATTTGCTATTCGCTATTAAAAATTATATTCGGATATAAAGGGAAGGTCAATAAAATTGTAACGAGCAGCCTAAACACATGGTTGAATACATTAGTTTAAAGCACATGTAAAATTCACATCTTTTGCTCCCCCGCCTTCTTTTTGGCCCTCTTTTTCTTTTTTTGATCCACACAGGCATTCAGATTCGATACGCCTTTGGAAATGTACAAATTTCCCGGGTTGCAATCAAGCTTTCTTTAAAAGTAGAAACCTGCCTCTCTGACTCTTTAAGCTTTAAAAAAGTGTGTGTGTGTATTCAAATTTGGGATTATTATTTCAAATGGCCAGTTCCTTTCTATAAATTATCTTTTATTTATATAGTATATTCATGTGTAAAGAGATAAATGAAACATAGTTCCAGGTATGAAGCATCAATTATCACAGGCAAACAGAGGCAGCAAAATGACTCTGTTAGTGCCAGAGCTCAAATATAAATATTTGCATTTTAAACCCCTTGGTTGCAGCCTGTGAACCTGTCACAGAGGAGAGAAGGCACATGAGAGGGGGGGATAGTGTATGGGAGTGTCCACAACTGAAAACAAATGGACTTTAAACTGATCATACCTTTGCTCTTACAGAAACCAAAATCATTCTCACCATTCCACAAAAGGCATCATTTCATGCTGGGAAGATTCTTATTTTTAAAGGGCCTGTGAGGTTATTCCTCATAGATCTTCTTGACAAACACTTGCTGTTGTAAGAGGTTGAAAAAGACAAGAAAAAAATAACTAGGATAAATGTAAAATATTGGTTCCTTATAGGATAGTAATCAGCTGTTTATTGGTCTCTACCAGACAAGTAATGACCAACCCCAGTGTTAAGTGCCAGCAACATTGCCTTGGGCCCTTCCCTCCTAACACCGGCCATTATCTGATTAGAGATCCTCCAAAGAAGTCACTATTGCATAATTTTATGGGTCTTAACAGCGCAGGTTGGCTGGCAGGAAAACTACCTAGGAGGGTTGATAAAGCAACAGTAAAACATGATTTTATTTACTCCACTTACACCTTGCTCTCCGAAAGAGTCCCTGAGTATCTTAGATGCTGGTGGCTACAGAAGAAACCTAAAATTGGTTCAAAGAGCAATTGTGTGAGAGGTGGGGGAGGCAGAAGGAGAGACACAGGAAAAGTAAAATTATCTGTCCCTTAAAGCTTCTCGTGAGCCGCACAGTTTGAAGTAATTAACATCGTTATAAGCATCTAGACCTTTTCTTAGGTGTTTTGTATTTAAAGCCAGTAAATAAATTTTCAGCAGTGCTAAAATCATGCACGCAATAACACGGTGATGGGAATAAAATGAGTTTCTAATTCTTAATGATCACGGAGTCTTCTTAAGGTGACCACACTCTGGTTAACCACATTGAATGTCCCTGATTAACAAGACGAAGGCAGTGACATAATTAAGAGGTTATCTGAGTAATAAAAATTCTCAAACCTGTCTTGGAATGTGATCCTTTTAACAGATAATTTTTAAGAATGTAGCATGTCCTTGCCTTCCCTGTCGAGACACACGTTAGTGATCCCAGGAGGGAAAATAAACATACGTTTTTTAAATGAAGATATTTAAAATGTACCCCATATTTCAGCGTGTTGCTGTAACCTGGTCTTTTTTATGTTCCTCCTATAAAACCTAAATTAAGCCTCTTAGGAGTGGTTTTGCTGTAGGTTTCATCTAAAAACATAATACACTTTAAATGGTTTCAGTACTTGAGTACACTTTAACATGTAATCAGGAAGGTTCATTCTCTTCCCCCCTCTTCCAAGCAGCAGCTCTTCGAAAAGGATGAGCCTTCGTTAAAATTTAGCTTCATTGGAAATGTAAACTTTTTAACAAATAATAATTGCTCACGTAGCTCTATTGCTGCAGTGACTGGCAGCAAATCTTTTCTTTTTTTCCTCTCTCTCTCCTGTAACATTTTGAAACACCCATCAGTGTCAAAGGAAACTGTACACGTCTCCTTTGCTGCTCTAAATAAGGCTGAGCAATGTTAAGAAAAATGTCAGAAAAAGCTCAGTGGATTAAAGTAACGTTTCTGCACCATGTCACCGAGAATGGCAGGGCAGACTGGTCTGCATAATTCTGAAAGATATTTTTCGTAAAATGCTTACTCTATAAACCCAATGAAATTTTATTTGGAAAGATTGAAAATTGTATTTGATAACATACAACAAATTGGTTGTTTTTCTAAATCTTGTTATTCCTTAATATGCCTTTGGTACGTGTTTTTAAAATTAGAACAATGATACACATGTCTCTTTGCAGACTGCTCCTCCACCCGTGTGCAGCGTTAAAATACATTTTGGACTCCTCAGTGCATTTTTCTTTTCTTTCTAAAATTCCTAGGGTGTTCATTCAGTGAAAGCAGCAAAAATGCCGGGCTCTTACACATGCAAATTCTTTGAACTAATCAGTCCTTTCTCTCCTTAAGTAAAATTTGTATGTATATATATATATATATAGATAGATATATAGATATATATCTGTATGTATATAGATATATAACACTATATATCTGTGCTGATTTTCAAGAGTTCCTTTGTAGATATAAAAAAAATAAAGCATTTACGTTTCATTCATGTATTAAAAATAAATTGCTGGTTTGAGGTTTTTAGTTTGTTCTGTCATATTTTCCTTCAGAATATTCAATAATTGCAGGAGTATCATGGTAGTAAAATGCCCTGTAGTAACATAAGTATGTAATTAAAACTTAGCAGTTAAAAAATATCTTACAAATTCAATACTAGATACCAGTGGACACAGCAAGATTTATTTTACAGAAACAAGGTAAATCTCAGCTGATTTGAAATATAAACTTTTTCAAAACAGGTTAAGAATGAATTTAGACAAATTTGTCTCTTAACCTTTAAAGATTTCCTGCCCGTTTCTGTATGTCTTTTATTACATTAATTTTTTATTTAAATTACACCATTAACTGGATATGAATTTATCAAGAATGCATGTATTGATTTATAAAACAGTACCATTAATTATTATAATAGCTAGATGTAGCTGATATTACAAAGCCATTTAAAGGTTTTTAATATAACTTGGACATACATAGATAGATAGACATTATGGACAAGACTACAATTTAAATTGGCTACCAGCAGTTAATGAAATCCTTGATTTATATTCTAGTTTAGAGATTGATTATATTGTTGCTTTGTGAAACTATTTATATTATGCCATTTTTCAAAAGATGTCTCAATAAAAAAGCTAAATAAAATATTCAGTCAATTTCCAAAGCAGATTTTGTTTTCTGTATTTTAAATGCTAGTGAAAATAATTGATTGTGTGTGTTCTGAGCTTTGTCATTTCCATTCCAGAGGTGGCTTTCCTGATGGGAGCCTCGTTTGCAATGCACACGTTCCCACACTCTTGGTCCTTGCAGAAACAAACCCCTTCTCTTTATTTCATTACCCACCCACCCCACCCCCCAACAAACCCATGTATTTCACAAAACCCACACATCAGGACACATAAGTCTTTTTGGCGTCTTTTATGTTATGCATTTTTTTTTCTTAAGGTTGTGGAAAACTGGGACTTACCCCAAAGCCGCAAAACAGGCAATCGCGAAGAGTATTTGGGTAAGAATGCAAATCTGAAGAGAAAAAAAAGAAAGATGAGGAAGAATATAAGCAAATAACAGTAACACTTTCAAATTACTTTTCAAATGGTAATTAGCCAATGAATAGATTGAAAGTTAAATTCTTTTCACATTGTACTTGGTTTGGGTCTCTCAGTCTCTTTATTTATATCACTTTTCCTTGTCTGGCAACATATGTTACCGATTTATTATAGTATTTTTACTGTTAGCAGACAAATCTAAAGGCTAGCTGAGAAGGCTAGCTTCATCTGATGACTTTAACAACAACTGCCGGGCATCCTTGAGGGTGAGCCAATGGGCTCTTTTGAAGCTATAATACTATTAACCATTTGGATGCCAAAATATTTCTTATAGCTGAAGTTGATTCTGTCTTTTTGTGGGCGCTCTGGATTTTACATATACAAAAGTTAAATGTAAATGATTTGTTTTGTAAATATTTCAATAGCCTTCTAAGTAAGCACTTTCTTCCATGTGTCTTAAGTTCCCTAAAAGCCATCTGAACGCTTTGCTTTCTTTATTTGCCCTCTCTTTTACAGGACACTGAAGTCTGGGCACACATTTATAAGTAAACAGCTATCAAGCATCAAGTTAAGTTGTCACTTCACCCTCCCCCATGCCATTAATTTTCTGCTACGCTATTAAAAGAAACAAATATCCTTTAGAGTTTCAATGATCACGTAGCACTGATATATGTACAGCCCAGAAAAGTAAAGCCCAAGAGAGACTCTTTTTGGCTGAGAATCTGAAATTACCTTCCAAATTAAAGATGCCACATTATGACCATTTTAATGAATATGTGATACGAGGCAAAGGTTTATGCCTTTTAATGTGTACACGTGAAATTTCTGTTTTAGAATTGTATTTGTTAACCCAAGTTATTCACTTTAAAGTTGCCAAATAACAAACTTCCATTTTTTGATCCTCTGTAATTTACGTCAGTCCAAATCATATAAGTTTTGATCAACAATCTCTTTCTCCATGTAAATGTCCAATGTGGAGCTCACTCACAATTTCAGGTGCACTTTATAGAACTTATTTTGAGTCTACCTGGGTTGAAAACTTAGAAATTAAATCTTAAATATTGGGAGTCACTATTGCTAGTCTACGAGGTCCAGCTCAGCAACTAAAATTTAACCGAGTTTTTATATTAGAATTCGACCAATAAAAAGCAGAAATCTGTAGGAGCACTTGAGGGTCTGACTGTCAAAAAGTGAATTTTGAGGACCTGACATGGAGTCTGCAGCCCTGGGATCCAGAAGGCTCTGAGACATACTGTTTGTCCCCACACCTCTAGCATAAAAGATTCTGTCTGCAAATCACAGCGGTGGCACGGCTCTCCGATAAATTTAAGAATACCTGATCTACCTGGCTGTAAGACATTTGCATACGAAATTTGCCCTCAGAACAGGTGGTGAAATGACTGCCATCCATCTAACCATGCATCTCATTCTAACCTTTTGATTAAAACTTCTCTGATCTTCATCACCGATATTTAATATACTTTCTATCATTTCATTTTTAACATTAACTATGACCATATCACAATAACAATAATCATAAGTAAATTTTATATTTATGCATATATAGTTACACAGTTCCATCGTAGTCTAACTTAGGTTAGTATTTCAGTGGGCTTATTGTTTATATCTATTATCAGATGTTTACTATATTTATTTCTTTTTTTGTCCCCAAGAGGCATCTCATGGTGACTAGGAGTAATTTTAAGCCAGAAGCAATTATGATCAAAAGGATTTTGGCCTCAGAGGGTGAGGCCAACTTTCTGAAGGTATAAATTCACAGCGATTCTAAAAATAATTAATAATTGTAAATTCACAGGGATTCTACATTATCTAAAAATAATAACATAGGGTTATGAATATCCAGGTGGCTCAGGGCTAGTCCTGTCACTCCATGAATGAACCTGTCCTCAATGTGCTGATTAAAGCAAGTTCATCTGTACATATTCATCCTCTTAGAGAATTGAATGGAAACTGCTGTGGGGGCCCTCGGATATTTTTCTTCAAAAAATTATATTCTTGAACCAAACTGTATCTCTAGCAGCGTGTTAGCCCCATATTTAGAAGCAAGTCAACTGTGTACATGGAGTCCAAGGTCCGTGATGCCTGGTGTTTTAACGCGCTGTCCTTCTAGATCAGGCCTTGTATGCATCTTGGGCTACGGAACCCTGAAGGGGGCGAATGGGCTGGACTATCCCTTCTCTGCTTCCACTCTCCTGCCCCCATCCGCCCACCCTCCCACATTCTCTCTCTCTCTCTCTTCCATCTTAAAGCAGGTGCCTTTTAAAGGGCTGAATTGAAAGATACAGCGTCCTCTGGTCTCCTGGCCCTGGCTTTGTCATTGTCATTCTGTAATCTATCTCAGCGGCCCCTTCCAGCAACCGGTCGGAGCCTAAACTGAGGCTCCCACTTTCCCGTTGTTCCCTCACCTCTGCCCCGACCCCCAAGGGCTGCCGCACTCCACCCTGCTTTCTGTTTTGTCCATCACCTCAGTTCTTTTCCCCCGTTTCTGACCTGCACTTTTTCTGGATCAGACGCAGGCAGGTTGAGAGGTAATGAGAACCAGATGGACATAGCGCAGAAATTGCCCAAATGGGTATGAGAAATTGGGGAGCTGTCAGGCATGGAGAGAAGCTGGAATTTTTCAGCAATAAAATGGGATTTATCGCCACTCTACCACAGTCATTGCCGACAACCGTTTACCTTGACAGAAACCCCATTCCGATAGGCCACGCCGATGTAGATTCTTTTTTCCCAAAGAGTGATGATTGGTATTTGTTCTAAGGCTCAAATGGCCTGCACTAAAGGTGAAGCATTAGGCCAAAGTCCTGTATTCCCCACTGAGGCAAATGAACCTGCTAAAATAAGTTCCTTCCACAATGGCTGTGTAATTGAAACCAGAAAGTGAGAGAATTTGATAAATTGCTTGACCCTGAAGGAATGTTAAGGTCATAAATTTTCATTGCATTTTTTCTCCCTCTTTTTTTATTTTTATATATTGATTATATTTAGTATTTGCTTCAAAATTCAACAAGCTTACAGATCATCAGTTGTGGCCCCAGGGGAGAGCACAGTAAATCATCAATTAAGAGGGCAGGGGGCATTCTCCCCTCAACTTCCAAAGAGGAATGTCTGCTCCTCAGTGTTCCAAGGACAGTCGTGGAGGTGTCTTACCCCTCCGAATCATTCCAACTTAGCACGCAGTTTGTCCTGGCACAGACAAAGTAAAATCCACGGAAAGATTTTTCTCAGAAGGGTGCTGCAACCCTTCTATCACGTAAGAATGATGAACTGTTAAGAGGCCGGTGTTCCATTCGCAGCGATCACACCCCGCCTACCTTTCTCCCCTGTGACTTAAAAATAAGAACAACTGTTTTAGCTAAAATTAACGATAATTAATAATAATAATAATAATAATAATAATAATGAAGGCGATCCTCTCCTCTAAGTAAATTGAAAGTGTGCCTGCGTGCATGGGCTCAAAAGTACACATGCTCCTGAATGTTGGTTTTGGCAAGTCCGCTTTGAAATTTTTCAAACTTACTTATTTAAAATCTGGATTATCTTAATGTGGAAATAAAACATAGGTCATAAAACCAGTCCAAGCCGCATATTACATAATGTAAAATGGACTAAAATACTAAAGTCATCACATGGTAGCAAATTTCTACACATCTTGCTTTAGGGTTTTTACTTGTTTTTCTAAAAAGTGTATGAACTAAGCTTATAAACTTGCCAGCATTCTCATTGAGCCGCATTTTCGACCAATCATTTGTAGTGATGTATTATGAAGAATAAATAAATAAATATATATATATATATATATATATATATATATATATATATTTCTTTTTCCCTCTCAACCTGAGGCAGGTTAAATAATTTATTGATAACCAAAACTTTTTGTCCTTGAAATTTTAAAGAACCACTTATACCCTTTGTATTTCTGTGTTTGGCTTGTTCTCACTGTTAAATAAATAAAATCAGAAGAATTTGATCATTAAGGCATAACTTTAATGTTCAGAGTTTTCAGAACTTAAGAGACACAAAATGAGATGTTGGGCAAAATTTCTGATTCATCATTGGGACAATTTCTCTCTATTCGGAAAGATTCATACTGATTTATTTTCAATTATTAATTATCAGTTTATAGGCTGAAACCAATACTGGCTCTAAGATGCATGCATATTAAATAGGCACATACATTTTTTTCTTTATAACCATCTAAACTATATAAGAAAAAGCTATGTTACATTTCATAAAATATTATCACTGGCGGTTAGTCCACATAATTTCTAGTCTTACACGCTACTTTCTTTTGATCAAAAAGTAATTAACAACCAATGTTCATTAAAGACTATTTCAATCTCAAAAAAGAAATGTTTAGTCGAGTGAAAGAATGGGAAACAGGGTCCATAAAAGAAGCAAGTTTTAAATCTTTATTATTTCAAAAGACAAAAGTCAGAGAATTTGTGAGCAATACAAAGTAGTAAGTAAATAGTACCAGGGCTATTGGAAATCTTGGAATCTGGCAGCGAAATACAGGCGAAGACGATAATTTTCTTACGTTAATGCTTATCTGTGAATAAAAACTCTGGTAAGAATTCAACAAGACTATGTCTTCATCTTCCAGAGGCAGACCGTAGTATGCATATGATCTACTCTTAACCTGGCAGTTTCATCAGTGTTAAAAATGTGACTTCCTTCCTCTGCACTTCGAAACTGGTTGTGAGGCTGTTAAAAAAATTAAAAAACCCAAAAAATAAAAAATAAAAAAACATATGCAAATGTATATATACATATATAAGTATAAATAAAATATGAAGAGAAAATGGTTTCAATCACTAATATTTTTGCAAACTAATGTTCAGCTGATGCAACTTAATTTTATTTTGCATCACATTAGTGTCATAAAGGTAATGACTAGCCTTTATTCACTAACAGTTTGAGTCAGCACTTTGAGACATTTTCGAATTAGGTCATAGTGCACATTTGTGCCTGATACAAAGGTTGATTAAGAGAGCTGCACAATTTTAAAGTGATGTGGTGTGAGTTGAATTAAGTTCTCTCTGATAGTTACGGGAAATGTGAGCCACCATAACTAAGCAGAAATAATGTATGGGCTATCGGGGGAGAATATATTTCCATAGAGTGCTTGAAGTCATACTCATTTACAATTTCACAAAGTCCTCTGTCTGTTATGGAAGAATTCTATCACGGGGCCTAGAAACAAGCCATGAATTATAATCAGGACACTGGAGGCCTGGTCCCCAGTCCTGCTTCAGTGAAAGTCAGTTTTTGCCTTTATGTCCCTTTTGATCGTCTCAAGAAAGACTTTTTTTTCCTTCTAGACACTGTCTACTGCTTCTCGGAAGTCAAACTACTCCTGTGTCACAACCCAACCATTTACCCACACTGTAATGATTCTGAGACCAAGCGAAATTGCTATGCAAGCTAGACCTGACAAGGAGGGAGGAAAAGGTCCGAGGTCTACTTAAAGTGATACCGTCATGGCAAACCCACAGCCTTATCCGAAGTTTGAAGGCCAAGGGTTCTCTTGAACTCAGCCCTTCAGATGATTGTAAAACGGCTCTGGGGAGGCAGAGCGCCTTTCAACCGGGCCGGAGCAGGTGAGAATAAAAGCCAAAGCTCTTGATTGTCGGTTTGTTCTAAAAAGGCGAAGGTAGCTGATATGATTAACAGTATATCCACTTCATATAGCCTTCTCTACAGCATAAAGGGACTGTGGAAGATTGTGTGTGTGTGTGTGTATATATATATACACACACAAAATATATATATTTTTTAAATTGCGCAAGTGGCCTTAAAAGCCAAGGAACCTGGAGAAAAACCGAACTTGGTGAATGGCACTGACCGGAAAGGAAGGTTCCTCGGCTTAGCAAAGCTTCAGTCCAAGAATGCGAAAGGGGTTCTACAGTTTCTCTTGCACGTACGTCTTGTTTTCTTGGCATTGGGAAATAATTTGCATTATTTCATGTGTTTGATGTGTTTTTTCAAGTTTCAATTTCCCAGACAGGCTTTTCTTTATCTCTGGATCCAGTCCTTGCCCCTCGGCGGGGGCAGCGTGTACTGCCCTGCCCCTTTCAGACCCGTTACTCCAGTACATTCTCAGTTTCTTTCAAATTCCATCTGAGCTTTCACAGAAGTTTGGACTGAACTTGTTTTCTCGAGTTGGAGTAAGTAGGTGAAGTAAGAGGAAGGACTCCACTAAAGGAAAAAAAAGTACGCATGTGGATTTTTTAAAAAATAAATACCTCTATTTGGAACATGAAGTTGTAATAGTCACAGCCATTCTCATTATTTACAAATATGTTTGTATTCCAGTTTTCTTAATGAAAACTTATTAAGATTTTCACAGAATGAAAGGAAAACATCCTTCAAATCTTGGAAGAAATATAAACACAAACTCTTTGGAAGAAAGGAAGGGAGGGAGAAAGGAGGGAGGGAGGGAGAGAGGGAGGAAGGAGGGAAGGATGGAAGGGAGGGAGGGAGGGAGGGAGGGAGGGAGGGAAGGGGGAAGGGCGAAAGGGGAGAAGGAAGCAAACTGATTGCGGCCCTTTCACTCCGTGCCAGCGAACTTGCTCATGGGGCTCCCATCCCTGTTCACTGACTTCTGTCCTTCAGCTGTGAAAGACCACAGCCCATGAAAGTGATACATAAACTTGCTGCCGTCAACTTTGCTGTCCCTGAGTTCTTGTTACTGCACATAACCAATATGTTTAATCAGCCCTAACTTGTATTTGAATAACCCCTTGTTCTTGCTGAACTGCAGAGCTTGCTCTGCCCAGACCTGAGTATTTATCACAAAAACCAAGGTCATGAATATCTTCAAATGGGACATCCAGTGACCCAGATTAAAACACAAATATCCCTGGATTCATAGTCTGTCAATTAATACCCAAAGCGACAGTGACACCAAGTCTCGAGCACATACATTTTCACTGGGAACACACCCCGGGTGTGTGCAGTCACTTAATTTACATTTTCAAAAGGTCACTTGTGATGCTGGCTGGAGTGGCTTATGCGTTTGACTTATTTTGAAGTAGGTTAGTTTGCCCAGCCAGGGAGGCGCGCCTTCCTAACATAATGACATGACGTAAATCTGAATCAGCCATAATATATCACAAAGAATAGGTAGCAGTGTTTTTGCTATTTCGTTAAGTGGTTAAGGATATACTTGAGTGTCTCCAATAGATTAATTTAGTACATGGGAATAGCATCTAGTCAGCAATATTTATTTATTAAGAGTGGGTTTTTTATTATTATTTTGCAGAATGGATACAACAACATTACAGGGGTTAAATATGACTTTTGATGATCTGGCATGCAGTGATTAAGTAAGGTTAATCCTCATTTTATATGCTAATAGGATATTTATAATCTCTACAGCATATCCAATTTAACGATTCTATTCTCTGTTGTTCAGAAAGTAATTCTTATTAGTGAAAGAGAATATCCTTACATCCACCACAGATGCTTAGTTTAATTGGGCTTGAGTGCATTGTGTATAATTAGTCCACTTCTCTAATATTTCATCTATAATTATACAATGAACAATGTGCTTAAATTTCATAAAATTAGTGGGTTCAAAAGAAAGACTTCAAAAAAAACGAGCATTCCATTTTCAAGCTTTTCAAGCCTTACCAAGAGCCTAATGAAAATGTGGCTCGGATCAGTGTGAGCTCCTTGAACGGTGAATGGGTGCCCAAAGGCTCCGAGGCTGAAAGCAAATATAATGCTCCCCTCCGGTTCCACTCATGCCACCCAATGACAATGTTAGTGGCAGAGCTGTTTGGACCAGGCCCAGCTGTCACTGGAAAAACAGGATGAAAGTCCCCACATGTTATATTCCCAAGGTCCTTGCAAATGTCAACTTTCAAGATGGTATTTTGAAAGGCAAAGTGTTTGGTTTGGGGTTTGGCTATTTTTCTTCCCCAGCATTTAGAACTCCTTCAGGCAAACTCATTCCAGACAGCAGCCTATGAAGTTTTATCATGGAAACCAACTTTTAGATTTGTTAGGGAATGTGACCAAATACAGAAAAGGGGGGAGGGGAGAGAAAGAGCTTGCTTTCTGAATCTGTAGACTTCCCTATGGAAAGAAGTTAGCAGGACGTCTGCGTGCGCATGTATGTACTACCCATCTGAGTTCAGATGAGACTATTTTTACACTAGCAAGAGAGTTACTGGCAGAATTTTTTAAAAAAAAGACTTCAAGGACAAAAAAAAAAGGATTATGGAGTTTTAGGAGAGTGTTCCTTCCCAAGGTCCATAGGAAGCCTCCATTTTCAGTGCTACCCAGCTCAGGGAAATTAGCCAAGGTCAACAGCATACCCACATGGCCCCTTTCATGTGCCTTCTCTTGTGCCTCTGAAATATCCATCCTGTAAAGCCCTTGGATGGTTCTTGCTTCCTTATTTTGCCTTCCAATCTATTTGTTCCGCTTCTACTAAAGAGAGTAACAATTGCCAAATTGACCACTGTGACCTAATAGCTTACGCACTGGCCAACAGGCAAGAAAGAACGCCCCACCCCACCCCGCCAAAGACTTCAAACAGAATCTCTTACCTTTTGAAATAATAACCTATATGTGAAAAAGTAGTCGGTTGCTATATTACTCAGGATCCTGTCCAAAAAATAGCATTACCACCACGTAGCTCAACAGAGGAATATAAGCTAGGGAACTAGATACAAAGGTGTTGGAAGAACTGAAAGGCCAAGTGAAGAGTTTGGCAACAGCAGAAAGCCACTGGCATGCCTCAGTTGAAAGATCAAAGGGATGGGGGCAGGTTCTGGGACCTTTGAGGAGACACAGCCATGACCCCAGCCAGCTCCAAGGCAGGCCGAGGGTTGCGGGGATGGAATCTCCTGGTATGTCCCCTCTTCCCCGCTCAGTGTCTTCCTTTGCAGAACATTTGTGGAATCCAAATGGCAGTGGAGTTGGCAGGGTTAGGCCCCTTAGAATGTGAAAGAGCACACACACGGAGAAGGGCAGGCGTACATGTGAGAGCGCACAGACAAAGACTGAGCAAGGCTCCTCCTCAACCAACAGCCTACAGACTTTCATATGAAGATAAAATGCCAAGTAAAATCTTTTGTGAAAACAGTAGAAAGAAACATTTGTTTTGTTTTCAAATTCCTAAGGTGCTACACCTAGAAGCACCAACGAGGAAAACGGCAGTCGTGGTGAGGATAGACATTGAGCAGTGTAGTTTAGAGGTGTGGATTCAAAGGGGATGCAGCGCTTTAAACCTCGCGGCCCCGCTCAGTCCCAACACCATGAAGGTGGTTGTCAGGGTAATGTGTCATTTTCTACCCCAATGTGGCCCGAAGGCAGTGGAGTGAGGCACAAATAGGAGGTCAACCTTGTCTTCAATTTTCTGGTTTCCATAGATTTTGTACAGCCCAAACTCTGCTTGAACAAAGATAGAAGGTTTTGTTCAGGATGCAGTCAGGGAAATGGAGTCACCGCCAGGCAGTTCAGGAGGAAAACGTCTGTCTACATCCCATGCGCTCTTTGCATAGTACTGCTCTTCCATAGCCAGTGCAACTATTTCAAAGTATTATTTCTATTGTCTCCCATGCCTTAAACTCTATCCCCTGGGCGCCAGCTGACCCTAATGGGGTTCGCTGTTCAGGCTCAGGGGCAATGCCACCTGGAAAGCTAGACGTTACTGCACTTTCGACCACTTCACATTGTATCTTCCTCCTCCTCTATCTTTCAGCCATACCACTTGCCCATTAAAATGCATGATGCAGCTAAAAGGGATTTGCATTGGGTCCTACAAAACGGAGATTTCATAAGTTGGCTTTTTTTGTTCCTCCTGACCAGAATCCATATTACTTCGAAAGGGAAAGGCCAAAGGGAAATTATTGCGATTTTAGACAGCAGCATAAATTTTCTTCCTATTTTTAACCTGGCTTTTAATTTAATAAGTTTTATGACCCTTATATTAAGTACATATGTTTTACAAGACATTGTGTCCCTTGAGTCACCCTGAATTTGCTCTACTGTACCAGAGTTAAATGGATGAATACTGTGTTTCTGAGTTCCTATCGCCCTGTATTTGATCCTTGCGATATGCCTGACAAACCTTCCTAAAAACACAGAGCAGCAAGATGACTCAAAGGCCATCTACAGGCTAGCATGGGCTGTGTCAGATGCGATGAATGGGGATGTGGTTCTTCAAAGCATTTCACATCTCCGATCTCTGTTCCACTGCTGTTCGGAATGAGTAATTAAGGATATACAAAATACTGGAAATGGTCTCTAGTCTTCAGACTTGGCAACGAAGCATACAAACACCTTTGTGCGTTTTTTTCCGTGGGGCACAGCAAAGGTATGTTTTCTTCAAATTAAAGCTTTAAAACTGAAGACAGCCATCTCTCTTTAGTAATTGAAATTGATACTAATTTTCTTATACAAGATGTTCTATTTTCCTGCGTTCATGGTCGTCTGAAAATGAGTTTGCTGCTATTCGAGCACAAAGAGGGTCTCACCAATCCAGAGAAAAATTATTTGAATAAAGCTCTATCGTTATTTAAGAAGAAAATTTTGAATTCATAGCACATGGAGAAAATCACCTTAATGTTAGCGTAGAGGTAGGTTTAGTAGTCAGTAGTTAGTTAATGAGGAGACAGGTTTCCCTGATTTTTTATGGGTAGGGACAGAAGTTGTGGGGGCAGGGCTGTGCTTGGATTCAAAGTTGTATGTATAAATAGTAACAGCCTTGCCCTGGTGGCAAAACTTGGTTTTTAATTATTAAGATATAGCAGATTCTTTCCTCATACCAGAGTAGAGGAGCTACTGATTATCTAAATATTCGACTAGAAAATCTCTTTAATGTAATAAGATTTGTTTAAAAATATGCTTTAGAAGTATTCCACTTCATTTCTGATTTAAGAATGGTTTCCCTATGCATGCCAAAGTTTAGTAAATCAAAGTGCATTTTAGGTCAATGGATTAAGGGTGGCACAAGCTCAAGATGGCAAAATTAGCCTTTACACCACAATTTCAGATTATATGCCAGACTATATAACTGCATACATATAAGTTTACCAACATATCAAATCCAATTCAAAAAGCCATTCATTTCTTCTCTACTCATTTTGTTTGCTTTTGTCCTCCTTCAGTGACTTTGAAGGATATGACCTTAAAATATAACTGGCTATTCAGTAGAACGTCCCTCAAAGATCTACATAAGAATTGATGTATATTTCACAACCATGTATAGGCTCAAAAATTGATATGTCTCCCTGTGATTTTATTGTTAGGTGAAACCATCCATTATTTTCAAAAGAAGGAATCTTAGCCTTTCTATATTTTACTTAACAACTGAGTGGCCAAAATATTAGACCTGCTTGAAATACATTTAAATATTTGGTATCTTGTAAACTGGCATTTAAAAGATCTTTTTCTGTTCTGATTTTAGAAAAATAAGTACAGGTCTCTAATATCTAGAAACTCTTGGTCAGCCCAACCGTCTAAGTTATGGCCACGTTGCTGAGAAATACAGGTTAGGCTGGAATGCTGGCATTAGGCTCCAGGAAAACGAGGGCTGGCCATTTTAGCCCGTCACGGAGAACTCCTGGTCACCTCCCAAGGGGCAAATTGATGTCAAGTTCTGCTGTCTGTCAGGATTAAGTGCCTGTTTGCTTTTTCACTAACATGTGGTTTGAGAACAAAGCAGCTCAAATCTCCTCAGTCCCTAACAAAGCATCTCAAATTGCTGAGTAAAATTCCTTAATCCCCCATCTTAATCTGAAAACACCAGCAGTGCCTGGTAGAACATTGTGGTCTCTTTTTGCTCTGCTCTCCACTCTACCCACCCCATCTCCTCATTCCTGACCACCTACTCCTCCACTCTGCAATCAGCGTGAGCAGTCAGCTCCCCCTGCACGTGACCCTTCAACAGAATATAACCAAGGAGAAAACCCAGGTGACTGGCCCCAGATCCTGCTGTGTCTAGTCATTTTTATTCCTTAACAACTTGATTTTGAAGAATAAAGGGCGGGGGGGTGGGGGGGCGGGGGGGATAATGTCAGAGGAAATAATCACCTTCGCATAACCTTGAAGGTTATATGTATACAAATAGTACCATCCAAGGACATAATTTAACTGCTTGTTTGCAATATTTGCCAACTCTGTCAGAGCCAAAAGGACATGGGGAGTTTACACACAAATTTAGAATATTTTTACTAAGCTAAGAGAAGGAAGCAAAACTAACTTCAACGACTGGTTTGAAACCTGAAACAATCTTTGTTAACATGTGGCAAAAGAATCAGCAGTTGGAAAATATTTTTTTTATTATTTGCATATGTTCATTACATACTAAGGATCAAGACTTTATCCATTGACTCAAGTTGAAAGTCTCCAACTTTTTGCTTTCTTAATTTGCAAAGTGTTGAAGTCTGCAAGTTAAATTACATAAAACCTTACTTTCTCTGAAAAAAATTTCTCATGATTTCAACACTTTGTGATATCTTTCCTTATGGATTTTAACAAAAAAATAGACCCGGTAGATTTTTCGTGGGGAGATAGTTTTGGGCGGCTGCCAAAATCAGTTTTATTCTTCGGGAAGCTGAAACCACGGCGGTTCCTTTATTTATTTATTTATTTATTTTTCCTATTTTTCTCTAAGAAAGTTGAAAGAGGCTCACCATCACAAATAAATAACATCAGAAAGCTGTACTCCTTCAACCAAAACTTTCATTCAGTTGAATACCCAGTTCAGACAGATCCTGATCTGGTAGGTTCTCACTCTCTATCCCTTTTGTCACAGCGTCCTCCCTAAGACAAGAGGGATGAACAAAGCCTCTTTCCCTAGTAATCTTGGACTCTGTTACAGTACGTATATCTTGGGGAAAAATGGTTAACAAGTTTCATAGAGAATGTAAAAAAGAGGAAAACTAACACTTCCCAACAACATGAGCACCTATGAAAATAGCACCTGTGCTGTATATTTAATGTATCACTTTCCCCTTATTTTACTTCCCAGCAGTTTTACTTCCTACATGGTTATGGGAAGGAAAAGAGCAAAATGAGAAGAGGGATGTGCATGCAAATGTCTTAGTTTTTCAGTTCACACTTTCATTCCCAGCTGTCCCTTTGAGGTGTTAACTTCTATGAGAAAAAATAAAGTAACTGTAATTCAGATTTTTTGTAAAAATCACATTTTTCTCAGTAAATTCATTTATTCCCATAAAATTCACATTTTAAGAGCAGAAAAAGCCCACTTCCCAATTCAGAAATGATTTTTTTTACAGATGTCAGGTTTTTAAGCTTATAACTTTTAATATGAGTAGAAAGAAAATTGGTGCAGTTGCTGCAGCTTCAAATCCATAAATCCTCAAACACAACCCTTCCCACACTAATCCCAAAGTTGGAGGCAATGACCTTGGGTGAACTAACAGAGCAATAGTCCAAGAAAAGCTTTGTGGTACAGTTCATGGGTAAGAGCATGGACTATAACCTAACTATCTGTGTTTGAATCCCAGTTCTTCTGTACTCTAGCTGTGTGACCTTGGGAAAGTTATATAACCTCTCTGTGCCTCAGTGTTCTCTGCAAAATTAGACTAATGGTCATATCCAACTCATATGAATATTGAGTTAATACTTGTGTAATTCAGCACCCTCTTGCTATAGAAATGTTTAATTTAAAAAAAAATTTACACTGTTCCAAGTTAGTTTGAAAATAAGATCTTTCTTCTTCCACTCTATTCAAAGAAAAACCACATTACATTTTATGGTGACAGCATGGGGTAAAAATAAAATGGTGAGAGGATTTTTTCTACTCAAAAATAGGAAGAACGTGCAAAGAAAAATATATAAAAAATATATCTTTAAGAGTTCAAAGGATTTATAATATGATGTGTTTTGGGTCTTAATAGCCTACCTTAGTCATAACCAATAGTTCTTTGAGAACTTTTCATTATTTTAGGCAAGTTATTTTGTTAAATAAGCTGTTGGATATTTAGGCTAGATGTACCTTGGCAAATATTTATTACTAAAAGTTGGACTTCAGCAAATAAATGCCATATTTTTGGAACACCTTAAAAACCTGAATTGAGATCCCAAAACAAATATTTTTAGTATTTTTTTTAAAAATAGGGACATGTGCCTGGATGAACGTTTTTGTAAAGTTTTTTATGAGCTTTCTTCTATACCCTTCCGGCTGATGTTTAAACCAGCATTTCTGGTTGCCACATGAAAATATTTCCCTTCATTCACTCTTTCAGCAAGTATTTACCAACTCTCTACCTGGCCAGGTATTGTTGGGCAGCAGTGGCTAAGCAGACACAGACTATGCGGGAGTTTCCATGAGGGCTAATGTAGACGCACGTGGAAATGCTGGAAACCCTTTTTGCCTCCAGTCTTCCAATCTGGATGCGGTTTCTCAACTTCTGGAAGAAGAGGGGTTATGTGGATTGCACAATACAATCTGAATAATCAAGATTCTCGTTAAGGGATTTGGGTAGCATTTCAAGGCATTCATCCTGCTTTAACATAGCCGAGCTCCCCAAAGGTAAACTTGAGTGAAACACAAAAAGAGAGTCCTTTACTATAACTGAACTATAATGGAGTTAAAAATAAAGTGTCCATGATTCAAGGGCAGCTTATCATTTGTTGATCGTGGTGCCATGGAAGTGTCTGTAAAAGATAAGGATGCTACGAACTGCACAAGTGCTGCAGCACAGAATTTAAAACATTTGGTAGAAACTCAAAATTTTTCTTGGACCATAACTCCTATGTACAGATCTTACTACATCTGAAATCCTTAGACTTTCTTCAACTGTGTAGTCATGACCCAAAGCTAAGGGTGCGATTCTTACAATCTCTGGTTAGTTCAACCATATCTCGCAGGTATGAGCTGGTCCTAAATCCAAGCAATCCTTCTAAAAGTATATGTTTGCAGTCACAACCAACTGGGGGAAAATATCAATGAATCAACTTCAGTATAAACTGATCAAACTTTCAACATACTCTCCTTAAAATTAGGAAGACTCTCTGTGTGTAGAATGTACCACGTATTGATATTCCCTAAGAAAGCGCTCTCCAATCATATTTAAATATAAGACCAAAGAATACCTAAGAGAAACTCCCCCCAAACTGTAGCGCCCTATGAGGAGATGGAAGCCCAGCTCACACCGGGCTCCCTAACTTTTACAAAGCAGCGAGGTCCCAATCACGCCAGCCTGAAGACACTGAGGTTCCTCCCACCACTTTATTCATTACTTAACGGAACTTCAATTTTCTATAATAGTTTACAAAAAAAGAAAGTGAAACTGAAAATAACCAAATGGTCTATGAACAGGCATTTGGTCATGTATTTAAAATGATTGTGTGTGTGTGAGAGTGCGTGTGTGGTCTTGTTGGCATTCATTGCCTAGTCTTCAATGAAAAATTCCAGTTAGAGGACCATACGCATAGTATAATTTCATTTGGGAGAACACATCTCTCTGTTTTGTACGGGAAACAAAATACGTTCCTGAGAGATAACATAAAAACGTTAATAATGGTATCTATTCAAAGGGTTTTTGTTTCTCATTATTTTCTGTTTTCTCATCTGTGCTTTCTCTTATTGAACGCATATTACATAAAGCCAGGTAGGCACAATCAAACGGTCACTTCTGAACATTTGTGCCTGGACAGAGGGTAACTTCATTTACATCTGTTTGATTTCAGTTGCACAGAAATCTGTGTACGACTGCTGGCCAACAAGTCTCACGTAAATAAACATATAAACATATGCATATACAGCCATACACACAAACTTTAAAAACAGTATAAATAACTGGATTATTATTAGTAATAATTGCCCACATCTGATCAAAATATCCACCATCCCAGTAGTTTTCAGACATCAAGGAGCATGAAATTCCCCAGGAAGGCTTGTTGAAACACCAGTTGCTGGTCCCACGCTCAGAGTTTCTGATTAAGCAGGTCTGAGGTACGGCCCGTGAATTTGCACAGCCAGCAGGTTCCTGGCAGATGCAGATGCCACTGGTCAGAGAACCACTTTGAGAACTGCTGACCTATCAATGCTATTTTGCCTGAATGATGAAAGTCCCAGGGTGATTTGATGCCTATCTGGAGAGGTGTGTTCAATTCCACGCTCAGCAAAATGGTAAAGAGCTGTCCTTTCTCCTCACTGGAGAGAAGAGAGGAAATGGAATTAACCCGCATCGTAATGACTTAGTTTTTGCTCTAGAGAGGGAAAATGTCCTGCCATAAGGATTATTAAGCTCTGAGATGGGCTTAGGGGGTTACTAAGAGGAAGTTTTTGTTATCTGCTTCCCTGGAGAGAGGGGTGTTAAGAAGTTACAAGCCTTACTTAAATGAAGGAAAACCAGTTATTTTAAGATAGACCCAAAACCCATTCCACTACCTTTTGGTGGACTAGATTACTAAAGATTTTGTTCCTCTGTTTCCCATCAGAGCGTTGTGTAATCATTCTCTGTTTTCCCTCACTTCCAGGACAGCATTTCAGACTCACAGGGCATTGAAATGGTTTAATTACACCCTTTCCCTGAGACAAAACAACATATCAACAGGGCATCTCGCTTCTCTGATTTTCTACTCCTCATGCTAGGAAAGCACCAAATCAAGTGGATTACATCTATTGCCTTTGAAGAAAAAGCCCAGATATCAATTCAGTAAAACTTACCAGAAGATTGCTTTCAACATGAGTTCAGAGATCCCAGAAAAAACCATTGGAGAAGAACAACAGATTTAGTTATATAGCTCAATCTACTCATTTTCTTCTGGTTAAACTCTTCATTCTTAGCTCACTGACATCTCAGGGTATAAGACCAGTCACAACCTGCAGCTGACATTTGCCTCCTTTCACTAGACGTCTAGACTTCCATTGTTCTCATCATGGAGCTTGGAAAACGGACACACCACACTCCCGCTTTCGATGTGGTCTTGGACTCTGGCGGGTGACAGACCTGCATCCACAGCCCCACCCATCATTCCCTGCTTGTGTGACCTCGAGCAAGTTGCTTCATCTCTCTGGTCCTCCTCTGTAAAATGGAATCAATATTTCTCTGAGCTACCTTGGAGATTAAATGCAGTGCATTATAGAGGGAACCTAGCCCAGCGCCTGCCTCAGAGAAGGGACTCAAGAAATGTTAGTTTTGTCTCCCTTCAAAACCCCGTCTGCAAGCACAAATGCTCAGGACAGGAGCCATATGATGGCTCTTAAGTCTAATTCAACATTTGTTACAGAGACAATTTTGAATATAGATTTTTGTTCAACTCCTGTCTTCTCCCAGGTCAAGTCAACTTTACTTCAATGAGTACCTCTGAATTTCCACTGACCCATATAGTAGAAAAAGTCCCTCTTGCATGGGTATATTAATAAGCAAAATTGTTTTGGATGCATTTACAAAATTAACCCCCAATCAACTTTTCCTTTGGAACCCATTATTTACTATTCAGTGAAAAAATGGTGAAATAGCTTTGGTATTCAGATGTCTCTGCTTTATTTTTTTTAAGCAAATACTAAGCTCCATCTATTTTCAAATGGGGACTTATTTAGATTATAACTTTAAAAAAACAAATAGCTATACAATGGAAATACTATGATCTATCTCTCAAAGCAGTACTATGAGGAAAACTGGGATAATGCATGCAAAATACAGAGCAGAGATCACAGTAGAAAGTTATCTATAATTATTGTTATTATTATGATGGTTTGGAGTATGTGATGATGAAAGTCTTCTTCAGATGTGAAATTCGATGCTTAGAAGTAATTTAATCCTCAGGAAAGCCGTGTCGTTCCTTCCCTCTGTGCATATCACCTTCACAGACATAGAACACTTAGGTCCTGTGTGACCGTGTCCACAGAAAATTCCTACTTGTGCCATAACTGCATTCATTTTTATTAATTTCTAGGCATGGGCATTTATGAAAAATGTCTAAATGCATTTCTTTTATAGTTGATTTATATTTTGCATACTTGTCCTACCAGCCCCTATTGCCAAAACAAGCAGACAATCACCTAATCTACTCTCATTACCTTGAAGATAAAGGAACTGAGGTTGAAAAATGTTAGGTGACATTCCAAACCCCCTCAACCAGCACTATCAAATCAAGAACCCAAGTTTCCTCCTTCCATCCCGGCAGAGAGGAAGTTAAGGGAAACACTAATAGGTTCTGGATGGAGAGTGTGTTTGTTTTTATTTCATATCACCAGGAATTCTTTTATTTGCAAGTGACAGAATGCAAACTTCAAGAAACATCAGCAGAACAGAATTCCATTAGTTCATATAATACTTCTCAAGGCTGCACAGAAATTCTGAACAACAACAAAAAAAGACCTAGATTTGTTATTGGCCTCTGGACTTATTTTGTGAATTCACTTCATTTCATCAGCTTGACCTTCCCTATACAGCTTCCCTAACACAGGGAAAGGATTATACCCATTAAGATCATGTCCTTTTGAACATAACAGCAATTTATACCCAGTAGCATAACTAAGTCGATATTTTATTGTTCTCACAAAGCAAGAATTATAAAGGTGAGCAGACTGTGGCTGGTGCAGCCACTTGTGACTGTCTCAGTGATTCCAGGTCCTCCCAATTCCCGTTCCATTGTTCTTAGCAGGCTTAAGACATGTCATTGTGCGCAAGTGTTGAGCAGAAACAGGGGGAGCAGTCACTTATTGACTGAGTGTGACACCTTTTATCAGAACAATAACTTTAGAGAAGTCCCACACAGTGGACTTCCATTTATATTGCACTGGCCAGAAATGGGGAACAAGGACAACTTTGATTCCAGGAGAGTGTGAGGAGATGAACATTTTCAACTGGGAATATTTCCATTCTAAAAAAAAAAGGGGGGGGGTTGTTCATAAGAAAAAAGGGGAGAATAAATATTGGGTGGGCAACTTGTTTGCCATGGGACATTCCTCTCTTATTTCCAACTAGCCAAATCCTGAAAAGGGCTGTTAATTGGCTCTGTTGGGCCCCAAACCCACTCTTGTTGCCAGAATAGTGGGATATCATGACTCACAGCCCCAACTAAAACCACAGGCAGGTTAACAGAAGATTCTCAGCATAAGGGGGGGAGAGCACAATCGCCAGGATGGGGCACTCAGCGAGGGGAGCATAGATCCATGACAGTCCCAATTGCACGAGGTATAGCTCCATATGAGAATCTGCTCAATATTTAAAATACTGATCATAGCTGTGAATTTTGAAAAGCACCAAAAATTTCTTCTGATGAACTTCAGAATATATCCCAAACTCACATGGAAACCTACAGCAAAAAGCCGATTCCAAATATGAAATATATGACTTTGCATACCCATTTGTCAGGTGTATCATTTTATAGCCTACGGGTGAGTGATAGGTCAAGGCTAGGTATCTGCTGCCTCATCCAGTGATATCATCTTCAATCATGTTAATTAAATTAATATGACCTGCACTAATGAAAACTGCAAAAACCTATTTTGGTTTCCATCAGCACATACATTTTGATAATTTAGACCTGTCAGGCTTGTGTGCCTCCTCTCAGGACAGATTCAGTGCTCATAATATCAGGGTAATTTTAAGCATTTTCCACACAAAACTTACAAAAAAGATGACTTGTGAACTAAATCTCATTTTGGTTGAGCCGCAAGCCAAATCAAGAGTAAGAGACTTGCGATGACTTCGCTGACGCTCATAGCTTTATCCATCCGTCTCTCTTTCTTAACGTATATTCTTCTTTGACATGTTTTTCAAATGATTAGCCACCTGAGAAAATATTTAAATGACCATTTCATAAGGTAAAAGATTTATGGCCTAAATTACATTAAACAAATTCAATATGCTGTGCATATGGAAATGAGAAGCTTTCAGATTATATTTTAGCCATTAACATGTGCCTTAAAATATTTAGTTTCTGTTTGCGACATATGAATTTTTCCCCGTACATCTGATGGCTGATTCTCAGGGTAACCAAGCGAAAACAAATGACTTAGTCCTTGGTTCAGAGAAATAATAGGTTACTAGCATAATTAATTTTATGTTTAATTACTGTAGAATGAAACAATTCAACAATATCCAATCAATCCTTAGAGTGACAGAACAGAAGGTCAGCAGTTGCTAAGTCAATTGTTTTGAAAGAGAAATTTATGTCGGGTTCTCTTTTATGTGCTATGGAAAGAAATTGGATAAAAGTGGTCAAGCAAACATTAATTAATTGTATAAATGTAATCTGGTTGTCATGCTAAATCATACGGGCAGGTGATACAGTTCTCAGAACGGTGGGCATGCATCAAGTGCAGATTCCAATGACAAGCTCGGCCCTGCCCCCACCCCCATGCCATACACAACCAATGCCGTGGAGTCACACATTAACATCTCTAGGGTTATTTCTCTAAAGTTCGTATTGACAGCCCTGTGGAAAGGAGTTGATGGTTCCAGTCCATTGCCTTCCATGCCAACGCTTCCAAGTGGGGAGCTGAGACTCAGTGACCTCCCCGCCTTTCTTGCTGTCCCATTAGGAAGGAAGGAACCCAAACTAGTTCACAGGGTGAGTCTTCTGATCCTAGCATTGATCACCTTTGGAAGTTCAGGTAGACAATAAGACTAATGGACACAGAAAGTGGTCCACATTACCTTTGTACATTTAAAGAGTTGCTTATCCAAGATTTCCTCCTAGTTGTAGATTTTGCCAGCATTTAATGCCTTTAAATACTGTTTCTGGGGCTCAGAAAAGCCCAGTTTTCCCTCTGCCATACCTGAGATCCTATATCAATATGGCTGTTTACTTGCCCCAAGATGATTCCTTCCATCTCTATTATAACTCTTAGGAGATGCCCCCAAACACCCTATTTTATTTCTTCCCAGCAGTCCTTTTTTGAAACTAGAGTATAAAGCAGCAGTTACTCTGCAAATGTAAGGTGAAGAAACCACATCTGCACCACTTGAGAATTTTCTGTGAAAAAAACTGAGGTGTCACCTTCCCGTCATATCTAACAATTCCTTTGAAGAGATACAGGAGTGGCGAGGAAGTGCCCTCCACATTGAGCATGTTACTGAAAATGAAGGTGAGTTTGGGGCCATGTAAGTAATGGGACTGGGCTAAAATGTAGAGCAGGCTTAGCTTATTCAGAGATACAACTCAGTAAGGTGCCGATGGTCCCTTGGGCGGTCGGACAAAGTGACGTGAGGAAGGCTGCCAGGCTGTTAGAAATGTTCTGAGTTTTGAGCTGGATGTGGGTTGTTCACATATATTCAGTTTATGAAAATTCTCTAGGCTTATAAATGTATGTATTTTTTTTATATAGGTATACTTCAAGAAAAGGTACGTAAAAATAAAAATTTGAATTCTCTTAACCAAGTTGGGCCTCTGACATACAGGCCTTCGTGTCTAGGAATCTGAGACAAAGTGTTTCTCTAAAAGGATCTTGGATTCATTATAGAAAATTGTGTGGAAGAGTCTGGTTTTTCATGAAATGATTAAGGTATTTTTACTCATGCTGAATTAATATTCTAGGGTTTCAGCCCGATTCAGCCAGGCCGACTTGGGCCCTGTGTGAATTTTGTCCATCTGCTAGCGACAGCAATGCAGCGCTTTGAAGCTGTATCTTAAACACAGATTTTTTTTTGTCCAGAGCCCCTGCTCCATTTTATTTTATTTTTTTTATTTCTCCCCTTTATTCCCCTCCACCCT
>PVJD01002266.1:0-211125 GCA_004026545.1 Mormoops blainvillei
AAAAAACTCATGAATGATATATAGGATTACAGAAAAAGTTCCAACTCTCATAAATTGCTGTCAACCAGCAAGTGAGTCAAATTAATTTTAAACTGGCAATTTTAAATATTTACAAAGTCTGTCTAATTCCCATCGTGTTTGAAAGTGGTATTCTGAAGGACTTACTGAGTCATGATTGCATAATGGATTCAAGTGGTAGGTTAATGGTAACTGGAAAGGACTCAACTCAAATTAAACCCATAATCTTATGAGTTTACAAACAAAGGTTACACTGTAATTCTGGTGGGTTTAAAAGTTTTATTTCAAAGGCCAGTCCTTTCAAGAATAGCAGCACCTTCACCTTCCCCACACCAAGCTGATTTTGCTACCATCAGAGCTTAGAACAATTTCATTCTTTCTAAAACCAAAACGCAGTCTTATTTCCAAACTTCATTCATTAGGAGAGGTTCCATGGGGTTTGTCAGGCCTCCCGCCACGTGCTCTCGCTGAAATAGGTTTCGTGTGCTTCCGTGGGGCAATAATCTGCATCCACTTAAGATGCCTCCCATGTGGCGGGGAATTTTTATTTGAGATTTGGACAGGGAGAAATGTGAAATTCAGACAAGGTCCTCTGTGCTTATACTGTGTCTGTTGGCAGCATGAATGGAAAGCCCTAGAGCTGGTTCTGGTATAAATCCAGGGAAGATCCAGTAAGTCAGAGCATGACTGCAAGCTAAGTTCTTTGAGCTTTATTCAGAGGACATCAGGGAGCCCCTTAAAATTTTTACACAGAAAAGTGGAATAATCCAAGATGGCTGTTACTTATATAAAATCTATATCATGAATTTGAGTAATGGATGATATTAGTGAGTGCTTCCTCTGTGCCAGGCACCACCTTTACACTTGACCTATGTGACAACATTTACTCCCTATAATTGTCCTATAGGGATGCCTTTTATTATATCTGTTTACAGATGAGAAGACCACATTTCAGGTAGGTTAAGAAATTGACCCAAAACTACTGAGTTTACTCAGTAAACTGCAAAACCAGGACTCAAGTCCTCATCCATCTAGCTCCAAGATTTACTCTGCACGTCCTTCCTCCAAGAATGGAGCTGAGGCAGTTGGGTTGGGAGGCTGCCCCTTCAGTAATACGTGACAGGGGTTTGAGCAGATGGGGATGGGGGAAGGTTAGCAAAGGAGTGGCCAGATGTGGAAGACACAAAGAGAGATGGATGGGACTAGGTGATTAGGGACTAGGTCTGAAGGGACCTTGAGATCTTTCACTCTGTTCCAGTCATTGGGTGAGCACCAGGATACAGAGCCAAGGGCCTCTCCTTCTGTCAAGGAACCTCCTCTCTAGTCCTGGGATGGGAGCCAAACACCCAGGCTACAGGGCTGGGTTTGCCACATGGTGGGCGCAAATGGCTGGGAGAGATGATAAAAGCTGGAATGATAGGCCAGAGTTCCTCCTGTCAAGTTGGCGTTGGAGGTAGGTAAGGCGGGGGGTTTCAAAACCAGGCCAACTGCTTCGCACCTTACACTTGCCGCTACAGCAGCCATTGTGAACAAAGCGCTTAGTGATATGCTGGGTACATTGTAAGCACATAACAGATGTTGCTTCCTGTTTTCTTCTTATTGCTCCTCTCACTATTTTTTTTCCCCCAGGCCTGGGCAGGTTTGCTTCTCCTTGCTTTAATCCAGAGCTATCCTTCCAAACTTTCAGAATCACTGGTTAGTGAACCCTTCTAAGGAAGAGGCTTTATTTCACACAAAGCCATGGAGAGTTGGGGATCCCACATTTCTTTATCCTTTCGTCTGTAGGCTGACACAGGTTATTTCTATATCTTGTCTTTTGTAAATAATGCTGCAATTAAGATGAGGGTGCAAGTATCTCTTTGAGGTAGTGATTTTGACATAAACCATTTTGAATGTAAGCCCTGGAATTGCTCAATAATGACGTAGGTATTGGTCTCCTGCTTTAGAAATAAGGAGACTGAGGCTGAGGAGGTTAAGCTCTGTGTGTAAAATGAGGATGTTTGTATTTACTTCACAGTGGCTGTTGTAACAATTACTCATTCGCAAACAGATATTTAATGCGTACTCGGCATGAGAGAGAAGACATGGCAAATTCCTATTTTTAGTAGAATATACTGTCATCAGTGAACGTAGATAGACAATGAAGGAGACAGAACAATGCATATAATGATAAGAGCTCCAATGAAAGTACAACAGGAACTCACTGAATGAATACTTAGTTTCAATGGTCAAGAAAGGTTTCCCTTAAGAAGTCACACATCACAACTGAGGCCTGAATGATTAAAAAAAGGTGTCAGCTACAAGAAGGCCCTAGGGAAGAGCGTCCAGGCAAGAACATCTGGTGCCGAGGCCCTGGGGCAGAAACAAGGCTAGCGTGTGTGGGCGGAAAAGGAAGGAAGGGAAGAACCATTTTGTGGGTAGAAGGGGGTAGCTGAGATGCTGGATCAGAGAGCAAGGGAAAAGCTTATAGATTTTCAGAGCCTGGATTTTTTCCCTTAAGTACAACGGGAAGATTTATTTTAAACTTTTTTTTCCAGAATTTTATTGCAAAAGTTTCAGATACACGAAAGAGTTAAAAGAATTTGACAGTAGAACTCCCATCTATTAGCTGCCATATAAATTCATAATAAACATATTACTGTATGTTATTTATCACATCTAGCCATTTTTCTATTCACCCATCAAGACATCTTCTATTTTATATGCATTTTGAAATAACTTGGAGACATAGTGCACCTCCAATGAAGAGATGAGCAAAGTGACGCAACTTGCCCTGTCTTCAATGAGGAAAGTGGACCCAGAGGTAGGAGGTGAGGGGATGGGGGGCAGCACAGAGGCTGCTGAGCAGGCTACTTCAGTTGTTCTGTGGTGAGATCCTCATGGCTTGTACTGAGGTTAATGGGAGAGATGGATCATAGCAGGAAAATTCTAATAGGTTTTGGAGGGATAGCATGACTTTCCTGGGGATTAGATGTAGGTGAGGAAGAGAAGAGCGAGGGTCATTCAGAGCCTTTGGGCTATGCCATTGGGTGGTGTGTTGGGGCTGGTGAAACTGCTTACCGAGATGAGAAAACAGGAAGGAGCAAGACTGGTGTGGGAAACACCGATCTGTGTGGGGTGCATCAAAACTGAGACACCTCTAACACATGCACGTGGGTAAGTGAAGTGACAGCTGGATATGTCGATCTGGAGCTCAGCAGAGGAGTCATGGCTGGAGATGTGAACCTGGGAGTCATGCACACAGTAGTGGCTTTTAGAACTGGGGGGCTTAATGAGATGACCTAGGGAGGGAGGGTAGGTGGAGAAGAGCAGGGGCCTCAGGACCAAGACCTAGGACGTGCCAACCCGAAAGGTAGAGAGAAGGCAGTAATCATCTATGAAGAGAGACAGCACACGTGATGAGGAAGGGGGAGAACCTGGAGAAGAGGGTGCCAGAGGCTAAGAGAAGAAAGGTTTTCAAGAATAGTGGTTGAGAGGATACCTAAGATCAGGGCAGGAAGGTCAACACTGGTCTTGGCCAGTGGAGGCTCTTGGTGGCGTCAAGATGAGCCTTCTCAGTGCAGGTAGAGGAGTCCACCCAGGCATGTGTTGAGGAAAGAATGAGCGGTCAGAGAATGGAGCCAGGGAACACGGGCAAGGAATTTAGGAAGTTAAGAAGTTGTGCAAGAGAGGAGCAAAAATGGGTGAGGATTGGAGGGGGTGGGTCAAACAGGGTTTTTGAAAGTGGGAGCATTAGGGGCTCTGTGTGCAGAGGGGTGATCCTGCGTAGAGGGAATCAAGGCTGATACCAAAGATGAAATGCCATTTGCCCTGACTAATGCTGTAAATGCTTCTCTCTCACCTCTGTAAGCCCCTTCGCGCCAAATCTATACCACACCTCCCGAGACCCTCCCCACTTGGCCCAACATAAAAGGAGTACGGGGCTATTGTTCTGGGTTGAGAATTTGGAGTCTGTTTCCTCTGGGCCTGTGCACATAAATAAAGATCGTGCTCCTAAACCCTTCGGTGTCTGGTCGTTTCATTTTTCCATAATGCCTGTAGAGAGGGAGGGATAAACCCAGGAGCAAAGACCTAGAGAAGGCAAAAGAGAAATGGAGCCAGGGCACATATAGAGGGCAGCCCTAGACAGGACAGGGACACTTCACGATGGCCTCAGAGGAGAGGACAGAGAGTGAGTACTGATGAGGCCACTCAGTCGGTTTCATGGGAAGAGGGCAGTATCCCAATCTGACACTTGTGTTCCTCCTGGAGAAACAGGCTCCTGAACTGACAAGGTGGAAAGAGGAGAAAGTATGATGTAATTGCTTCAGAAATCAGGAAGGCAACAATGTTCAATGGCATTGTATGCAGTGACATTATTGGGTCATGGTCAGTGCCCGTTTGAGAGGTGTTGCCATAAACTCAAAGTGTGATTGTGTGTTTTTCTCCGAATATATTCTGCTGCTGGAGAGAGGCAGAGAGTAAACAAAAAGGTGGGTTTAACCAGAAATGGAGGTTTTGTCAGGTGGTTGTTATTCTTCATGTGTCAGGCAAGGTATTAGTGATGTAAAAATTAGGAACTGGTGGTGGGTCCATAGTCCTGCTTTGGAGGAGCAACGTCACTTGGCTATTTCACTCTAAACTTGCACTCACTATGACGCTTTCCCAGATGCGGCGTAGACTGTAGAAAGTATAGACCAGTGGGCTCCATATTAGCACTTTGGTTGTCGCTGCTAAACTCCAGGCTGCATTAGCATAGTAGCTATAAGATCCTAATAGTAGAAAGTAGGACTACGTGTAGGGGACAGCAGCACTACTGTTAGAAAAAGTATGTATTGTAGAAGGTAATGTGCTATTGCTACTGAAATTGATGGCAGAGGGTCACTGTGCACCATATTTGCAATAGTAATATTGTCAATTTTTCTGTTAAAACAGCGTATGAAATAATACAGGAGTAATGCTGGGGCCAGCATTACAGACAATATGATGCAATATGATCAACAGGAATTACTCTTTATTGAGTCTTGATGGTAGCACGTGACATCCAAAGAAAGTGACATGGTGAAAGCTGACATGGTAGCAAAGCAACAGAACACAGGCTCTGGGGTCCATTATGCTGGCTTCAAATTCTAGCTTTGCCCATCGCTGCCTGTGTGACTCAGTCAGGTAGTATCATCTCTCTGAACCTTAGAGCTGTCCTTGACTCTTAGGTGTCTGTGTCCTCACAGCTTGTGCCCACAAGTATCATAAGAAATTACACAAGATAATTGTCATGCTTTTCACAGTCAGCACTCCATAAATGCCCCCATCTCTACCCCAAGGTTATTGCCACGGCTTGGAGGTTATGTGGTAGCATACTGACTACACATCCGAGGGCAGTATGGACTTATTTATAAATATAAGGACAGTATGGCTCTAATTTAGTCCCCTTTTTGATGCTGTGGTTGGTAGTGGCATATCATGTCATGATGACAGTGTCTTATTAAAAAGATGCCACGCAAATATTTATCTTTTATCAGTGGTATATTGTTAACCATTTGGACCTAGGATGATTAGAGTGTGATGTCATTGGGTACAGAATTTGGTGGTAGGGATTTTTGCCAACACTGTGCTTGGTGGCCTCACATAGTGAACTACAGCAGTAATAAGGCACACGGTACTACAGTTCAGGGCCATACAGCTCAGACTTAGGGAAGTCACTGCTTGAAGACACCAATGCTGGCAGCAGCAATGGGATTTTATGCTTTGCTTTATTACATATAATTGTGGAAACAGAAATGATACTCTACTGCGCTGAGCTGTATTATGTTAGCCTATACCCTTCACCTTACTGTTCAAGTACCATTAACACTGGCACACTAGAGTGAGCTGTGCTCTTTATATTTGTAATCACATGAGTGTAAAGATATTAGATTATACTAGGGTACCCACAGTGTCTGAAATAGTGCTGGTTTGTATGATGTTAAAGTAAAAATTGTGTAGTCACACTCGTACTGCAGGAGCTCCAATGTCGACAGCAAGGACTCACCTCTAACACACGTGTTATGAGGATATTCCTCCTTCGCCCTCACATGAGAGCTGCAAAAATCAGTAGCAGCGTATCCTAAATCAGGGGGCCGACAAACTGCCCCATGCGTCAAATCTGATCCACTGCCTCTTTGGTTCAGTTTCCAGGACAGAGTGATGCTTTCATTTTTAAATGTTTGAGAAAAACTCTAAAGAATAATAGTGTTTTCTGAAATTCAAATTTTGTTGTCCTTAAAGAAAGTTTCATTGGAACACAAGTGTTTTGCTGCAACAAGGGCAACAGGGACAACATGGCCCACAACGCCTAACTCTGACGCTGGCCCTTCACAGGAAAAGGGTGTTGGCCGGGTGGTTGGAACAACCCTGCATCACCTTTCATGTGGGTATGAGTAGAAAGTACAGTATTTTGAATGGACTAAAAATGTAGCCATAGTATTACATCATAATAAACTGTTTCTAATCATAGTTAACAAAAATATCACTAAAGTCTACTATTGTATATTGTCTTTAGTCTTTAGCGTCCAAATGCTGCTAAACTAGAAAGTATTGCCATGTTGACTTACTACCTACCTGAGGGGACCAGGGTCTGCTTCAGGGCAGGGCCGTACATGGTGCTGACTCATCTTCATCCATAGTACCTTGTATTGTGACAGTTAAGGGGAAAGGGTGTGGAGGGAGCCCCTGCCTCTGACTGGCTCTAGCACCTTTGGGAAATGTGCTTGTCGAGGTTCAGTTTCCTTGTCAGGGAAATGGGAATAATAGCAGGTGCATAAAATGATGATGTCAAGTTCTGTGCGTAGAGTTTATAAACAGAAGGCTTGGATAAATTGTATTATGGGGGTGGTTTATTTATTCATTCAGTAAATGCTTCCTGGGTGCCACTGATGTTCAATGGGACAAGGTGGCGGACCAGAAAGATGAGGCCCAGCCCTCGCAGGCTGCGGGAGGAGACTGTCAGTCACCAGGAAAGTGTCAGAGCTTCCTGACAACCATGCTGTGACTGCAATGGCATGTGTGGTGAGAGTGTGATCCTGGGTGGTCAGTGGAAGACTGCTGATACCTGGACGACAAGAAGGAGCCCACCACCCAAAGATTTTAAGCTAAGATATGCTGGACTGCTACTAAACTGAATCTGTAGCCCCATATCTTACGCTGTAGAAGGATCCCTAGCACAGGAGGAGCAAATATCCGTAACATAGATGCCACATGGGCATCCGGAAGGTCCATGACCTCTATTCATTTATAAAGACAAAGCCTTGATGGCCGTTAAGGAGTTAGAGTGGGGCTTCTCAACACTAGCACTATTGAAATATTCGACTGAATAATTCTTTGCTGTGGGGTCTGTCCTGGACTTGGTAAAATGTTTAGCAGAATCCCTGGCCTCTACCCACTAAATGCCAGGAGCACCTTTCCGTGCTCCAAATTGTGACAACCAAAAAATGTCTTCAGTCATGCCAAATGTCCTCTGGGGTGCAAAGCTGCCCAGGCTTTGTTGTCACTAGGTTAGAAGACACGATGCCTGCAAAGCCTCCAGCAGGGAGTGCAGCTCCTTCACGATGGCCGTATGTGACAAAGTCATGCTAGAGCAAATGCCCCCGCTAGAGCAAATTTCACACTGCATGAAATCGGTCTTGGGGGAGAAATCAAACACTTAAACTATGGGGCTGGTCAAAAATTTCATTTAGTTTTTTCCATACGGTGGATGGCTCTAGTAGTGCTTGGCTGTCTTTAACTTCATTCGAAAGAATTCTGTTAGATTGTGTTGTGACAGCTGTTGTATCAGTGTGCATTAAAAAAAAACATCAAAATTGGTGAATTTTTTGTACGGCCATTTTAATATTGAAGATGGAAGAAAATATGCAACATTTTCAGTGTATTATGCTTTATTATTTCAAGAAAAATGCAACTGAAATGCAAAAAAAGATTTGGGCAGTATATGGAGAAGGTACTGTGACTAATCGAATGTGTCAAAAGTAGTTTGCAAAGTTTCTTGGTACTATTGAAATTTTGGTCAAATAACTTTGCTGTGGGGCTGTCTTACGCATTGGAAGATACAAGGGAGTAAGATACAGATATCTGGGGGAAAGAGTCCCCCAGGCAGAGGGAATGGCAAGAGCAAAGGCCCTGGGGCTGGTGCCCACCCAGCATATTTGAGGAGCTGGAAGAAGGTATAGCTCAAGTGGAGGGAGAGGGAGTATAGATGGGAACTGATGGGGAGAGAGGGTGAGCTGTGAAAAAAGTTTGAAATACTTGTTGGGGGTAGTGGAATAGAAGCTGATTCATGGAAGAATATGTTTCTGGATTGGGCTGGTGGCCCAGTTGAGACCAATGACTGAGATTTTCATGGGTCTCCCACTGGTCTACCCAGGTGGGCTCAGCAGCCCAGATGACCGCAATACCACAATTGTGGACTGCGGACTCTAAACGAGATTGAGGGAGAAGTGAAGATGGGGCAGAGTGAACGGACAGTGGAGATTGGCCTGGGGATTGGGGGACAGGCATGTATTGGAGAGCAGGGAGTGGCGGCCCAGTAGTTTAGAGAAGTGACAGTAATGTCAGTGGGTGGTACATGCTGAGATATAGCAGTACAAGATTATTGCTCATTCATTCAGCATTTGATTGGCTGAGTACTCAGACTTTGGAGCCAAATTGCCTGGGTTCTAATTCCAGCTCTGCCATTTTCCTGCTGTGAGACCTCGGGAAAGTGACTTTCCCTTCCGGTACCCTTGGTTCTTCGCCTGTGATCACATCTACTCCCTATGTTTGTTGTGAGGATCACACAGGTTAATCAAATGAGGAAGTATTTTAAATAGCACCAGGGAGAGAGTCAGATCTCAGTAAACATTCACTACTAGCTTTGAAACTATTGGTGGTGGTTTGATTTTTATTATATGCCAGACACTGCTCTGGCAGCGAGAGACAAAGCCACAATGTCAGGGAAGTGCTCACCCTCATGGAGTTACAATACAGCAGAAGAAAATGAACATAAAAGCATCACAGATACAGATGTGAAAAAGAATAAAAGCAGGGTAGTGTGGCTGTGAGAGACGGGCTGTTTTACCAGGGCGTCTCCGGGGAAGGGGCACTGGAGCTCAGCCTGAAAGATAAGAAACAGCCGTGTAAAGATCAGGATCTGGAGCCTTCCAGGAGGGCACAGGAAGAGCAAAGCCCTGCGTTTTCAAGGACAGAGGCCATCCAGCAGAGTGCAGCGAGTGTGGAACAGAGCGATGGCACGTGACAGAGCCAGAAATGGAAGATGAGCCCATGGTGGAGACCCTGTATGGCACACAGACCAGTAGTTTTCAAATTTGGCCTCATATTAAGCATCATGGGGAGTTTTTGAAGAATATGAGAGTTGGGTCCTGCTTTGGAGAACCAATACTTTTAAAAGCTCCCCAAGTGATCCAAATACCTAGGAGAGTTTGAGAAACACTTCTGTAGATGATGACGAGGGGTCTGTATATTTCCTAATTGCAATAAGCAAAGGTATGATCAATTATTTGTTTTAGAAACATTGCTCTGGCTGCCATGTGGAGCACTGACCTTGGAGTAGGGAGTGGCTGGAAGCGAAGGACAATGAGGATGTCCTGCAAGGAGGGGCTGGTGATGGCTTGAAAGAGGATGGCAGCAGCGAGGGATGGCGAGAAGTGGGTATGGAACTCATGCGACTCACTGAACTTGGCTGAGGGCAAAACAAGGACAAGAGTGGCATTGGGGTTTTGGTCTGAGGAGCTGAGTCAGTCAGAAGAAAAGAGTATGGTTGAGAGGGATTAAGAGTTCTGCTTTTGACACAAGACACTGGAGAAAAGTATTAGATATCTAAGTTGATCAATGGAGTGGCCAGTTGGTTGAAGTCATTGAGGGAACAGAGAGCCTGAGGGACTGGCAGGTGGGTCATTCACACGAAGGTAATGCCTGATAATGGATCAGCGGTGTGACTCGACTATTCAGTCTTTGGGTCACAAACAATATACAAACAATGAAGCTACTCCGCTCTCCAGAATGTGACCGGGAGTGAAATATAAATATTTATATTGCACATATCTTACGTCATTAACATGAAAGTATGGGCATTATAGCATAATATATTTGACTTACTGTAATCAGTTCTTTAGAATTTTAAGAGAATGATAGGTCATGTGACATCATTTTTGTAAAAACATTACACTATAATTGGTTAGTGTGAATATCATACATTTTGATATTTGTGTGAGCAACAAATGAAATCATTAATTTACTTAGTGCACAGAAGTAAACAATATTAATGCCCACAATGGTCACAATATGAGGGCCCCATCATGGCAACTTGGCAAGTGATAGCATTGTTATGTTGTTAACAACACCGGAGGCATAGTAATTTAAAGAAGTGTAACAATGTAGTATTGGTATTCCTATAAATGTTGGCGTCATTTTAGTATAAAATAGTATAGTAACATTAAGTTTTCTGAAATATCAAAAGCATAATGTGGTTTTTTAGGAAAGGGCTTAAGTGGTATTCTCCATATGGCTTTTAGATGTCTGTCCTGTGGAGCAAGGCGTTCTCAAGTCTACCTAGGCATGGAAATTATTTCGCTTTATTTGGTAACCACGATATAATGGAATCTGTTTTCTTTGGTCCAGGATCCAGTGTTTTAGGAATGCTTACAGGTCTGGGTAGTTTCACATCTTGTAATATTTGAGATCTAATTTCATCTCTTGTTTATGGGAAAAGTCAGAAGCCAAATGCTCAAGCAATAAGCTTGAGAGTCATTTGTAGTCATTGTTCCTTTCCTTCTTCAAGTCTTCTCACGATGAATTCCTAGGATTTATGGCTTCTTTATTTCCACTGCCAAATAGTTCAAAACTTGAATATTATGGGAGCGTGTGTTCTCATCCATATTATGATTTCTGTTGAAGTTTAGTTCAATAAATTTCAGAATTCTTTGTAATAAATTTTCCCATGCAGATGATATTTTTATTTCCTTCTGTAAATATTTTTATAACTAAGACCGGAGCATCAAAACAATTGTAAAATATTTGTCTAGAATCTTTAGAGCAAAGTCTCTGCCAACAAGCATCCTTTCCTGGTGTCTGGAATAGGTAAGTTTTTCATGCACTTTTCAGGCTGTATCCTCAGCAATAAAGTGATGATAAAACCCAAACAAGGAGATTATGATTTTAATATACTTTATTTAAAAAGTACAGTTTTAAATTGATTTCAATGGGTTTCAAGCAGAAGGGACACTGCCCACTTGCAGTCCCATTTCCGATGAAGGGTGGTTATCATGTAGCAAACTCACATTTACATGACTGGCAAAGTAAAAAGATAACATTTTTGTCAACATATCTTTAAGAGTTTATATCACGCACAGTTTAAAATCATGAGATGCTGATGGTTGGACTATATTTCATGTCTCCTATGTCGCACCATATTTTGGTTCACAGTTTATCCATGATTTAGCATGCCAAGAGAACAGCTTGGTCAGTGTCACCTTAAGAAGAGCAGCAAAAGCAGAGGGAACAGGATAAGAACAATCTTGGCCTGGAGACTTGGGGCAGCTCCGCACTCCCTTGCATTCTCCTGCAGGGAGAGGCAGGGCTGGTTAGAGCAGAGGTGGATTCCAAGGTGCCTTCAACTTTGCAAGCCACATTGAGTCCCCAGCACTCTCCCCGCTTTCCGATTGTATGAACAAAGTCTTTCGGACTCTAGATAATTCAGGGAAATGGACTTGCCTAAACGTCATCAGTTTAGTGATGAGTGTCTCTGATTTCAGTTGTAAATGTGTAACATATTCAAAATTATTCTTTGCATACTGTTATGTAGAATATTCAAGAGGTAAAGGCCTATTTATTGGTTGAAGTGTCTGTTGTAAAAAATTGTAAGTGTAAAATATTGGCTTTCTAATTTTTTTTTTCCTGTCAGAATGTAAGTTAAAAGATCACATCTAAGGGGTCTGATCATTTTTGGCCATGAAAGGTTTTGTTTCTTCATTCTTTTCATCTGGGGGAAGGAGGGCTCTGCTTTACAAGATGAAATAATATTATTTATTACTTTCCGTAGCATGCTTTTTATCCACTGACTGATACAAGGCTCTTCAGCTCCATTATTCTAGCTCCGTTTCATTCAGCTATTTTCTTACTGATGGGCACTCATGTTTTCATCTGTGTTTTACTGCTGCAAAGGATGCTGAGTGTAGGTCCTTACCAGGCAGTGATAACTGCCCCTGCTCCTGTCCTGCCGATGATGGTAAAATGCCCAATCTTGGGAGCACAGACCTACAGGGTACTTTTGCCTATAATGGTTATAGCTAGTATTTCATCGTTACCTGTATATTCATTCTGATCACCAGGTGACTTGTATGTTTCATGTGTCTGGTTTATTTTTATATGTAGTTGTTTGACCTATCAATTTAAAAGCACTTTATAATTTGATTTATAAATATTTTTCAAGTTTCATAAATTGGCTACTGACTTTAAGTAATCTTTTCTCATAGAAAAGTTGTAGTTTTTACATAGTTAAAAAATGTTTTTCTTCTATAGCTTTCTTGTCTTAGATAGGAAGTACTCTCCAATCCCTAGGATTTCTTGTAAGACTTATTTTACTATTTAAATCTAATTTATATTCTTCCTTTTGAATTGAACCTTTGTCATATATGAGAGTTTCTATTCTGTTCCACTAACCTCATCTTACTATGTCCAGAAACTTACAGAAAAAAATACTGATCTTTTAAATGTTTGTCTTGTATCAAGTTACCAAAGCAAATTCTTTTTTTCTTTTCATATACTAATATTCCACATATTTAGTTCTTTTATTGTTGCTCAAGTACAGCTATAAGTGGAACCTAATCAATAAAACGAGCAAGCAAAATATAACCAGAGACATTGAAATAAAGAACAAACTGACAGTAACCAGAAGGGAGGGGGGAGGAGATCACAGGGGAAAGAAGGGGAAGTGTTTTTAAGGAACAAGTATAAAGGACCCGTGGGCAAATAATCTTATTAACTCTAGAAGATTTTACTCTCATGACTTTAGTTGTGTAAGTAAGTATGCAGTTCTGGTTTTAACCAAAGTGATTTTAGTGTTTGTGAGATGATCGTTTGTGTTTGCATTTTACATAGAGCTTTTATTAGAGGTGATCACTGAATTTTATCAAAGGCATTTTTGGCATATATATATGGTATATATGTGTGTGTGAGATAAAATGCCTTATCAAAGGCATTTTTGGCATACACACACACACACACATATGGCAACATGTATACATTGTTATTCAACTTGAACTCCCATTTGAATGTAGAAGCAAATATTCTCAATAAATTCTAAATTCTTATTGGTGCTCTACTGACTACAATCTTTTCTAGGACTTGGATAGTTTAAATAACATTAACATCATTTTCTAAAATTGAGATTAACACTCAGCTCATTCTGGTGGAATTAAAAAAAAAAAAAGCTTTCCAGTTTCTCTGTAGTAATTTTTCTAGGCAAGCTTTCCATTTTTTTCAGGGTGAGAGTGAAGTTAATTTTTTTTTTAACTTTTTCTTGTTATATTTAAAAATTTTTGCTCACAGTATGTAGGAGGTCTTCTCTTATAACTTACCTAAATCTATAGTTAACTCACCTTTCTCAGCACTAACGTTAATTTTCCTCTGATCATGGTTTTCCATGTAAATGGAGAGCCTTCATAGTTGTGAATTCATTGGTCAAGGGTTAAGAGGCTTATCATCCCACCTTCACACATTGTGAGCCCCTATCTGGTATAAATATTGCTACTTTTGCTTTACATGAAGTTGTTGTAAATAAAGGGCTGTCTAAACATAAGCAGGGGGAATAACTTTAACTAGAATTTGAAATAAGTAAACTAAGATGTTCTGAGCCACTTTGTGTGTAATAGTGGAAAGTGATAAAGTGATACAATATCCACAGCAGAAAACACAGTAGAGAGGTTTTTTTATATATGACATGCATATAGTAAGAACACGCTGTTAGCCCTGCCTATTAGCCTTTCCAAAGAAGGCACAGAGGGGCTGAGAGCAGGAACCATCAGCCTTCCAGTATATTCTTTGCTATGGCTGAAGAGGACTGTTTTCTCATGAGTAAATTCTTCAGCTATGGTGAGATTCTCATGGCAAATCTGATCGGAAGAGAGAATGGGAAGGGGTTTCAGACTGACCTCAGGGTGGAAGCCATGACAAGATTCTGGGCGCCTCCTGATCTTCTGGGCCTTTAAACGCTCACACTTCAGAGATTCGTTATGTTGACTGTAGTTAAGGCATATTTCCAAAATGTTGCTTTCCCTTCCTCAGCATTGGCACTGAAGTTGGCGCCAAGCTCCCTTGGCAATTTCTTCCTCTCCACCAGTGGAGAGGCTATCATATCCCCCTCCCTAATATTTCTCCCCCAGGCACTCTGACTGTTGACCCCCTTACAGACTGCAGCAGCTGTTGCTGGGCCTACGCCCAAAAGGATATACCTGATCTCGATGGGCGCCATGGTGATGGGGGCCACAGACTCACAGATGCAGCTGCTGTCCACCACCACCATGAACAGATTGCTGCTTGGGATTTGCTGGATGACAAAGGACCTGTTGGAACAAGAGGCGCAGACACAGTGAGCGGTCATTTACCATTCCTCAAGTGAAGAGCCAGGGGAAAGTTTTTCCACGGGGTGGTAACTACTGTATTTTGGAAAACAAGTTTCAGAGACTGTTTTACTGCTAACATTGCCTTCTCCATGAGGCCGCTCTTCACTTTCAAAGACCAAATTGCATTAAGGAGACCACAGCTTATAACCTATAGCTCTAGACAAACACGGCTCATAAAACTCACCTTAGGAAGACTGGAATTTAATAGGTACAAAACAGTATACATTGTTGTCCAGATTTGGCTAATTCACCTCAATTTCCAAGGCCCAGGAGGTTAGGCTTTTCCAGGCCTTGTTTCTTTCCTAAACATTATCAGAAGCTGCTTCTGATGTTCTTCTAAGTGGATTTTTCTCATTTCCTTTCCTTACAGATAGACTGAAGCTATGTCATATTGATGCCAAAGATGAACTGAACTTCCTAAACCCTTCTCTGCACTGTTCTGCATGATGTCTGCCCATAATACAGGCAGTGTTTGGATGAGTAGCCCATGAACATTCCACTCTTCTCAGAGCCCAGATCGTGCTGGCACTAAGGCTGTATAGCAGCCCTGACATTCCGGGTCCATCAGCACAGCTTACTGACACCTGCTTTTTCCATCACGCAACTCAGTGAAACAACAAAGTACCACCACTATGAAAGTACGCCTTTAAAAAGGACTGCTACCGACTCTTCAGAGGAACAAAGTAGAGACCAAAATCTCATTCTTTCAGATCCAACAGATTAACTAAACATTTAGCCCTAGGTCTACAACCCCTGTCACATAACTTTTCATGATATTTCATTAAATTCAATTTAGTTGGATGACATAGACTATAACCTAACAAAATGTTGAATTTCTCCATACATTTTATCCTTATTCACCTTTCTCTCAATAAATTTGTTCTATTCTCTAGAGTATATCACCATGATTTACTAAAATTATCAAATGGAGAAGAATACTTCTGCTCAGTGGAAAATTAGAAAGAAGAGGAAAGGACCCCTTTTTATTTTTACCTGTTACCACCTCATATATTGAATTATCCCAGAACACGTCTGAGATTACAACACAACTGGCTTCCTTTCTACAAATGCCCAGTGCCTGTTTGTCTAATACAATACGGTTATGTTTATAAGCAGGAAGCATGGCATGCCACTGCTTAACAGTGTTCCCCCAATGCCTAAACCCCTGTCCATACTCTGGGGTACTTACCCTCTGCCCTTCCCACCCTTCCTTACAACTACAATTGGCCTGAGGAAAAAATTCAACTGTGCTTTCCCAATATAGCTTTAAAAGTCTCTGCTTTACCTTCCCCATTTAGCACTAGGTGTCTTCTCACCTATGCAGGGACATTGCTTTAGCAGTCGGCCTCTGTGATGGATTACACCCATCAGAATTAAAATAACCTACCTGACATGGCTCTCATCAGAGAAACAATGATTTCCATGTTGAGGAAAGGTAACAGAGCCTCAGATTAATGAAAAACCAAGATCACACAACTCTTTAAAGAACAAATGGTTGACCTGAAAATTAAGCTAAATGAATCTACCAGATGTACAATAAAGGAGAAAGAGATAAAAAATATGAAACAGAAGTTCCAAAGGGAGAGGATGTTTTCCAATTGTTGAAAAATTCTATTTTTTTCATAATAAGGGCCTATTCAAGCATGAATGAAACTTCAAATCATTAAAGATATAGACCAATCCTAAAATCTTCTCTAGAAACAAATTACTTAAGGAGTGATGAGAATGACACCAACTGCTCAATGGGAATACTAAAGATGAAGAAAACAGAGCAACATAAAGGAAGTAAAATGCATGTCAGGTCCAAAGGAAAATTGATTCTAGGTAACTGTAGATAATGATAGAAAATTATGTTTTACAGTTTAAGGATAATAGCTAAAAATAGCATGGTAAGTAATGCACACACACAGAAAAACTGACATTATAAGTTTAAAATTATTACCAATCACAATAAATGTGAGGTGATTAGATTCACATACAAAAGACAGAGACTCTTAAATTGCATTTACAAAATACCAGCATTATGGTGTTTGCAACAGATACTCCTGAAACAGAATGACATAGAAAAGATGTCAGATGAGAGATGTGAAATGACAGGAAAAGATTTACCAGAAAAATGCTAGCAACACAGGACAGGAATAGGAACAGGTTAATATTATTATGCAAATTATTATTAGAATATTATGCAAATATTCAAAGGGAAAATTATTAAAATGTGATAAAGAAAATGGTTCATATAATCTTATTAATTTTTCATATTAAAAATAGTATAATAGTATAAAAGGAATGACATGAATTTTTATGATCATAGTATACAAACTAGCAGAAATATCAAAGTGATTGATGAGTGCATGAGTGCATGATCTATTAAAATATAGAGCAAAAACTGTTCAGATCTAAACAATGTTGAATATAAGTTCTTTTTTTAAATTTAAATTTATTGAGGTGATGTTGGTTAAGAAGATCATACAGGTTTCAAGTATACATTTCTGTGATACATGTTCTGTATACTGCATTGTGTACTCACCACCCAAAGTCAAATTATCTTCCATCACCATATATTTGGCCCCCTATGTTATTTTCAAACATAGGAAACCACAACACATTCCTAAGAGCAGAGAGCATCACTTACATGTTCTTCTCCTCAGTAGGGTAAAATTAGAAATTAATAGCAAAAAGATACGAGCATTGGAAATTAAAGGTTAAAAAACATATTCCATTAATCATTGAGAATTTGAGAACAACCAAGACTCAAATCTGTGCAGTAGGACCTTAACTACTTTTACTGGGAAAGAAGTTTGCAAATAAATGAGCTAAATTTTTGAATGGAAAAGTTGGAAAAATAAAAACATAAGCCACCCCTGTGCCCCTCTGGTACCCTGGGCTGAGCATTGATGTCCCTCTCCAAAGGCAGCTCTGGGGCTTCTGCAAGGATGTGACTAATGAGAGAGGAAAGAGGTGATCGTTGCACAAATAATCCCCTTTTTCCACTAGCCATGCCCTTGAGTTTACACACATGCTGTCCTATCTGCCATCTCAGGAAAAACAAAACTTTCCCATAACCTTACCTCTAGCTACTGCTGTTTCTCTGCCCTCCTTTATAATAAAACTCCTAAAAAGAATAATCTACTCTCTCTCTCTCTCTCTCTCTCTACTTCTCATTTTTCTCCTTCTTTCACTAACCCACTTTACTAAGGCAGGAGCCCTTACCACGCCACCAAATCAGTTCTTGTCAAGGGTACCACCTATCTTCCCCATCTCCTTCACCTCTGTTTGCTTCTGACGCGCTCACTACCTGCCTGTCACAACATACCAACAGAATGTTAGCCAGTGCAACTGTGGTTTCCATGGGAGGAGGGCTGCACCTGTCTTCCCACGGTTGTCTGTTATCTGTTATCCCCACCCAGTACCTAGAACTGTGCCTGAACAGAGCAGATTCTCAGGAAATATTTACAGAACCAATGACAGAATGGAGTTATAAAGGTAAAAGCAGAAGAATAAAGTGCAAATAAAAATGTGAAGATAACTGAAAGAACTAAACTCTGGTTTAAAAGAACATTGACATAAATCAACTTTTGGCATTCCTGGTCAAGAAAGAAGTCATATTAAAACTGGAAAGATACAGAGACATTTAAAACACTTTAAATCACTATAACATATGTTATTGTAAACAATTTGAAAACTTAGAACAAACACACCTTTGGGGATAAAGTATAAATTATCTATTTTTGGCCACGCTATAGAAAAGACAAGCAGATCAATAGCATGAAAATAACTGAAATGCTCATTGAGGACCTACCCACAAGTGAATCCTAAGAAATCACCCAAAGAACAGATATTACTGTGTCCATAGAAAACCCATGTGAATCCACTGACCAACTATTAGAACTAAAAGAGCTCAGCAAGCTGACCAGTGACATACTAAGATCATGAAACCACAACCTTTCCCTGACACTGGCAGTAACCAATGGGAAACTATTTATGAAATAGAGAACCACTGATAGCATCAATAATCACCATGGAACGCCCAAGATTAAATCTAATAAATGACACTTCTTTATGAAAACAATTACCAAACTTTACTGAAAATAACAAGATAAACTAATTATTGGAGGGAAGTACAAATGTTGTGGAAACACACACACATACACACACACATGACTGATATATAAATTACTAAAAATTAGAGAAACATAAATTAAAATAATAAAATGCACTTTTCACCAGCAGATGGGCAAAAATTTAAACCTGTCTGACTATCGTGTTGTGGAGAGTCTGAAGAAATGAATATTATTCTATGCTGCTGGTGGGAAAGTGAATTTTTACAGCCATTTGTTATTATTATAATGGAAACCATTTAGATCCTTTTTTTTTCAGTAGTTTTATTTCTCAGTAAGAGATACTCTTTTTCAGGACCCCAAAAAGTCATATAGAAAGATGCTCTTGATAGCATTGTTCATTGAGAGGACAAACATATGAAGCCCACCTGAAAGCCCCTCAGTAGAGGGATGATTGAAAGAGCCACAGTCTCTGATCTATGGTCTACTCCGCATCAGACAAAAGGGTAAAGGAGATCTGCCTTTACAGTCATGACAGGATACCCAAAACACAGGAAGCAGGAAAATTATGTTATAAAATTATAAATAAAGTAGGAATATGTAAGAATATTTAAGATTATTTACTTCTGTTATAGAGAATGAGAAAAGTAAATAGGATGGTAAGACTTATCAGATGCATTGGGAATGGACAACCATCAGTAAGCATTCCATGACTTCCGTTCAACATAGAAAGAATAAATGGACTAAAAAATAGAACTTGAGTTGAACACAAATATAAAAGAACATATGAAGTATCTTCCTGAAGAAGGAATTGAAAGACCAAGTGAAATTAAATATTTATAAGGCACAGACCATGTCATCTCCGACTGATAGCTCTCACCTGTGTCATCCTTAAATCCACCCACTGGCAACTCCCACTCTCCGCCTGAGACACACAGATGAATGTTATGGCTGGGAGGGTTAGAGGCAAGCTACAGACTTGCCCCAGCATCTTTCCCTGGAGCCGACCTGTACTGGCTCCAGGCACCTTCTCTCTGCTGAGCCCCCACCCCCACCCTCAAGCCTGATCCTTCTACAACATCATCAGTGGGAGACTAAGGAAGCAGGGGAGGTAACGGGTACGGACGGGAAAGGAGGGGGCAGTGGAGGGGAGAGAAGACTGGTAGAATAATGGTCAAGGGAGATTTGAACTTAATCAGCAATGCAGAAGTTCTTTATCAGGAGAATGTGTTTAGGTATCCTTAAAACATTTAGAAATGGAACATTATGATAAAGGCAAAGAGTATCAATTTTCTCATGTAGCAACAGAGAACACTGGGGCTCAGAGAAGATAAGTAAAATCTTAACAGAAGCTATATGAATAAGACGTAATTGTGCCCATTTTAGAGATGGGGAAACGAGGCTGAGACACCTAGGGTAACAGGGCAGGGTTTGAGCCTCTGGCACCTGGGCCCGTTGTGGGTTCACAGTCACAAGCAGCAGACTTTCTGTCTTGCGTTGGAGTTACCAGGTTACCAGTGCTCAAGCTCCTTGAGGGCAGACCCAGAGTGATAACTCCATACAGATGCTTAGTGACACGTGCAAGACATTACGTTTTTAACACATGTACCCTCTCAGCGGAAGGCTCCCCAAGTGTTGTCAGTGAAGCCCCACAGCAAACTTCTCTTTTTTCCCTAAATCCTAGGAGATGAAAAGCCCTGCCTGCAGTGATACTGGAGCAAAGGAAAACAACCCCCTACAAAGGATTTGCCAGCGGAAAGATTAACTGCTTTTCCATATTTTAAAGACTTACTGTCTGCTTATTAACATGGTGCTTCGGAGGGGTCTGGGCAATGTTAGCTGTACATTTATGTGTACAATGTGTATTTATGGCCCGGGGTGCAGGGTTGAACTTCATAAAACACACCTCCATCCAGCTGGGCCCAGCAGCCAGACTGACGTCACTGTGCGGAGGAACCTTGGCCTGGTGGGTTTGCCTGGGGGCCAAAAACGGCAAGAGGGAAATGCCTCCACAGAGCACCACAGAGGTCGTTTTTAAGCAGGGATAGGTCAAAATGCGTAAAATAAATTAGGTCCTCAAGGGAAAGAGAGTAGGGAAGAGGGGAGCAATTTTGATGTGTCCATTGCCGGGACTGAAATAACCCAGTCCTCCCTTCGCCATTCACTACAGGCTGAGAAAGACTAGAGGGAAAAATGATGGGATTTCAAGACAGCCTCCCCTGACAAGAGAGAATATTTGCCGCATGCTATCTGTAGAGGGGCTTTGCAGACCAGACGAGGAAAGCGATCATGCTGCTTCCCTAACGCTCCCCCTGAACAAACACGTGCAATGGGAGAGAGCAAGGGGTGAGATTCCCAGGGGACCCCATTTGGAGAACTAAGCTGGCTTGCTTTTCATTGATTGGGCACAAAACTGGGGCTTGAAAAATTGTCAGGGCAGGACAGAATCTTAAAACATTTTGACGTGTTCCGCCTTTTATAGATTTTCACCATTTATAAATTTTCCACGTTCGATCCCAAGGTAAAATAAAAGACAATGAGTGAATCACAGAGGGTTTGTTTGAGTTTGTTGCTGATCCTGTTCTACACGGTACTGTTCTCCAGGGACGGTTGGGTATGCCACTGCAGATCTCCCACAGGATCCGATTCTCTTTGAAGAAGGGGAGATACCTGTCCTCCCACTACGTGCCCCAAAATGCACTAAGTATAGTGCAGAGCAAACATTTAGTGACTGGCTGTTTACATTCAAACTAGAAATTAAATATTGAGGATGTGTTCTAGCACGGTGCTATAGCCATGCTATCGACCAGCCTGGCGGGGTGGAGAGGGGAACAGCAGCTCAGTCCGCACAAGGTAAAGGAATGAAGAGCAGGGCCTCGCCCACTCACCGCGAGAGTGGTGGCCCGGGGAGCTTTGCAGGTGAGTCATGTTAGCGTGTCGAGCCATGTGTAGTTCTAAAATATTTAAGCTGTTTTAGAGCACAGGGAAAGAAGAAATTATTTCAAATTTCTTTTGCGAAAGACCCTGATATAAAACCAAGATTATATATTTTTTAAAAAGCTATGGAATAATCTCTTTTTATGAATATCGATGCAAAGATCTTAAGTGAAAGGCAGTAAATAGACTTCAATAGGACATTGAAATAGTAACACAGCATGCCCTGGGGGGAATAACCTAGAAATTCCAATGAACAAGCTTATTTAGTTGTCTCAGCTTAATAGAAATAGAAATATGAAACAATTCTTTCTTTAAGTCTCTGTCTCCCACTCTACTATGTTGAATTCAGCTTTCTCATCTCTGAATGATATCTTACATAGATTCCATAATTTTCTGACAACTCCAGGTTAATAAAATTAGGTTTAGTTTAATACACTAATTTCATGTCTAGTTCAAAGCTCCATATTCAGTTTTCCCTTCAAGCTTCTAGGTTCTTACTTCCTCAGTATGTTGGGGTGGGGAAAATGGAGCTGCAGAGAGGTAGCATTGTTTTACGTACCAGTCTAGAGTGTCATTCTCTGACCGTGGCCTTTTTTTTTTTTTTAACAACACAGATTGGCCTTTGGTGCCCTCCCCATGGCCCAGCATCCAAATACTGGTTCCCTTGTGAGGTTATCATGGATTGCCCGGAGGATCCAGCGCTCCTCCACACTGCCCCAACTTGATCATCCAAGCAACTCTTGCCATTGGCTGTCACTCTACTGCCCCTGCCTTTGGTGTGGGCCTCACCTGGGGAGCAGCCTCTTGTTGGGTTTAAGCAAGATGACAGCTATTTTCCATGCTGTCTATTTGACCCTGAAAAGCATGCACCTTTGCTGGCCCCGCTATAGGCCACTTCAGTGAGGCCCATTCTCCAAACCATGCCTTCTCCCTTCAGGCCCCTTTCTCTTGCTCAGAGAGGTTCAAGAACGGACTGATGCCTAGCAGATACTCCACTGGCTCTGGGCTTCCCTTCTTTCAAGTGCCCCCGACAAAATAGAAAAGAGTCTCTTGGAGCATTCCATCACTGTCCATCTCTCTTGCTCCCATTGGGGAAAAGCACCCCGGAGGGAAGGGCCTCCATTCATAAACCCCAATCTCTTTTTGGTTAGGCCCCTTTCCAGTCTTCACCCGGTATATGGGAGGTGGACCAGTTGTCTTCCCCTGAATAAGCTTGGGGGTGGGGATTGCGGGAGGTTTTTCAATTCTAAATTAGTGCCCCCTATGAGGCTGTTCTCTTTAGAATTTGGTGCTTGCTGTCACTTTGTCCTCACCTTAATCTGGGACTACAAGGAAGACCCCCACTTGACATCCTATTCGCATCCTCCCGGTAAACTTGTTCATGTAAAACTCCCTATACAGAGCTGGAAAGATGCCAGTGCCGTGGGGTCTGTTCAATAGGGGCCTACATGACGTTTGACAAAAATCCCACCCGTGAAAACAGTCCTCAAGAGAATAGAAACAGTCTCTTGATTCTGAACCAAATTTAGCATCACGCTTCAGAATAAGACACTCAGAGGTAATTAGAGTCGGAAGTGGAGGCTCACTCCCTCCTCTATTATTCGTCTTTGTTCTAAAAGTGCCAGGCTATGCAATTAAACCAGAGAAAAGAGGGATGATTAACTGCTGGAACAAAGGAAGTATTCACAGGTAAAACGTGCCTCTGCCCCTACTCCCAATAATTATTTCCTGGTTCCCTGTATCTCTTAAAGGTGCCACCCTCTGTTGAGTCATACAGGCCAGAGGTCTTGAATTATCAACATATTCCTCTTTGAGCATTGCCGTGTACCAATTTGACCACCTCCTCAATCCCATCCAGGCCATCCTTCCACCTCCCATTCCTCAGGGCCAGCTGTATGGTCAAGGGACTAATGCAGTCCCATAGGAACCTATACTCACAAGGGCTTGTCACTTGGAGTTTACTGCTCTGCAGGCAGGATTGGCTTAAGATTTTTAATTTTATCTTTGAATTTGTGTTTTATAGGTGAAGTCCAAGGGACAATAGAGCATGCAAGGGAGGGAGGGGGAGGTTCTTAGCTGCCTCGCTCCTATCCCAGCCCAGCAACCACATGACCCTCCAGCCCTGGCAGAGACCTGCATGCAGACATGAGATGGATTAAGGCATGGTAGCGGTGAATCTGAGGGTCCTCATGACTTTGGAGAAATTTAGTTTTCAACCCTACCTCTAGGATTCATCCCTCCCTTTCTCTCTCTCTCTCTCTCTCTCTCTCTCTCTCTCTCTCCCGAGACTTGGTCTTTCCCCCTCATAATCAACAATCCCCAAGGCAGCAGAAGATAGTAGCTGATACCTGACAAATGGTCACAAGGTCTGAACCTCTGGCAGGCTAAAGATAACATCTTGACCTAAGTTACATTTCAGCTCCTTCACTCTAAGTTAGAATGATCCCCTGGCTACTTTCCCACGGGATTGGACAAAGGGGTGCCAGCGGGAGAGCACACATTAAGGTCCTCAAAACCTGAAGAAAAGATTCATCACCCTTACCTCACTTCTGACCAATCAGCTAACAGCATGACCCTGACCCACTAAGCCACAGTGCCTTGTGATTTTGCCCTATATAACCTGTAATCTGCATGCTATCTGGGAGTTCTACCTTCAGAGCATAAGCTCTCCATCTCTCTATTGGCCAACTCAATATTAAACTACTATTTCTTTCTATACTACAGACTCCTGCTCATGCATTTCTCTGCACCAGTGCACACAGGCAGGCAAATGAACTCAGAACAAGCATTGCGGTCCCAGTAAGAGCAGCTGGCAGCACTAGGACACACTCAGCTTATGACTCAGCAGGAGTGAACCTCTAGTCCACCCCCGATCCAGGTACCAAGTATGTCCTGGTGCTAGGATGGAAAAGCCTTTGTCAAGTGGCTGTCCACCATGAGTAGGGGTGGTGAGCCCATGGGAAGGGGAGACTGAGTCCACCTCTCCAAGCAGGACATGGAGCCTCAGCACAGTGGCTAGAAGAAAGGAGAACCCAGCGGCCACTGGGCTGCGCACAGCACTGTGTAATGAGGCCAGGACCTAGGGGCGCCTGTGAATGTCTTATGCATGTCCCTGTGTCTGAGGGAGCACAATGTTAAATAGCAAAAGCATATAGATATCAATACATAGATATATGACCAATCGAGAGACTATAGAAAGAAAAATAATGTTTTACCTTTTAGTACCTTTAATGACACTTTCCCCCTGCTTTTTAAACAAGCAGCCCACATTTTCATTTTGCACTTGACCTGCAAATTATGTAGCTGGTTGACATATCTTCCAACTGGTTTCCCTGCCATAGCCCAGTTTCTATTCCTGAGGTGGTACAGTCCTTCCCAAGTACAAGGCTAATCACTCTATCTCCTTCTTTGCACATTCCCATGACCCCCTTAGCATCTACTCAGTTGTCTGTACCTGAGTGAAGCAAACAAGGCCCTGTATGATGCAGCAGGGTCTCTTCCCCACTTAAAGCATTCAACTGCCCCAAGCCCTAAGCCACCTTCCTCCCTAACTACCAGACCAGCTGACCTACCATGGGCTCTTAATGCATCATACTCGTTCTCCTTCAGTGCTGAGACCCAGATGGAGCTCCATTTCTTAGCCTGGCCTGCTCACTGAATCACCTGGGGAGCTTTTTGTTTCATTCTATTAACCTGTGTGCATGGGCCACACCTATAACAAGTCATATTAGAATCCCAGGATGTGAGGTCAAGGCTTCTGTTTTTAAAGTTACAATAGTTAATTGATTCCAAGGCTGAGACCTACCAGTCTAGAGGACCACTCCTCAGACTTAACATGCTTACAAATGACCTGAGAATCTTGTTGAAATGCATATTCTATTCAGTGGGTCTAGAGCAGAGTCAGTAAGTCTGCCTTTCTCACCTGCTCCCAGTTAATGCTGATACTCCTACTTCAAAGACCGCCAAGACTCTGAGTGTTGCAGGCACCTCTTCCTGGACCTTTTGAGAGCCCCAGTTCAGTTCTAAAAGACTTATTAAATGTTACTTTCTCCATGAGAAAGCTCCACTCTCGCATAAGAAGGCGTGCTCTCCTGGGCATGTTGCAGGTGCCTGCGTCACACATATAAAGTACACTCACTTCTAAAGGCATGTGGTATGAAACGCTAATAGCCACTTCCCACCCTGTACTGTACACTGGCAAAGAATGGAAGCACAGACACCAGCACTCCAGGCTGCACTTGCAATAGTTTGAAAACTGTGAGCTATAAAACCTGTAGAAAATTCCCTTTCGGTAACCCAGGGGAACACATGAAACAGTTATCCTCTAAAGCACTAAATATGAGGTTCAACAAGCAGCCCCTCTGGGTGTCAGGTAGGAGGCACAGGTCACACACATTAAGAAATCACGAACAAAACAGAGAAGGAAACAAATCATGAGTGCAAATCAAAAACCATGAGAGCAGATGCTTCAAATTTCAGGAGTTGATCGGATACCAAGCTGCTGTTCCCCCACGAGTCCCTTGATATGGTTTATTCCAAGGTTGGTGGTGGCAAGTCCTGATTTACTCAACACATAATACAGTGAGCGAGTCAGTTAATGTCCTCTCTCCTTCTCTTCCTCCCTTCTTTCCTCCGTCTTTATCCCTGCATGCTACCCCTCTCTAGATAACCAGAGAGCTTTCTAGTTTCTGAATTTGGATCATTTTCTCTCCTAGGAGACTAGTTATATCTTTATCTATATCTATATATCTCAGCTCAGAACTAAAGCTGATTGAATAACAATGGGAAAAGGGTGGAAGATAAGATTAAAATTCAAAAAAGCAGAAGCTCCCTGGCAAATAAATTGTACAGAATATAGTACAAGGTTTAAGCCGCCCAGAACTGTTTATTCTGACAGCTCTTCAAGATCTAAACCTCTTTGGTTGATTTCAGAAAAAAAGAAAAAAAAAAGGCCCTGCCTTCTACATCAGTTTTCTTTGATAGCCAATCTCCCTTGTTTTGGTACCAATATCTTACTCTTTGTTCAGGAACCCACCCTTCCTCCAGGCAGCCCAGGTGCTTCTAAAGGCCTAGCCCTGCAGGCGCCTGTTACCTGAGCTTAAGCGATTGGTGTAATTCCTTCCCTTAAAGAAAGTAACTGTTTCAGAGATGGCCATTGGCCCGAAGTTATTCCAATCAGACAAACCCAGACTCTTATTTCTACCGCTAAAACATAAAAACAAAGGAAGCTTTCAGCCTAAGAGCCACCGGCAGCTTTCCTGTGCTCGTGAATGGGAATGTTGCTGGAGAATGTAAACAGAAAACTGAGGTCTTGGTCCTAACCTTTGGGATCTCCAGTTAGAGTAAAGCTTACCGGAAGCCTGCCTTTCAGCTTTTCGCTTTATTGCTTAGACTTGCTTGAGATGAGCCTTCTGTTATTTGTAACGAAAGGGTACTAGGTGATGCGCTTCCACATGCCTTATGATGGCCACCACGTTATCTGATCAAACAGCAGTAGGAAAATGTAGACTTTAGGGCGCCGAGCCCTAGGGGCCACCAGCACAGTGCTTACCAGGTGTACCTGGGATGGCCCACTGGGAACCGGCCTGGTGCGGGCCTCGGGAGCGGCCTCCACTTCTTTAGCGTGGGAAATGTGCCATGTTTTCACAGTTGAGGGCTGAGATTAAATGGGATGAGCATGTTTTCTTTGTTATACTTATTTATTCAAAAATGTATACAATGGACACATTATGGCATTCCATTTGTGGTTCCATTTGTGCCGTGCCGATGGGGAGAGCACACAAAAAGCTCAAGTGATGCTTTGTCTGCGGGATACAGTGTCCTGCGGTGGTATTTATTATACTGCAGACAGAAAGAGTCAAAAAGAGTCATAATAATGACTTCCACTCATCCTCAGCCCCACCAAGGATTTGTTGAGATTTATGGTGTGGACCCAGAGCCTGAAAACAACTTGGGCAGGAAGTTCTTTGGCATATTAGCCCAAGGCAGGTGGCAACAAATGGTATTTTGTGTTTGAAATATGACAGCGGGGAGAGCCCCATAGAATGAAAAGCAAGAGGGACCCAGTCTTCTTTCTCATCTCAGCAAAGGAAAATCTCAAAAGAGCTGACAACAAAAGATATTTTCAAAACTTGGCAATTATTTTAGCTTTTAAAGTTTTCTTATTTTTATTTTATTTTTTTGTACTAGGGTTTTCAATAAATCCTCTTAATTATGACATGAACCATTTTCTTCTAAGCCCTTAAGAAAAGTAAGGAATTTGTTAAATAGTTTCACTGGAACTATTAGTATCTTTTCTTATAAATAATGAGAATAAGAGCTAACATTTATGGAGTGTTTGTTTAGCGCCAAGCACTTTTCTAAGCAGTTCCCCTTTAATCTTCACACCAACTCAAAGAATTATCATCCTCATTGTACAGATGAAAACATTCAAGCTTTGAGAAGTTAAACAAGTTTTCCAAATCCTAAAACCCATAAAGTATCAAAGTACCAAAACTCTACAAAACCAGGCATATTTCATTCTAAGCCCTGGTTTAAACCATTGTGTAAACTAATCACCACCATCACCGTCCGCACTGTCATCGTCCGCACCGTCACAGTCATTTACCTGAGCACTTGTCATACGCAGACTCTGTATGAGGCCTTCTGCCTGAAACTGACTCATTTCACGACAACTCTAGGAAGCAGATAATATCATTCCTAAATTATAGAAGAAATACCTGAGGCTTAGAGAACTTAGGTTATTTGGCCCCATCTTGATTTAATATAGCACAGGTAATAGATATCAGAACTATGGCCTGGCTTTAAGCTAGCAGACTTTCCCGCCTGCCATCTTACCCATTAAACAATAAAAACTCATGTGGAAAAGTGTTTGGGCAGCAGTAATGCAACAATTCACTGATAAACTGAGACCAGAGAATCTGTCCCTGGATTGAAGGGGGAAAATTGACATTGCCTTGGACTCAGTTACAATATCCCACTTTCTAGTGTTACGCTGTCTTCCATGATCCCCATGTGTGTGAATTGTTAGGCTCATTCAGCAGGATACAACAACGTCGTAACAAACCACCAGGAGGCTTGAGCAGGCTTCAGAGTATAAAGAATCCACAGGGAATTCAAAATCTTAATTTAAGTGACCTGGCAAAGTCAGATCCTAACCATCAATAATCACTTTCTAAAAGGTCGCAGATCTCGCATTACATGAAGAAAGCATTTTGTCCTGCCTACTATGTTAAGGGGAAGAAACAATTAGTCCAAGTATGTGGCCAGTTTTGCATAGAAAAAAAGACTGGAAGGAAATGTAGTGCCATTTAAATTCCACTTATCCCCTATTTTACTGATGAGGAATCTAGTTAACTTTCTGGAAGTGATTAAGCTAGTGGTACCTGGAGCAGGGATTCAATACTGGCCACCTGTCCTTACAGCAGGAACGTGCAACTTCTCTGCCCCAGTCCCAAGACTGCATCTGATCTTTCACTTTCTCCTTCATACATTTTTTCTATTAATTTTTTTTACAATGACTAAGAATTACATTATAATAAGAACCAAAAACCATGGAATAAAAACTTTCTATTCTTTAGACTATAGACATACATATTTATAAAACTATGGCTCACAAACCATCATTTTTCTCTACAGTCCCAGTTGCTAACTACCAGAAAAATTAAAATCAGAGTCAAAATCATTAAGTGAAAAGAAAAAACAACAAGGAAATACCTTGCTGTCATCTTCCACATGCCCAATTTGACTATATATCCCTGTGGTGTGTCCCAGTCAAGGAACCCTCTCTGAACCTTCCCATAAGATCAGCATTAACATTGCCTGGTCGGCAGCTGAAGCTCAATACATTATCGCCGATTGAAATAAGGGTTGGATCCATGCCTTCCAAATTTGACTCTAAGCTTTCTGAATAATATATCTTTGTAGCTTTAAATCAGTGCCCCAGGGAAAGAGTTAACAAATCATGCAGTTTGCTCTATTTTGGGATCTGACTTCTGAAATCAATGCTGCTAATAATTCCTACCCCTATTAAAAAATTTATTATCACAAATCAGCATGGTTATTCATTTTGAAGGGTGTAAGTACTGATGTGGACACCTACAGCTATGGGGAAATTTCAAGAGAGATAAATATATTATAGAAACACTGTATCAAAGACAATGTTTAGTGTTCACACAGTTTTTGTGATGATTGGTAATATACATCAACACAGAAAAAAAAAGTCTCCTAGAACAAAAATGAGAACTATTCTCCCATATCCACACAGGGAATATCAACATGGAGTAGAGTAGAGGAATAAAATGAAGGAGGTGGGAGATAATAGGGGTACTAAAAATTTGACTGGTTAAAAGTCAGTGGAATTGAACCAAGCTCCCAGTGTGAAATTATAGACAATCCACTTTGGAAAGTATCCCATTCCCTATTTCTGCCTTTGTTTTCCTATCTCAAAAGTGATTTCTAATGTCCCTTCCCAATCTAACATTCTATAATACTTAGGTTTCACATCATTGTTTCCCCTCAAAATAAACCCTTAAATTTCTCCATGCTGAGATTATAGACTTTAATTAGTTATTATTTTCTCTTTCCTTTAGCTCCCTCCACTGAAAACTCTAAAAAGAATCATACCTTTTTATTAAAAGAAGATATTTAGACTCTAAAAGTAAAAATTGGAAAATTCTAAATGTTAAAAAAAGAATTAATACCTATCCTTCTCAAACTATTCCCAAAAATTGAATATGAAGGAATGCTTCCAAATTCTATGAGGCCAGCATTACCCTGATACCAAAACCAGACAAAGACACTACAAAAAAGAAAATTACAGACATCCCTGATAACCATAGATGCAATAATTCTCAACAAAATATTAGCAAACCAGATTCAACAATACATTAAAAGCATCAATACCATGATCAATGCAAGGAATGCAAGGATGGTTCAATATCTGCAAATCAATCAATGTGAAATACCACATTAACAAAACAAAGGATAAAAATTACTTGCTCATCTCAACAGAGACAGAATAAGCATTTGACAAAACAGAACATCCATTTGTGATTTAAAAAACTCAAGAAAGTGTGTATAGAAGGAGCATACTTCAACATAATAAAGGATATATATGACAAAAACACACTTACCATCATACTTAACAGTGGAAAGCTAAAGCTTTCCTCCTAAGATCAGGAATGAGACAAGGATGCCTACTCTCACCACTTTATTCAATATAGTATTGAAAGTCCTAGCCTCAGCAATAAGAAAGAAAGAAAGAAAGAAAGAAAGAAAGAAAGAAAGAAAGAAAGAAAAGAAAAGAAAAGAAAAGAAAAGAAAGGAAGGAAGGAAGGAAGAAAGAAAGAAAGAAAGAAAGAAAGAAAGAAAGAAAGAAAGAAAGAAAGATGGAAGAAAGATGGAAGGAAGGAAGGAAGGAAGGAAAGAAGGAAGGAAAGAAAGAATCCAAATTCAAAATGAAGAGGTAAAACTCACTACTTGCAGATGACATATTGTACATAGAAAACCCTGAAGATTCCACAGAAAAACTACTAGAACTAATCAAAGAATTCAGTAAAGTTGCAGGATCCAAAATTAATATAAAGAAATTAGTGGCATTTCTATTTGCCAATGATGAATTATTAGACAGTAATATCAATAACCCATCTATACTTACATTGAAAAGAATAAAATACCCAGGAATAAATATGATTCTCATGGACTGAAAGAATTAATATTGTTAAAATGCCCATATTACTCAAATCATTCTGCAGATTCAATGCCCTCTCTATCAAAATACCAATGACAATTTTCAGAGAACTAGAACAAATAACTCTAAAACTTATATGGAACCACAGAAGTCCCCAAATGCCAAAGCAATCTTGAGAAAGAAGAACAAAGCTGGTGTTGCAAAAATTGGACAGATATATGCAAAATATTAAAGCTGGACCACTTTCTTATACTGTATACAAAAATAAACTCAAAATAGATTAAAGATTTAAATGTAAGGCCTGAAACCATAAAACTTCCTGAAGAAAACATAGGCAGTAAACTTTTTAATGTTGGTCTCAGCAATATTTTCTGAATATGTCTCCTCAGGGAAGAGTAACAAGAACAAAATAAACAAATGGGATTACATCAAACTAAAAAGCTTTTGTATAGTTAAGAAAAATATCAACAAAAATGAAAGGAAAACCTCCTTAATGGAAGAAGATATTTGCAAATGATATATCCTATAAGTGGTTAATCCCCAAAGTGGTTAATATATTTAAAAAAAAAAAAACTTGTACAACTGAACAACAACAACAACAAAAATCCAATTCAAAGTATCATCTCACATCTGTCAGAAGAGCTATTATCAAAAAGTCAACAAATAACAAGAGTTAGTGAGGATGTGGAGAAATGAGAATCCTTGTGTACTGATGTTGGGATTGCAAATTGGCTCAGCCACTATGAAAAACAGCATGAGTTTCCTCAAAAAGTAAAAATAGAACTACTGTAAAACTGAGCAATTCCACTTCTGGGTATTTATAAGAAGAAAACAAAACACTAATTTGAAGAGATATGTGCACTCCTATGTTTACGGCAGCATTATTCACAATAGTCAAGATATGGAAGCAACCTCAATGTCAATCGATAGATGACTGGATAGAGAACATATGGTACATATATAATGAAATATTTTTCAGCCATAAAAAGAATAAAATCATCCATTTGTGACAATATGGATGAACCTAGAGAATATCATGCTAAGTGAACTAAGTCAGAGAGAGAAAGACAAATATTGTATAATTTTACTTATATGTGGAATATTTTATAAAAAGGAAACAGACTCATAGATATGGAGAACTAACTGATGGTTACTAGCAGGGAGGAAAGTGGGGGGATGGGTGAAAAAGGTGAGGGGAGTAAGAGGTACAAACCTCCAGTTGTAAAAGTAGCAGTAAATCATGTGTATGTAATGTACAGCATTGGGAAAACAGTCATTATCATACTAACTTTGTATGGTGACAAGTGGTTACTAGACATGCTGTGGTGATTGCATAATAAAGAATATAAATATCTCTATGTTGTACCCTGAAACTATATTGTATATAAAATATACTTTATTTTAAAAATTCTGAATGTTACATTAACCTAGGTTGACACCTGGATATACCATTTCCAACTAGTGCAGAGAAATTCTATACATAATCAAGCTAAAAAGTTTTAATGTGTAAATACTATATCCCAGGTCTAGGGACAAAAATGACACGCACTTACCTACTAAAGCCTAAAACCAAGCCACCAAAAAAGAGCAAGGTAATTTACTGATAATTCAAATGCATGGTACAATAAAACTTAACATTCTTCAGAGGGAAATAACAAAATTCAGAGAATCTACAATGTACCATTCACAATATCCAGTGCAAAAAAATTACTATCCTTGTGAAGAAATAGTAAAATGTGATAAAACAATCAAAATAAAAATGTCACTAAAAACAGACCAACATATGATACACACACACACACACACACATATGCCTAATAAGCCTAAAAACATGTTTGTACTGTACAAAGACATAGAGGTATTTCAGCAGAAATATGAAAATGATATAAAAGAAGCAAATGTAAACCCTAAAAAACAAAGAATAAAATACCTGAAATCTAAAATTCATTGAATGGTATTAAAAGCAAATTGTACAGAACAGAAAAAAAAAAAAAAAGACCAGTAACCTTGAAGCAAACTCAATAGTTACCATCCAAACTGGAGAACAGAAAGATAGAAAAAAATATTGAAATGAAAATGAACAAAACTCCAATAAGGAATGACACAGTATCCAGCATCTAATAAACATGTATTTGGAATCCTGGAGTTGAATAAAGAGAGACTGGGACAGAAAATATAGAGAGAAATGCTGATTGGCCTCAAATGGGAGAGAAGAACCGGGAGTATATTATCATAAGATATGCATACTACACAGGAAACAATACAATATCATTTGAAAGAGAATTGTGAAAAATTAAAGGTTTATGTTATAAATCTTATGCTAAGATTTATACCTTTTAATATTTTAAAAGGTATAAATAATAAACCAGTAGCAGAAAAAAGAAAGGAATCATAAAACACTCAATATACAAGATGGTAGTAGAAAAAGAGGAAAAGAGAAACAAGAAAAATAATGAACAGAAAACAACCAGAAAGATGGTTGATTTTAAGCCAAACATATCAATAGCTACTTTAAAAATAAATGGCCTAAACATGCCAATTTTAAGATAGAGATTGCCATTCTGGATAAACAAGTCAGATCCACTCCATCCTGTCTATGAAAAACCCTCTAATTATGAACACATAGATAAGTTCAATGCTAAAAGACTGAAAGAAGATACACCATTAAAATACCATTCAAAAGGAAGCGGAGATGACTATACAGGGTGGGCAAAAGTAGGTTTACAGTTGAGTAAACAGAGTTTATTCTTGTATTATTATTTATTAATTATTGTATTAGTTTCCATACAAACAGCTGTAAACCTACTTTTGTCCTACTCTTGTATTAATATCAGACAAAGTGTGTTTCAGAACAAGGAATATTACAAGTATAAAGAGGAATGTTACAAAATGGTAAAGGAGTCAACTCACCATAAAGCCCTAACAATACTAAATGTGTATGTACCTAACAACCAAGTATGAAATAAAGGGAGCAAAAACTAATACACACTGAAAAAAAAAAATGTAGGCAAATCCACAATTATAAGTGAAAATTGCAAAAGTATTATTTTGGTCATCAGTAGAATAAACAGAACAAGTACAAAATCATTACCAATATAGAAACAAGTTTACTTAATTGATACGTGTGTGTGTGTGTGTATGCGTGTGTGTGTATATAAACACTGTAATCAACAACAGCACAATGTACATTTTTCAAGCGCATGTGAAACATTTATCAAATTAGATCTCGTTATATGTCATAAAGCAAATCTTTGCAAATTAACAAAATTAAAATTATACAAAGAATGTTACCAAAGAATAATGAAATTAAACCCCAAATCAATGACAGAAAGATTTCTGGAAAATCTCCAAATATTTTGAAATTGAACAACATGCTTCTAAATAACTCCAAAGTCAAAGAGGAGGTTGCAGGGAAAATAAGAAAATATTTTTAAATATTTTGAAAATACTATTTAATAAAAAATAAAATACACAACACAGTTCAAATGTTGTGGAATGCCATTAAAGAAGTGCTTCAAGGAAGATTGCTAGTATTAAATACTTATATTATAAAAGGAAGAAAAGGTCTCAAATCAACAATATAAGCTTTTACCATAACAAAAGAACTAGAAAAAGAAGAGAAAAATTCAAAGCAAAGGTGACAAAGGAAGAAATAAAGCTAAGGGGAAAACAATAAATTTGAGAACAAAAATCAACAGTCAATGAAATTAAAAGCTGGTTCTTTAAAATGATCAACAAAACTAAGCAACCTCTTGTCTACTTTTTTTTCTATTACAAAGTATAAAAAAGAGATGACACAAACCGAAACTATCATCAATGGAAGAGGGAACATTACTATAGCTCATAGATATGAAAAGAATAATAGGGAATACAAAACTCACAGTATGTCTATAAATTTGACAACTCAGATAAAGCACACAAATTCCCTGAGGGACACAATCTACCAAAGCTCACCCAAGAAGAAACAGATTAACCTCACTAGTGCTATATTGACTAAAGATGTTAAATTTGTAGTTAAAATTTTTTCCACAAATAAATCTCCAGGTCCAAAAGTTTTCACTGAGGAATTCTACTAAAGATTTAAGGAATAATAGATTCTACATAAAGTCTTCTAGAATATGAAAGAGGAGAGAACATTTCACATCTTTTTAGAAAGCCAGGTTATCCTAATACCCAAATAAGACAGCAATACTACAAGAACATTACACATCCAGAGACCGTGTTAAGACAGAGCAAAAACTGCCACAACATAATATTAGCAACCTGAATACAGCAATACATGACCACCACAGGAATGCAAAAGTGGTTCAACATCTAAAAACCAATGTAATACACTGCACTAGGGGTGTCCCCCGAAAATGGAATTATCTTCTGGAGGGTAGGCCTCTTGTAATACAGGCTTCCCCTGCTAGATGAGTGTTCCAGGAACCCATCTGCATCAATGTACCAACTGGTGGTGTTTTGAAAGGCTGCATTTGGCTTCAGTGAATTTTTTTTTAAGACTCTTTCAAAGCATTTGTCCATTTCATGACTGGTCATTTATAGGCACACCTGCCCACACTGTGCTCGGTGTTCAGTTTTTGACCAAAAATTGCATAACCCCCAAGCCCCATTGCCCAATCTCCCTATTTACCCAATCTCGCCCTGAGCAATTTTTTTTTGTTGTTTCCCCAATAAGAGAAGTCCTCATTTTACACATTTTGCTGATGTGTAAAAAGTGAAACAAAAAATAACAGAAGCACTAAAAGGTATCAAAACTGACAAATTCAAAAACTGTTTTGAACAGTGGAAAAAAGTCTCAATAGGTGTATTGCATCAAAAGGAAAGTATTTTGAGGGTGACTGAAGTTTAAACATGTAAGAATAAATACACAATTTTTTTTACAAATAAACTCTGGGTGTTTTTGGTGGGCCCCCCTTCATATCAAGATCAGCGTAGGAAAACCACATGATTAACAAAAAAGATAAAAATGTCTGACAAACTTTTGTATCCTTTCATGATTGATAAATAAACAAATAAACAAATAAATCTCAACATGTCAGGAATAAGAAGAAATTTTTTTAACCTAATAAAGGACATCTACAAAACCCTAATAGCTAACACTAAATGGAATAATAATAATAATAATTCTAAATGCTTTCTCTCAAAGATTGGGAACATGACAAGGTTGTCTGCTCAAACTCTCCTACTAACCATTGCTCTGGAGGTCTTAGCCAGTACAATAAGGCAAGAAAATAAGTAAAAGTCATGCAGAGTAGAAAGAAAGAAATATATATGTCTCTATGCATATATGACATGATTTGTCTACATGCAACATCCTAAAGAAGCTACAGAAAAAGTAAGTAGCATTAATAAGTCAGGTTCATAAGATGGCAGAATATACGATCAATATGGAAAAGTCAAACACATTTCTGTATACTACCTATGAACAGTTGGAAATCAAAATGAAAAAGCATCATTTAAAATAGCAGCAAAGGAACAGCAAATACTTAGGTATAACTCTGCTGAAATATTTGAAAGCCCTGTAAGCTGAAAACTATAAAAGACTGATGAAAGAAATCAAAGACCAAACAGATATAGCATGTCTACCCACTGGAAAACTCAGTAGTGCTACGATTTCAGTTCTCCCCAGAGTGAGCCATACAGTGAATCCCAGCAGAATTTCAAACAAAATCCCAGCGGAACTCTTTTTTAGAAATTGACAAGCTTATTCCAAAATTTATATGGAAAGGTACATGTACCAGAATAGACAAAGGCATTTTGAAAGAGAAAAAAGGTTATGGATTCTTAACACCTGATTTCCAAACTTAATAGAATGCTAAAATAATAAAGACAGCTTGATATTAGAGAAAAGATGTAGACATGTAGATCCACCGAATAGTACCTAAACATAGACATACACACATTGGTTATTTGATTTTCAACAAAGGTACAACGGCAACTCGTGGAGAGAGAATAGTCTTTTCAACAAATGATAGTGAAATAATTGAATGTCTGTATGGAAAATAAAACTCAATTTGTACCTCATACCATGTACAAAAAAATAATTCAAATTGGATCACAGATGTAAATGTAAAGTATTAAGAGTATAAACTTTTTAGAAGTATAGAAAAAAATCTTTGTGACCTTGGGTTAGGCAAAGGTTTCTTAGAAAACAAAAGAACGATTCATAAAAAACTCAATTAATGAGATTTCAACAAAATTAACTGATTTCTGTTCTTTGAAAGACACTATTAAGAGAATAAGAAGACAACTCACAATGTGAAGAAAATATTTTCAATTCACATATTTCTATAAAAGACACATATCTAGAATATACACAAAATTATCAACACTCAAAACACTCAATAAAAACTAATTTTTAAAAATGGGCAAAACATAGCAAAAAAAGAAACAACATGTTTTTAGAAATGGGCAGAGAATCTGAATAGATACTTTTCTAAAAAAGACACACTGATGGGCAACAGGCAGGTACATGAAAAAATGCTCAAGATCACAAATCACTGAAGAAATGCAGAGCGCAAGGCATTCTATGGAACAAATAACCTAGTTAAAGGCATTGTGCGCGGTTCATTTTCTTCTGCTTCAAACAAGCCAAAAATAAAAAGATACTTTGAGACCATTGGGGGATTTTGAATATAAATAGGGTATAAGATAATATGTAGGAATTAAAGTTAACTTTGTAGTGTGTAATAATGTCATTGTGATTAAATAATATTTTTTTCAGCTCCTTATCTGTAAGAGATGGAGTCTAAATTATATAAAGATGAAAAAAATATGCTGTTGGGATTTGCTTTAAAATATTCTAGCAAAATTATAATAGTAGTAGTAGTCATGATTTAATAATCATAAGAATATAGGTGAGGTTAATATGAGACAAGATTGGTAAAACGTGGGTAATTGTGGCAGCTGCGTCACAGGCACATATGTCCATTCTACTATTCTTAACTTTGTGTATTTACCATATTATTACCATAAAAAAGTTAAAAGTGAACCTTTTACAGTGACTGTTAAAAGGTCAAAAAGAAGTTTATGTGTCAAGCTTTTTCTGAACTCTGACCCTGTTATGCCTTTTCCACTTGTGCTCGGTGAGAGGATACCACGGCGAAGCACGCTGGGGCACACGCGGAGGACGGACATTACTGCGAAGGTCCTGACCATGGACTCACGGTTCTTAGGACAGTAAGGGGTAAAATGAGCATTTATGCCACTTTTAGGTTTCCCTATGGTTCTGTTTTTAAGAAATGTATTTTGGAAAGGTGCTAGAAGAATCTTCTGTGTGTAGCCAACTTCCTTTCTTTCCTTTTTTTTAAAATGAGGAGGCAAGGGTAGCACACCCAGTCAGATAACTGATGATCCCCTTCTCTTTGGCACCAGGCTCTAGTCTAGATCTCCAACTAAACCTCCAAGCTAAATAAATGCACCTATAGATTAATATTTACCGTGTGTGTGTGTGTGTGTGTGTGTGTGTGTGTGTGTGTGTATCTCCAGCACTCTGGCTACTTCATTTATCTGAGCATTATGTCTAAAGCATTTAATATCTTATAAATATCTCAAGAGTTATGATTGACTTTTATCTCATCCAATCTATAATTGAAATTATTGGCCTAACAGAGTGATTTTCAAGATGGGTTTTATGAAACTATTCTGGCAAATATTGATAAATATTTGGTGAATTTCCAGTTAAAAAGAACTCAACAGGCTTGTTTACTGTAGGACTTCCTAGAAACTTTAACAGGCTAAAATGAATTCTAACTTTCTAAGAGGAATAAGGAGTGATAGCCTTTCATATGTGTGAATCTGTATTAATCTATGCATATGCCACTTTCCATGTCTTTGAATATTCTGATACACATACACAGCACTTAAGTCATGCCTGTAGGTGTACAGTCATATATTCATATATAGCATTTTACTGAATTCTCGTAGATGAATATTCACATGTACTGTACATACATGTAGGATCTCATGTTGTACCTGTGCCTATATCTTCATACAGCACTTCTCAAAAACACTGGACAAACATGGCCTCAAGAAATCCAAGCTATGTCTCTAACATGAAAATTTTAGGATGAAAAATGGTAACTGGTATGTTCACCATAGTAACTTAAGAGGGACAAAAAATAAAAGGTTTAAAAGAAAATAAAGACAGTCTGCATTTGGTTGCTTGAGGTTTTCGTGTCTATTTGGACAAAACAGCCCCGCTTTCAGAAGCAACTACCTTATCATTGATCTTAGTGAGAAGGAAGGGGAGTCTTCAAAATTAGGTAAAATAAGTTGTTATGGGGTTGCAGTGACTTCTCAGGAAGGTCATCCGACAAGATTACGAGCACAGGGGTAAGAGCCAATCTATCTGATTTTTATTCTGTGGTGCTTACCGCAGTGGTATCTGTCATCACATGTGTGTACAGGGAACAAATAATTTTGTAAATAAACACATTTAATAAAATATATTTACTTTGATTTAAAAACAGTAGGGCTGTATCTCATAGTGTTTTGTTTTTTAAAAAAAAGGTTTAATGCTAGGGGAAAAAATGACTACTTGAGAGAAGTGACATCGCACAAGACAATTTATGAAAAGAAATAAAACGTACACTGAAATGAGAGGGGAAATGTCTGCCATGATACACGAAGCAGTTAATTTGTCTCATCCTTCAAAAATCACTGCGTGGTAATCTAGAGAAATCCCCTCCTGTTTACTTTCTTCCCTTTCTAAATTGAAGGTGATTACTGACTTCCTGCACCCTGGTTTATAGCTGGGCACACCCTCCTGCAGGGAGGTATTACCTGTTTTCTCCAAGATCCTAGGACATAGGTTCCAAAATTTTCCTCCCAAAATGCCAGTGATAGATTCTGTTCAGGTTTTCCTGAAGCCCTGAATCACAGCTCATGTATAATTACTCATCCCTTTAAACTGTCACCCATTTTCCATAAACTCAACTTTAAACACTAGTGGGCCATCTTTCTCTGAGCCTGGATGCATTATAACAACACCTTCAACACACAGTGTGGGGACATCACTACAAACAACTTCTGAATCTTTGGGGAGGGGGAGGTGCAAATGAAACTTTTGGCATTACTTTGCCTTTGGGTTTTTTTTCTTAGTTATTTCTGGCTTCTTCCGAGTTTATGCCAATAAGAAAAAAAGTGAGAGAATCAAGCTTTTGGCAATGAAGTCCAGGAAAGTACTGTCACATCCTATTGTGTTATATCCTTGGAGATCCTGCAGAAGTCTCCCAGCCTGACTGTTCATCAGAAACACCTGGGGAACTTGGCCAAAATACAGATTCCCAGACCCAACCCCTGGAGACTAGGAATCAGTAGGTCCAGGGTGAGGCCCAGGAATATACATTTCTACGAGGACCCCCAGGTGATTGATGAGCCTCATCCTGTGTTTCAGAACTATTGATAAATATTCTGAAAGAGAAAAAAAATGTAGAAAATGATCTCACTTTTAAAAAGTGAAAAATAAAATTCCTTTGCTCATGGTGACCATCTTAAAAATAAATCACAAGGGATATTTTAATGAGATAGGAGATAGTCACAATATGGCTAGCTGGCTTATTATGTGATTAATAGTCTAATGAAACTTCACACAAGTACAGGTGCCCCCAGAAGAATAGCCATCACTTTGACCTTGTCCTATTTTACTTTTTAAAACAACTCGAGGCCACTCTTCAGGAAACACCTGATGGAATTGATGTTGTATTTACAACAGCCAAGTTAAGGGGAGAATTCTAGCTAATGTGCATTCAAGACCTTTCTCTTGATTCATCTCCATCTTTGGGGACAGTATATTTTAATCTCTACCTTAGCCCATGAATAACTAGATGCTTCTCTGAATTTACCTATTCATATAACGTGTGCAGAGAAAGCTTGAAAGCATTTCTAGAATTATCCTAAACACTCTGACCATTGAACTTTTCTTTTTCCAGCCTGCACAGTTTCCAAACACAGAAAACAAGATTGCATATTACTTATTTTGCCTCCTTTCTTAACAACCAATTCAATTTTCAGAGCTTGATAGGCATGCAATTGAAGCCAGAGTTCTTTATAACAGAGAAATGACATAAGAATAGATGAATAGGCCAGTCAGGAAATGGTTGGAATCAATAGCATTAGCATAATTCATTTGAGAGATTTACTGTAGACTGAAATAAGCATTCTGGAACACACAGGCCTGCTCAGAGAACTGTGACTTTTTATATACACCGAGTACTTCATCCTGTTTTGATCAGGGTTCATTAATCCCAACAATTTTTCATGTTGCTTTAATATTCCTGATTAGCTGTACTTATAGCCATGCTCATATTCAAAAAGTGTTTCTTAAGCCCGTTTTGTTTCGGCGACCCCCAACAAGCCTGTGTAATGTCATTTTAATGTTGCTTATTATTAAGTTGAAATAATTAACTTGGCATCCTGCTACAAGTCAATACCTTTTGTTAAAACTAGACTTAAAAAATAATGTAAGGAGATTTATAAATAATTACTAACAAAAGCATTAAATGTATAAACCTGTCTATCATTGCTGTATTTTCTATTTTTCTTACATCTTAGGCTAAATTACAAACAGTCGTCTCCTATCACCTTAACATGAGAAATAAAAGCTTATACCACTTACTTTTCCACTCCCTGTCAGCACTGTGTTTTCCCAGAGAAGCTTTTTTAGAAAATAGCTTCTACTTACTACCCGCTGTACCTCTGAATTCTATCTTATCCCTACAAATAAGCAATAAGCAACAGAAAAAGGAATCAAAAGAAAAATCAACATATATATCTATAATATGTAACTAACCCTTACCAAGATTTATCCTAATAAAGAATGGTTTCCAACTATTTTGCTTCTAGGAATTGATACTAAAGGTATTATTACATGGATACACAGCTTTAGGAGTAAAGACACTCACCTACGATGGCGTTACTTAACACAGCAAATATTATGAACAGCTTAAGTGCCGTTAAAGAAACAAGTAAATCTGCATACTGTGTGGTTATTTTTAAAAATCATGTTGCAGAAATATTTAAGGGCAATGATATATGCTTATGACATTTCAAGTTTAAAAAGATGTTATAAAACAATATAATATTGTGCCAATTTTGAAAAAAAATAAAATTTGAAAGCAAGCAAATATACCAAATTTTGTCAGTAGTTTTATTTCCAGATATAAATGGTGGAGACTGTAGATAATTCTCTATCATTTTCATAATAGTCGTGTATTACTTTCATAATAATAAATTAGTTATAATGAACTATGTTCTTAATGCAATAAATAGGATAGTTTTCTTGTAATATAAGGTCAATATAAAAGTCTAATACCTTAAAATAAGAGACCAACAACATAACACTAACAAGAGAAAAATGGAGGTAATGATATAACTAGAGTTTACAAAAAGAAATATAAAACGTATAAAATATATTTAACAGCGGTCATGAAAAGACAAGAAAATAATGATAGTCCACTTTTCATCCACCAGACTGGCAAAAGGTGAAACACTTTAATAATACATTGTATTGATAAGAGTATAACTAACATATATTCTCATACATTTGTAGAGGGGCAAATTTGTTTTATATCTCCAGAGTGCATATTTGTAGGATCTATCATCGTTACAATTTTGTGTATTCTTTTAACCATCAATTCTTCTAACAAGTTATCATATGAATAAATTTCACATTACATGAGGATATTTCTTTCTATTTTGTTTCAAGTAGCCAACATTTTGGAACAACAAAAATCCAATTTGGATTAAATGAAAATGTCCTTCAAAATGGAATTTCAGGTAACTGTTATTTTTTTTAAAAAAACAAATATATAATTATGTGAAGATAGTTTCACGTGTGTCAAGTGAAAAAAAAGAAGAAGTACAGTGTGTGCAGTATGCTATTATTCCTGTAAAAAAATTTAAAAGGAGTGATGAAACATTCACTATACCTGTGGGCTTATATTTGCATAAGGCAGCCCTGGAGGGCTCTCCTGGAACCAGGGACACAACATCCCTCTGGAGAGGCTACAGGGCTCATGGGTGGGGAGACTTAATTTTCATTATATATTCTTATGTACTATGTATTCAAATTATTTACCAGATAGGGTGGGGCAAAAGTAGGTTTACAGTAATTCAGAAGGAAAAAAATACAATAATTAAGAAATAATACTTTAAGGATAAACTCTGTTTCACAAACTCATAACCCTAAACTCACTTCTGCCTACCTTGTAGTTATTTATGTACTTAGCTAGTTAGCTAATCGTTATTTAGAAATCGTCAGCTATGGAGAAAAAGCAGTGAGGCACAGAAAGAGTCCTGAAGGGCAGGTTGTCTTCTGGGCTCTGGGTCCGGCCCCAGCTGCTCCTTCCCTCCGGCACTCCAGGCAAGACCCCTCCCTTCGGTGGACCACCTTCTCTTTTCTTAAGGAACATCACAAAGTTCTCTTCTGGCTCTTGGGAATCTGAGCTTCTAGTTGTTTTCAAAACAGATACTTGTTTTTGAATATCACACTAAATAGCAGGTGTCTCAGCTACTAGAATTACACACCCACCCCTCCCCTGTTGCTCACACTTTACAAGGTTATTATTCTCTTGGGAAACTTTGCCTCAATCAACAATTTTCTGACCACTATTTTATATACAGGGCCCAATGTTAAGCGCTAGGAATATAGGAATTAAACATGACATGTCTCCATCTACAAAGAATTCAGTATGAGACCTCCCAGCTCTTTAGTGCCAACTAACTACCAGACGCTGGAAGTAGCCTTGTTATTATAGTACCTTGTGATGGGCACATCAACCCAACCCCCTAGAGGCACTATTAGCATCTTCCTTTTACAGACAAGCGCCTGGCAGCTAGGAGGAGTCAGCCACTTGCTGGCCTAATTAGGAAGTGATGGCATTGAGAACTCAGAACCAGGCTTACATGACACCAAAGCCAGAACTACTTTTAACCACTGTTCCAACCTATTTCACCTGATTCGGTGGGGGAAGAAGACAAATAAACAGACGCTTAAACTAATGAGGTAAGTGCTGCGAGAGAACCTCCTGGCAGGTCTGATGGGCATTTGTACAAAACTGGCCTTCAGGAAGTGCGTGGCTCTTGTCAAATTGGGTATTGGTAGATGTCTTCCCATACATCAAGTGAATAGTGGCACTGTTGATTTCCAAAGCAAGCCTTGAAGGTGAGATGAGCTCAGTCTGACGTATGACTACCTAGGTGACTTGGTGTCATGACAGAAAAGCATTTCACTGGATGCCCACAGGAATTCTGTCAGGCTTCAGAGTCAGGCAGACTCTGACCCAATTTAGATCTAGCACTTAGCAGCTCTGTAACACTGGTCGAGAGACTTAACGCCTTCAGGCTTCAGGTTCCTACTCTGTGAAATGCAGATGAAATGAAAAAAACTGGAAAGAAAAATAAATGTGGAAATGGACATTAAACCCTTAGTAAGAAGTAGGCATTCAATAAAATTAATAATGAATTTATTATCTATTCGTCATTATCACAGACGAATTCTGACGTGAGCTTGGATTTACCAAAACAATCCAAGGTTGCGGGGGTAATCTGCTTCAATAGAAATGGAATCATTCATGGAATACATAATTGTTTTCTAAAAGTCAGTGTAGTAGTTTTTGTTTGAGAAACTTCTGATATAATGATTCTAGCCTGAGAATTTCTCCCACATCCTTCTGACTTTGATCATCTACACCTCTAATTATTGTGGATTGTGGGTGATTCTGATCTTCATTTTGTACCCTCTCCACACATTTTTCTTCCAAATGTATGAAGAACCTTGGTCCTTAGCCAGTAGCTGATGTGTTTGTTAAGGTTCTTGGGCTACATCTTCCTAGGCATAAAAACTATATTGAAATTTAATGCCTGCCTCTACCCTAGGTTGCCAAGGGGTCTTCTTGTCAAAATCATGAGTTATCCTAAAAAGGTGGGAGTGGAGGTCACCTGAAGAAAAAGAGAAATTCCAAGTCCTAAAGAAAAGCTGATCATTAAAAAAATGAATCTGCTTCTTGAGTAATCAAAATGTCCCCTGAAAAAGTGGTGTGTGTCTAGAAATTTTATGTCTGTATTCAAAATGCTGCATTTCAAGCAGCATTTCTACTTTGATCCTTTGAGCTCTTTTAATACATCAGATGGGTTTTTAATACCCATAGGAATATAGAAACTCTTTCCAAGCTAAACAAATGGAGGGCAGGCTGGAGAGTTAATAAACACACATCTATAGGCTGTTGGCAACTTGCTAAGCCACTTCAGGTGCAGCACTGGGCAGTCCAAGAGAGGAACACAGACTGCTCTTTGAGGTAGGGATGGTGGGCGTCACAGCACAAACAGCCACTGGGATGGAGACAATGCACCGCAGAAATGCAGCTTGCAAACGTCAATAGTGTGGGTACAGCTCTGCACCCCTCCATTCCATATGCAAATAAACATTCTAAAAATATTCCTTGGCTCTGCTGGTCTCCTACCCTCCAGCATGGAAGAGGAAAGCCTCCCTGGGTTGTGAGCCCAGCCAAATTTACATGTGCTCCCACCCCGCTTTCCCACACATTAAGAAATGTACAAATGGGAAATTGTTTGTGAGACTAATTCATGTCAGGTAGAGACCTGCCTAGTCATTATAGACATGCGCCCCTCTCATTTTGCATCATGGACTCGTGAGGGAAAACAGTAATTTACAACATTTCCTGTACTAAAACCTCTCCAAACACTGCTTATCAAAGGGCAAGTAAAGATAGCAACACTTACACAACAACGGCCATTCTATCTGGAACCTCAAAGTGGTAATCATCGTTGAGTCTGGAAATAAGGGTACTTTTCTTTCCCCCTGAGCATCTGAGAAAGAGAATCAGTGAAGTTCTGTCTTCAGTAAAGTGCTTCACTGAATTGAGATCGAGAAGAATTGGTAGAAGAATCAAAGGGTTTTGATCCCAATTATTCTAATGCCTTTGGACTACATTTTCAACTTCTGGCGGTATTTCAACAATTCAAAATAGAACTCCCTAGATAAGCATTTACCTCCCCTTGCCCTTTTCTAAAGTTTATAGCCAAGATGTTTTTAGCAGCCACAAACATACAGCACTGACTAGGTTGTTCATGGTAAGAGCATTGAATTATTCAAACCTGATTCCAGACCCATAACATAAAAAGAATGTAGCCCGGATGAGTGTCACGTCCTCAATGGTACAGGACACATTGTTGAAAAGCTCTTAGATTTGATAGAGTCATATTTTAAATCTTTTGTCATGGAAATAAATCACTTTCAGGATCCAGTAGTTATTCCCTCCACCTTCTGACATGTGGAACTGGAAGCAAGAACATACAGGGGGAAGGAGGTTGTTTTCTCCACCATGAGCTTTTGGACTACATGAGCAGACACGGTGGAATTCAAAGTGTCAGGAACGATTTGGATTTGATCGATCCACAGCTCTGCACAGTACCAGCCAACATGGCAAGGGGTAAGTGACTGAATGATACCAGTGGAAAACCTGGAGGAAAATAAATGCACAGCCCTCAATCTCCAAAAGGAAGAATTTGAACCTTAGTGTTAATCTCACCATAGAGTGGAAAGTTGAGTTGTTTAAAACTGAACTAAGCCCATTTGAAAGGGCCAATGATTATTTCATGGGAAATTGAATCACATTTATTTACATGTTTTAAACAAGATTGAGTACAGTAGTTTGGCAGGAATCTATTGAGCAGGAGATACAAAAATATTTCAACAAATTAGTGTATGCTTACAAATTAAGTGGTTAAAAACTGTTACATTTTAACGCCTACAAATTATATTATTCATGACACGGATGTACTCCCACTGGCAAAGTCTGTATCTAATTTGTGTAATGAATTATCTGATCACTGTTGAATGTGTAGTCCTTAATTTAGACTTCCAAATTTTTTATGAACCAAGAGCTCAAGTAGATCCATGAAGTGGTAAAAATCCAAGATCTACTTTATCTAGGACAGCTTCATTGGAGCAAAAACTTCACCAACCACTTTTCCTGATTGAAACTATTAGCTTTACCTTCCAGGCTAAGAAATCTGAGAGACAGGGCTGACTGAAGTTCTGTGGTGGGGAGTTCTACATCCCTGTCAAACAGATGGGTTTGTGAATCATGCTCTACAAAAATATCTCCCATTTATGAAGCACTTACTCCGTGTTGGGCCCTGTGCTAAGTCTGATGACTATACTTTTTTAACTCACATATAGATCCTATGAGACAGGTATTATGTCCGTCACAGAAATGAGCAGCCTAAAACCCAGAATGCTGGAATAACTGGTTAAAATCTTTGCACTGTTGAGTGTGGTAGTCCAGTCCCTGAGCCCATCCTCTCAGCCTTTACTCAAGGAAGACACCATGTCCCCATTGGTCAATGGATCCATTTTACAGGTCATTTCCAAAAGGCCCAGCTGGTAAGAACACCTGAAGGGCATTTGCTGAGAACAGTCTGAAGACTTGTGGTAAACAGCCCACCCAACATGAGGCCTCAACAGGAAATTGGAGTAGTTTAAAGGAAAATGGAATCCCTGAACTATGGTTCTCTGAACTGTAGCCCACGAAACATGTCAACACAGCTTTGAGACCAATTACTTTCTTGCTGCTTAGCGGATAAATGAAAGGCGCGTGGGGAGAAGTGATGAGAGAAGGAAAGTGTAGCCACAGCTCTTGGGGCGTCCAGAAAGATGAGCAAAACTCGTATTTGGATCCCAAAGTGAAACTGATGGCAACATAATTTATATAAAAGTGATGAGTGATACTACCAAAAAAAGAGAGAGAGAGAGAGGGGGAGACACTAAAAAAAAAATGATTTGCCTTATAAATTAATATCTTGTCAGCATTGAAATGTGACAAGATTTTTAAAGCTCTTGCCTCGCAAATGTTACACATTTTTATTATTATTATTTTTTTCTTAACTGGCTATAAGTATTTAATTTAGCCATTGATTTTAATTCCAAAGAAACCTTTGTGGATCCTTTTCTCAGCTAAGGTTAAAGGGGTATCAAGATGAAAAGCAATGTATTGAAAATAGTAAAACATTATATTCTTTTTAGGTATCCAGTTTTGTTAAACTTGTTGACAGTCACAAATGCCCAGAAAATATGGGCTGACTTGTTTTCGATTGCTGTTTGAATAACAGATTAATTTAATAATCAGTGGGATATTGAATGACGAAAATTATTGGTTAAAGCAGCCAAACCACCAACCCTAATGACATTCTTATGTAAATTCTTATTTTCTTTTAGGCTCCTGCATTCTTAATAAACCCTATATTTTTGAAAATCCTTTTTTAAACACTGCATACTGTCCCTCTGTTATAATATATCTATCTATAATATAGACAGATAAATGTCCATTTTTGGAGTTGCCAATTTGAAGGTTTCTATTCAGAGCCTGAGTCACCTCTTGATATATTTTCCACAGAAAATCATCAAGGAATTCTGGGAAAAGGACACAGAAATGGAGTTGGGAGCCGCTAGTCTTCAAAGATCATTGGAGATCAAGAAGACTTTTACTATACTGCTAGAACCACATGACATGGTTTCCTGAATTTAGCAAAATTTTTAGGCACCAAAGTCATCAGATGTCTTCTAGGAGATAGAAAGACTGGTAACAGCAGTCCAGGAGCACAAAGCCTGTTCCCATGGGAATAGCAGTTCTTTCGGATTGTTGCTCTCTGGCTTGCCATTGCTTGTGGAGGAAAGTAATCGCTGCCTTGAGAATGGTTTGTAATGGACATAGTTTTGTATGTTCCATTGTGGGAGGAGAGATGTTTTTCTTTGAAAAAGATCTTAGTGAGTAATTTCTGAAATACTATAATTTTCACCAAACTCAGTTTCCAACTCACTTCTAGCCAAATGCTGTAGAATTGTGTTATTTTTGAATGTCATTGCCCCTGACCTGAAGTTACCTACAAAGTTGGTCAAAAATTAGTAATTGTCCCAGAGAACTAGTCTTACAAAATCTCATTCTTTCCAGGCACAGGTTAATGAAAATTCTGAAAAATCTACTGGCCATCAAGAAGGGAAAGATGACAAAAATCAGTACTTTTCTCCTTAACATATTTCATTCTAGGAATACAAAGACCACACAAATGTAAAAGTATCTTCATAAACACTTTGATAAATACTCAGATATATTTTCCAATAAATTTATTTCATAAAATGGAGCAAAGACAAAGATATGCAAAAGATAAGAAGTAAAGGTCTCAATCCTTCTCAAGCCAAAGAGAGTCTTTTTATGAGCCTATTTTTATGTGCTTTGAGCATTATATCCTAATTTTATAATGAAGCTTCACATAGATTTTGGGGTTAGAAAAATATAGTCATGAATTGATTTCTCATTCAACCCCAGTCTATCTATCAATTTCTAATCCTAAAAAGAGAACCTTTCTGTTGCTCCACAATGGTATCCTTCAACTTCATTTGAAGTCATTTGAATTCAGTGTTTGAAATATATCTAAGGAGGAGTTCTCTTTGACAGGAACAAAGGGGATACACAATTTGGCCTTTACCCATTCCTTATCTCTTGTGTCATTTCTCCTCACCCCTAACTCTCTACCAGATTCCCTGAACGCCTAACAATTTGTAGAACACACCACAATCTCTCACACCTACATAAGGCTCTTCCCTCTGCCTGGGTACTTATGCCTGCTAACTCCTCTGTATCCTGGTGGCCTTACATCATTGGCCTCTTCTTCTGGGAATTCTTTTTTGACCAACCCAACCCCCCTTTCTATGCTCATGTGTAACACTAATTCTGGCACTAAACATGGAGTGTTCACATTGCCTAGTTACTTGTCTCTAAACTCCACGAGGACAGAAATCATGTACCTCATTCATCACTGTCTACCCACAGTGTAACCCAGTGTCTAGGATATAATAGACAATCAAGAAATCTTCAATGAAGGCTTCCAATCAAGATGGCAGCATAGGTAAATATGGTACTCTATTCCTCTCAAGACCATATCAGAATTACAACTAAAGTTCTGAACAACCACATTATTGAAAGCCATCTGAAGTCTAGCTGAACAGGAGTCCTGTAACTAAGAATATACAAAACAAGCCATATTGAGATTGGTAGAAGGGGTAGAGATGTGGAAAAGGCTGGTTGCACACCCATATGTGATGATTAAAAATCAGGAGGGATATCTCAGCTCTAGACATCCCCCTTGAGGAGCTAGGGGTCCCAGACCTACACGAGGTTTCCCAGCCCAGGGTTTCAGTGCTGGGAGCAGAAGTCCCCATAACCTCTGGTGGGGGATTGAGGCTGAGTGAGATGAGGGGTTTCTGGAGTCCTGGGCATTTCTCGTAAAAAGTCTGCAATGGACTTACTTGGACTCACTTGCTCTGAGCTCCAGTGCTGGGGCAGCTGCTCAGAAAGCACCAGGGACATACGGGAGGAACTGAATTGTCTGTCATCAGGGCAAGGGCTGGTGGGGCAGCTTTCTCTCAGACAGAAGTGCTGGAAGGTGCCATTGTTCCTTTGTTGAACTGTCCCCCAACCCAGCTTCACAGGTGGGCACCATATCTGAGTCTCCATCCACCTGGCTAATACCATTTTACCTGCCCTGGTGATTCCCTGAGACCCTGACCCACCCAACCTGAAGACTCACCCAAGACACTTCCAGTAGCTTTTCTGTACAAACAGCCTGTCTTGGTTCATGCTGCAGACTTTCCTAAAATCTCTCAAATGTTCACAAACCCCAAACAAACAGAATCTGGCTTTGGAGTGCCCTGTACCTCTTGCTAAGCAACCCCAAACCCAGCACTAGTGGCAGCCAGCATCATTTTGCAGCTAAGCCTCTCCCAGGCACCACTAAGCCCAGCATAAGTGGCAGCAATCTGCAAATTACTTTGTAGCTCATGTCAAGTGGACCCAGATAGGGCACAGGCAGTGGCTAACCTTGGCCTACACCAGAGCTGCTCATCAGAGGTCTCGGAACCAACACACTCAGTGGCTAGGTACAGGCCACGCCAGAGCACCACCCAACCAGATCTACAAATGACACACCCAAGGGGAAGACTAGGCTGGCATGACAGCTCCACTAAATGAATCCTGCTTCATAGGGTTAGCCTCTGCATGACAGTTTCTCCACTGTAGTCACAGTTAATCCTCACAACCAATAAGCCTGAGGGTAGGTCCTTCCCACTGAAGTACCAAGAGCAATCAAGGCTCAGTTACAACAAGAGTGATATACAGCCCACGCAAGGGACACACCTGGATACCTGGCTCAGGTGACCATGGAAACTGCACCACTGGGCCTCCCATTCTATCAAAACCAGGAGATGTAGCAGCCCTACCTAACACACAGAAACAAATACAGGGAGGAAACCAAAATAAGGAGACAAAGAAACATGACCCAAATGAAAGAACAGATCAAAACTCCAGAAAAATAACTAAACAAAATGGAGACAAATACTCTACCAGATACTGAGTTCAAAAGATTGATTATAAGTACACTCAATGAACTTAGTGAAAACTTCAACAGATATAGGAAACATAAAAATGAACATAGAAAACATAAAAAGGAACCAGTTAGAAATGTAGAGTATAATAGCTAAAATGAAGAATATATTAGAGGGAATCAACAGTAGAGTAGAGGAAGCAAAGGATCAGATCAGTGATTTGGAAGACAAGGTAGCAGAAAACACCCAATCAGAACAGCAAATAATAATAATAATAATTAATAATAACGAGGATAGTTTAAAGGGCCTCTGGGAAAACATCAAGTGTGCCAACATTTGCATCATAGGAGTACTAGGAAGAGGAGAAAAAGAGCAAGAAATTGATAACTTTTTCAAAAAAATGATGGAAAACTTCCCTTACCTGGTAAAGGATATAGGCATACAAGCCCAGGAAGCACAGAGAGTCCCAAACAAGATGAACCCAAAGAGACTCATACTGAGGCATGTCATAATTAGGATACCAAAGGTTACAGACAAAGAGAGCCTTAGAGTTGCAAGATAAAATTAGTTATCTACAAGGGAAATCCCATGACTGTCACTGGATTTCTCAACAGAAATTCTGCAGGCCAGAAGGCATTGGCAGGAAACATTCAAAGTGGTGAAAAGCAAGGACATACTCTATCCAGCAAAGCTAGCATTTAGAATTGAAAGACAGATAAAGAGTTTCCATACAAGAAAAAGCTAAAGGAGTTCATCACACCAGACCAGTATTATGAGAAATGTTATAGGAAGTTCTTTAAGAAAAATTTTTAAAAAGATCAAAAATTAATAAAATAGTAATAACTACATATCTATCAACACTTACTTTAACTATAAATGGATTAAATGATCCAATCAAAAGACATAGGGTGGTTGAATGGATAAGAAAACAAAATCCAAGAGACTCACTTCAGATCAAAAGACACACACCGACCAAAAGTCAAGGGATAAAAAAAGATTATTTCGAGAAAACAAAAACAAAATCTGGGGTAGCAATACATATATCAGAAAAAATAGATTTTAAAACAAAGGCTATATAACAAGAGAAAAGAAGACTCGGTAATTCCACTTCTGGGTACTTATCCCAAGAAACCCAAAACATTAATTCTAAAAGACATATGCATTCATATGTTCATTGCAGCATTATTTACCATCACCAAGGTATGGAAGCAAACTAAGTGTCCATCAATAGATAAATAGATAAAGAATTTGTACATATATACAATGGAATGTTACTCAGTCATAAAAAAGACAATCTCACCATCTACAACAACATAGATGGATCTACAGGGTATTATGCTAAGTGAAATAATTCAGACAAAGACAAGTATCATATGTTTCACTTATCTGTGGAATCTATAAAATAAAATAAACAAAACAGAATCAAACTCATAGACACAGAGAACATTTTGATGTTGACAGATAGTAGGGGACGGGGTAGGGGGTGAAAAAGCAGAAGGGATTAAGCAGTACAAACTGGTAGTTACAAAATAGTCATGGAGATGTAAAGTATAGTATAGGAAATGTAGTCAATGACATTTTAATAACTAGGTATGGTGCCAGGTGGGTACTAAACTTATTGTGGTGATCACTTTGTAAGTTATGTAACTGTCTAATCATACATTGTGTACCTGTAATTAAAAAATAAAAAAATATCATTTAAAAAACAAGAAATGTTTGCTGACGTCCTAAGGTATCTTTAACTTTTTTTCCTAAGACCCTATTTTGTTTTCCAAGTGAACTCCTTTAGAAACCTCCTTCAAAATCATTCATATATCAGCTCTCATATCTTATGGATTAAACTGTCATCCCACAAGTTGACATTAGAAACAGGTAAAACCAATCTATCATGTAAAAAATCAAGAGAATAGTTACCTTATGCTAAGTGGGGTTGTTTCTAGAAGGGGGCAGGTGGGAGGTTTCTGGGGGGCTTGAAGTTTCTTTAAGTTCTTAGCCTGAGTGCTAGTTATATAGATGTGTCAACCTTGTGAAAATTCATCAAGCTGCAAATGTATGGCTTGTATACTTTTCTTTATTTGCTATACAAGTCTATCCAGGAAAAGCCCAGCCATTATTAATATAAAGAGAAGGGTTTATGCAATGTAGTTGTAACCTAGCAACCAAGGAGAGTGAACTGGAATGCGCATGTGTGAACAATGATGACTTTACTGTACTAGTCAATGGGGGCAGTAAATGCCATTGAGTGAGCATGCGTACTGTGTGGTCATCACATTCAAAATGATTGAGCAAGTAGAGCAACGAATCTACATCAAATTGCACATTAAGCTTGAACATTCCTCCATGGAAACTATTCAGATGATTCAGAAGGCCATAGCTAAGGGCAACTGGTGATTGGCAGCTTCATCATGACAAGGCAGCCACTCATGCATCACGTCTTATGCAGAGTTTTCTGGTGAAACATCAAATCACCCAGGTGACTCAGCCCCTCTACAGCCCAGATTTTATGCCCTGTGACTTCTGGCTTTTCCCAAAACTAAAATCACTTTTGGAAGAGATTTCAGACCATTGATGAGATTCAGGAAAATACGATGGGGCAGTTGATGGCGACTGGAACTGTGTGAGGTCCCAAAGTGCCTACTTTGAAGGGGACTGAGGTGTCATTGTCCTATGTACTATGTTTCTTGTGTCTTGTATCTTCTTCAATAAATGTGTCTATTTTTCATAGTACCGGGCTGGACAGACCTTGCCCTATGCTTGTATGTCAATAAAAAGCTTCTTTAAAAAGAGAGGAAACGCACAAGTCCCTTTCCCTCTCTCCAACAGATCCCTAATCTTTATTGCTCAGCTTCTGTAGTGTATGACTGAGCTGCTAGGTGGTGGTCTTGAAATAAAGCTTTGAAAGGAAAATCCTTCAAAGTCCAAAGCGTCTTTTCACAGGGGCCAACAAGTTGCATAAGGCCTTACTCAACTTCCCAACTTCCTGTGAGTCTTCAATCCAGCATGAAATTTAAGGTCGGAAACAGACTAGTCATGGTGGGTGAAAACACCTTCAGCACCAACTTTTTATCTTACTCATCTGTGGATTTCTCAAAGTCCCTGCAGTTTCTGGGCCATAATAGGAATGCAATAACCTCCCACTGACTGAAAGGTAGTCTTCTCTTTAGTGGAAAATCTTCAGGTCACTTATTTTAATCAAACTGCAGTCATGTTGTTGGTTTCTAATTATAAGTCAATAAGAAAACATATTACTTGCCCTAACAATCATCTATCTTAGTTCTATTTGTTTTCTCATTTAGAATGGAAATAAGGAACCTAACTTATTGTACTAAGTATGATCACTTATCATTCACTAAGAGATTCTGTCTACCTTATGGAGTTTGTAGTTATGATGACTAAGGATATAATATCCCTCTGGTCAAAAAAAGATTTAAAATCATTATAAAATCAGTGGAGTTCACTTCACAGAGCCACAAAGCCATGAACTGTCAATAATCCTTAAGTCATACATGAACTTGCCATATGAGATACATATATACTATACCATTTACTATAGTAGTGAAGTGATATTAGACTATGAAAAGGGAAATTCACATTTATCATTTATTTTATACTATTGATATGGTATTATGTGTGTATTAAATGTGGCCATTTGTTGAGTGTTTCCTCTGTTCCAGGCATTATGTTGAATTCACAACATAAATTTTCCCACTTCATTCTTACAACAAGCCTATGCTATGTATACTATTATTATCCCCCAAAATACCCAGGAGAAGCTGAATTTCAGAGCATTTAGGTTCTTACTTGGGGCCACATAGTTAGCATTTGCTTGAATTAGGACTCACTCTCCGGACTCTCTGATTACACAGTTTCTGTACTAACCCTCTGTACCTCAGTGCTTGCTGGTGGTTGCTCTCAGATGTCCTCAGTCAGAAGGAAACTGTAACATGGCAGACTGGGCAAGTATGGAGGTCATTCTGCTCTAGACACTTAGACATGCGGAACGAAATAGCAAAACAAAACAAGCATGTTTCAATGTAATTACAAGAAAAGATACTAAAAGCCAATTTGTAGATTTATAGCTAAGTGTAGAAAGCCAATAATCTGGTGTTTTCTGGGGTTCTGACATTAGCATGAGAAATCAAACCTTATGCCTAAACCACGTGCTACCCAGGAAAAATATTTACTGTAATTATATGATGCAGGAACTCCTAAATACAAAAGCTTATCTAACAATTATTCCCAGGCAGTCAATACCAATAGGATACATGATTGAAGACCAGATATAAACCTATTGTGAAGATAAACTCAAGTTCTATTCTGTTCCCACAAACATAATAATTAATAGTCAAGATCAGTTTACAGTCAAAAATGACAAAACACATGGGCAAAAATCTATGATGAAAGCAAGCAGACACAAGAAATAAGAGGATTGGCACCCTCAAAATTTAAACTACTAAAATAATCTTTAAAAGCCTTTAGAATTAGGTATAGGAAACTTAAGAATAAGACTCCATATAAAAGAATATGCAGATTTTTAAAAGAAGCCAATAAACCTTCTAGAAATGAAAAATAAAGCCATATTAAACACTCAATGCATTCTCTCTAAGCAGCAGACTAGATACAATAAAAAGGAAATTAATGAACTCTAATATAAGTTTAAGGTAATTACTTATTAAACAGATATAAATTTATATTTACACATCCTTTATTTTTTTAGAGAAATTTCAGAACATTAAAGAGAGTAAACACTTTAAAAGCCATGAGGTTGGGGAGCCAGACCACTTACAAAGGTATAAAACTAAAAGCCAGAAGACAATTGGAATAATATCTTTAAAATATTTTGATTTAGATAGTGTAGAGTTAAATTATCCCTGCAGAGTACCTAATAAATAAGGTGTTTTAGACAAAGGATGACAGCATTTACCACTCCCAGATCATTCTTGGAAAAAACTTCCAGAATACTGTAAAACAAAAAAGCAGTGGTTTAAAAAAAACCAACAGTGAGTAAACAAATTAGTAAACATTTTATTTATGATAGGCAGGCACAAGACTAATACAATATATGCTGGCTCTAACGGGTTTAAAAACACGGTAGAACTAAACTGTTAAAGCATATTACATGAAAGAGATGCGAGGTAATCTAAGTTAGGGAATTCTAAGTTTTGTCCTGGAGGAGGGAAGAATCCTGAGCAATTAGAGCACATTTAAAAAGTTAAGGTAACTACTCAAAAAAAGAAAAAATGTATTCTTCACTATTAGTAAGGAGGAGAAAAGGAGTAAACAATCCATCCATAAGAATAGAGGGTATATAAAATGACAATGGAAATAAATCTATCAATAACAAATAAAGGTATTTCAAATCCAGCTATATTCTATTTATAAGACTAATCCTAATGCAAAATGGAAAAAAAAATTAAAAATGAAGGGAAAGGGAAATACGCCTAGAAAATGTTACTAAAAGAAGATCTATTGTGCCTATGTTAGCAAACAAAACAGACATTAAAGCATAAAGGACTTTAATTAGAACAACTATAATAGAACAACAATAAAAAGAAAAAAAAAGGTTTTACATAGTGATAAAAGGAAGGATTTATTAGAAAGCTATACCAATCCTGAACAGAGATGACCATGGTAACATGGTTTCAAAACATAAAAAGCAAAATGAATTGAATGACATAAAGGAGTTGAAAATCCCTAAGCACGGTAAGAAATTAATTACTATCTAAAGTAGACACCCCCTATAACATTGAATGTAAACCGTCACTGAAAAAAATAAATAAAAGAAAAGAAAAAGAAAATAGATACCCCTAAAAACCAACTTTGAAACACAATTGAGCCAATAGATATGTATTACCATATTAATCCCTGTACCCAGCTATTAGAGAATGAAACTTGCTTTCAAAAATATATGGGCAAGTACTAGAATACAAAGCAGATCACCACACATTTTAAAGAAGTTTTTTTTTTTTTTTACGTGTTCTTAAGGATTTCCTTTCTTAATTTTTAGAAATAGGAGAACGGAGGGGAAAAGAGAGCGAGAGAAGCATCAATGGGTGGTTGTCTCTCGCATACCCCCAACTGGGGACCTGGTCCACAACACAGGCATGTGCCCTGACTGGGAATTGAACTGGCAACTTTTTGGTTCGCAAGCCAGCATTCAATCCACTGGGCCACACCAGCCAGGGCATCTCTACACATTTTAAAAAACATATGTTATACAGACCACAATGTCATTTAATTAGACATCAATAATTTTTTTAAAAGCCTCAAACCCCACATATTAGGAAATCTTAAAAGACCATTTAAATATTATAGATAAAAAAATTGTGAAAATTAAAAAATTGTTAGTTAAACAATAATGAAAGCTCTATATATTAAATTTATGGAGATAAACTGGAATGTAGAGAGAAATTTCCTATGTATATATTCTATATATGAATGAAGCTGAAAGGTGAGCAGGAAACACAAAATGTTACAAAATTAAAAAAAATAAACCTCCAAAACACAAAAGAAAGGTAATAATAGAGATAAGAAGCAAAATAAATCAAATAGAAAGTCAAAGAAACAACAGAAAGAATCAAACATACTAAACGATTGTTCTTTGAAAAGAGAAACAAAAGAAACATATCTCTGCCAGTATGGAGGGAAAAGAAGAAACATGAAACATGGGAAGGTGGGAGGGAGGGACTTAGGAAAAGAGAGAGAGGCGATGAGGAGGGAGGATGGAAAGGGGAGGGAGAGGTGAGAGAGGGAGGGAGAGGGAGAGATTGATTTAAAAGAGGAAAACCACCAATAAGGTAGCATTTTTATTCCAAAGATAATACTATTAACAAATGCATACACTAACCTTGAAAAGTGAGATGAAATAGGAAATTTCCAAGAAATATAGTCACCAAAGTAATTTCAAAAAGAAATCAAAATTCCAAAGAGATAGCAAGCCACTAAAGAAACTAATTCAATATTTGAAAATTTAGTCACACAAAAACAAAAACCCATCAGTCAGTGATAGTTTTATGAGTAAGTTTTACCAAGCCTACAAGAAACAAATTTAATCTTATACAAAATGTTAAGATATTAGAGAAAGAGGGAAAATTCTCCAAGTAATTTTGTGACAATAAAATGACAGTAAGAGCAAAGCCAAATAAGAGTACAAGAAAGGTAAAATATAACCCTTTCTCCTTGTTGAGCACAGATGCTAAAGTTCACCATATAATATAAGCAAATGAATCCTTAAATATGTTTTTGTTTTTTGTAATCCTGACAATGAAAGCCCATCAATGGAAAGTGATTATGGTTCCACATTAGACAACCCATCTCCTATTAAGGATACTTATGGTACATATAGTTCATGATTGAAAAAAATTTAAAAATTGTATCCATGTAACTCAACATATTAAGAATTAAAATTATTTTTGCAATGTATGTAGAAAAAAAATTTAATAAAATTCAACATCCAGGTGTCTTTAAGTATATTTTATTGATTATGCTATTACAGTTGTCCCATTCTTTTTCTCCCCTTTATCCCCTCTCCTCCCTTAATGCCCCCCATTCGCCAGCACCCCCTGCCTTAGTTCATGTCCATGGGTCGTACATACAAGTTCTTTGGCTTCTCCATTTCCTATTCTATTCTTAACCTCCCCCTGTCTATTTTGTGCCTACCATTTATGCTTCTTATTCCCTGTACCTTTTCCCCCATTCTCTCCCCTTCCCCTGGCTACTGATAACCCTCCATGTGATCTCCATTTCTGTGATTCTGTTCTTGGTCTAGTTCTTTGCTAAGTTTGTTTTAGTTTATTAGGTTCAGTTGTTGATAGTTATGAGTTTGTTGTCATTTTACTGTTCATAGTTTTGATCTTCTTTTTCTTAGATAAGTCCCTTTAACATTTCATGTAATAAGGGCTTAGTGATGATGACCTCCTTTAACTTTATCTTATCTGGTAGGCACTTTATCTGCCCTTCTATTCTAAATGATAGCTTTGCTGGATAGAGTAATCTTGGTTGTAGGTCCTTGCCTTTCATGATTGTGACTACTTGCCAGTGTCTTCTTGCCTGCAAGGTTTCTTTTGAGAAATCAACCGACAGTCTTATGGGAACTCTTTTTTAGGTAACCCTCTCCTTTTCTCTTGCTGCCTTTAAGATTCTCTCCTATCTTTAATCTTGGGTAATGTAATTATGATGTGTCTTGGTGTGTTCCTCCTTGGGTCCAATTTCCTTGGGACTCTCTGAGCTTCCTGGACTTCCTGGAAGTCTATTTCCTTTGCCAGATTGGGGAAGTTTTCCTTCATTATTTTTTCAAATAAGTTTTCAATTTCTTGTTCTTCCCCTTCTCCTTCTGGCACCCTTATGATTTGGATGTTGGAATGCTTAAAGTTGTCCCAGAGGTTCCTAATCCTCTCCTCATTTTTTTTGAATTCTTGTTTTTTCATTCTATACTGGTTGAATGGTTTTTTCTTCCTTCTGTTCCAAATCATTGATTTAAGTCTTGGTTTCCTTCCCTTCACTGTTGATCCCCTGTATATTTTTCTTTATTTCATTTCGCATAGCCTTCACTTCTCCCTCTGTTTTGTGTCCATACTCAGTCTTTTCTGTGAGCATCCTGATTACCAGTGCTTTGAACACTGCATCTGATAGGGTGGCTATCTCCTTGTCACTTAGTTCTTTTTTCTGGAGTTTGACCTGTTCTTTCATTTGGGCCATATTTCTTTGTCTTGGCACACCTGTTACTTTGTAAGGGATGGAGCCTTAGGCATTTGCCAGGGCCAAGCAATCCACTTCACTGCGTTGTGGTACTGTCTTGATGAATATTTCTTCTTTAAGTCCTTAGTTGTCAGACTTCCATACAGTTTGATTTTCTGGCAGTTCTGGCTGTTGTTTTTGTTTTTAAATTGTTTGTTGTCCTTTTTGTTTTGCAAGAAAGCAAAGCATATGTACCTACACCTCCATCTCAGCCCGAAGTCTAAAATTCAATATCCAAGTTTCAAACAATAACAACAGCCACACCAAACACTCTTGAAGAGGTTTGTTAACTTAATAAATGGTTGACAACCAAAAAGCTACAGTGACTTGGAAAATGGATAATAGTTATGGTTACACAACATTGTGAATTACTTAATGTGCTTGATTGTACACTTAAAAATAGTTACAATGGTACATTTTATATTATTTATAATTTACTACAAGTTTAAAAATCCTATAGCAAACATTGTACTTAACATGGAATTATTAGGACCAATTCCTTTATATTAGGAATAAGACATGTTTGCCTACTCTCATTTCTTTGATTCAGCTATGTATCAGAAGTCCAGTGCAATGAAATCTAAAATAATAATTAAATATAAAAATTAGAAAGGAAATTTTCACGAGTGATGTTACTTTCTATTCAGAAAGCCTAAGAGAATCTATACACAAACTATTGGATCTGAAAGAACGTTTAGCAATTTGTTGGATATAAGATACTCAATATACAGAAATCAGTTATCTTCTCATATGCCAGCAACTACCAATTAGATAATGTAGTTTTAAATATAAATCACTTAGGATAATAAGAAAAACTATAAGCTGTCAAGGTATAAATCTAATATAAAATTATTAAGCTGTATTGAAAGGCATAGGCAAAGGTATGTAAAGAAATAGATACACTTAGTTTGTAAGAGAAAAGTCCCAATATCATAAAAGACAATTATCTTCAAATTAATATATAACACAGTAATTTTAATCAAACCCTAGCATAAGTCATGAAATTAACAAGCTGATTTCAAAATTAATGTGAAATAGTAAAGAGGCAAGAATTGCCAAGATGACTTAGAAGAAAAAGAGTGAAAGGAAATTTGTTCTAAATAATAAGTCCTATTATAAAGCCACAATAATTAAAGAGACAGGGTGCTGATATAGGTACTGACAAACTGTAAAATCTGGAAATAGATCTTCATATAGATGGGAACTCAGCCCACGACACAGGTGTCATAATACAGTTATTGGAAAATAAAGGCTATTCAATAAAAAGTGCTAGTTGAAAGGCCAACTATACAGAAAAGAACCAAACTAGATTCTACCTTATGCCACACACACACACAAATTCCAGGGGAATTAAAGTCTTAACTGTGAAAGGCAATCCTTTAAAGCATTTAGAATAAAAATACATGAGAATATCATTATAATATTAGGGCAGAGTCTAATCTCTTAAACAAGGAACAAAATACGTAAATCACAGAAGAAAGAATAAATTAGACTACACATTAAAATAAAAGCAAAAGAAAATTCCTGTGCATCTAAGGACATCTATAAATGTAAAGAGACAGACCCAGGAATAGGCAGGTACATATACAGATTACGTAACTGCAAAGAAATTGTATCCAAAACATAAAAGAACACCCCAATCAGGATGACTAGATCCACCCCTAACAGAGAACTGCCAATAGGAATACAGGAATGAAGAGGCCAGGACCTCCATATGACCAATGAAACTGTTAAAAAAAAAAAGGCTCACCCATATTAGTTATCAGGGAACCGAATATTAAACTACCAAGTATCACTTCCAATACATCAGATTTCAGTGAATCCTGAAGATCTGGTGCATTCGGTAAAGACACCTTGAACAGGGAGCTGAAATTGTCAGTCGTCCTTTAGGGAAACACCAATTAGGACTTTTTCCAACCACCAACAAATATAACTAAAAATGGCCCATATTCTAGAATGCATTCTAATGCATTCTGAATGCTTCCCAAACTCTAAGTGATCTCTCTGACAAAGCCAAGTGATGTTTCTTCCAAGCTGATGGAAATACTTCCTCACACAAGAGGGCGGCCATGCTTCCATCTCTCCATGCAGTCCTGTGCTGCCAGTTGCATTGGCCCATCTGGGAAAGTTCCTACTGAGCAGAAGGGTGGGGGCTTACTTGGAGCAGTCTTCACAAGCAATGTTCCCTGAGGTTTCCTTGATGGTGCGCTCAGAGACAAATGCTGGATATTCAGTATCACAAGGCTCCAGGGTCTGTTTCAATTTCTGGGCTGTAGGGATAAGAAAAAAAAGGAAAAGGTAACTAATGCAAGGCACAGGCCTTAGTGTGACTGGCAGCCCACAGGCACTCAGAACGCAGCTCTGCTCCTGCTGCTCTGTGATTTTTCCAGGCACAGCATAATGCATTATTTTCTAATTAGTCAAGTGGTTTCATCTGCCAAGCAACTCTATAAGCTATAATTCTTCAAGCAGTTGTGTTGGCTTGATCAGCTATCATTTATGCATCATAAGAATTCTCCTTTCTGGGACATCAGTCACTGGGTCTCTGACCTCGGACATGCTTGAACTTAGCAACAAACGCATATATGTGTGTGTGTATATATATCTAAATAACTGTATAAAACATGTTACACCATATTATTTAGGGTGAGACAAAGGTCATGATATAACTGCATGGTTTTATTACAGAAACAAAATTGAAATATGGACTAGTAAAATACGTAATGCCTTTGAACCAAAGCCATGAGCTTAATCCCACTATTATGAAGTCCCTTGTCCAGTAATACAGCACTAAATAATGCTGTATATAAATGAGTACATAGTAGGCATTTGGTGAAGGTTTGTGGTTGATTAAATTATCTCAGGAAGTTATGTCCATTGCACAAGTTCCAAAACCTCACTAAGTCTCAATTTTTTTTAATTTGTAATTTGGGGATAATATAGGCCTTCTCTAGAAATTGATGTGAAAAGTAAATAATATATATTAAGTACCTAGTACAGTACCTAGAACATAAAGAGTGCTAAGTAAGTGTCAATAATAATAACAGTAGAAATAGTAAATAACAAAAACAAAAACAATGCTGGCATTCTAATGAAGCCATTGTGACATTAAAATGAGGATGTGAGAATTTACAATAGCTAAGATATGGAAGCAACCTACGTGTCCATCAAAAGATGACTGGATAAAGAAGAAGTGGCACATATATACAACAGAATATGATTCAGCCATAAAAAAAGAATGATATCTTGTCATCTGCAACAACATGGATGGACTTGGAGAATATTAGGCTAAGTGAAATAAGTCAAACAGAGAAATGCCAGATGATTTCATTTACGTGTGGAATCTAAACAACAAAACAAACAAACAAGCAGAACAGAAACAGGCTTATAGATAGAACATTTTGACAGTTGCCAGAATTGGGGGTGGAGGCCTGAGTGAAAGAGGTGAAGGGATTTAGAATTACAAATTGGCAGTTACTGAATAGTCACAAGGATGTAAAGTATAGCATAGGAAATATAGCCAATAATATTGTAATAACTATATATGGTGTCAGATAGGTACTAGATTTATCAAGGTCATCACTTTATAAAATATATAAATGTCTAATCACCTTATATATAAAGTATATAAATGTCTAATCACAACCCGAAACTAATATAATATTGTACATCAACTGTAATTGAAACACTTTTAAATGTATGTATACACATAAGTGAGATGACAGATGGTATAGCATAGTGGCTAACGTTGAAGGCTCTAAAGCTACAGAAGTTCGGAGCACAAATCTCGGCTCCATTGCTTCCAGCTAATCCTCAGTATTCTCATCTGTAAAATGGAGATGTCAGTAGCACAAGGTATCTTCACTGGAAGTCTTCTCCCTAACATCTTCCCAGGAGAATGCTTACAGGTTTCCAGCACCCAAACTCCGTAAAATGTTTTTGGCTGATGTTTATGTCAAATATAAACGTATATTTCCATAAAATATAAACCCATATGTATAAACATATATGTATAATATGTTATTTGCACACATATAATTTACATTTACAATTGTGAAACTCAATAGTATTTTAAGAAAATGATGAGTCCACAAAGTCTCATTTATATTCAAAATACAATTGGATGGATGTCAGAACCACGGGTAGGTGTTTTGTGGAATGTCCATCTGGGAGGCTTCTGGCACTAAGTGAGCCAACATGGGGTTACTGAATGCCAAACAATCGTTTAGTAACAATAATGTGATAATTGTTGGGTGATCAGGAAACCGTGCTCTAAGCATTTATATCCTGATGTGATGTTTTAATAATATACTCTTTTCACTGAGTTTTAATTATTTTGACGAAATTACTTTGGTGTTTGTGATTGAAGTGTATTGCACTGTAATTTTTTCCTATTTAAAACAAAAAGAAGTAGGCTCGCAATCGGCTTCTTTTTAAAAAATGTAGAACAGGTGATTTGGATCACTGACATAAAGAGGAGATGCCCGTGCTTACTCACAGGTTGTTCTGAGGAAAAAATAAACTAAAGCACTATAGTTCTCAACAGACTGACATACACGCACATTTTCCATACATGCATGGTCACACAAAAGCGTCATGAAATGCTACCTTTATAGAGTGCTACATCCACATGCCAGGAGTTGGGCTAATTGCTTAGTAGCTAAGAACAAACTCTGGGGGTTGTGTATTCTGCCATTGTTGTGTGACCTCAGATGAGTTTTTAATCTCTCTACATCTTCGTCTCCTCATCTGCAAAAATGGTTATAACAGAACCAACCTCACATAGTTATTTGAGGATCAAATGAATTAATAATGGCAAGTGTCTGGCACACTGGCAATGCTATTTAAGTGCCTGTGCTTACTGCCACTGTGACTTCTGCATACGACTTTCACTGAACCCTTTGGTTAGAAAAAGCAAGCAGGCAGTTGCCTCCCTGACACCTGACTCCACGGAAGGTGCAGTGCTGGTGGCTGTCATGCTTCCAAAGGGCCAGGACCTGCCCTTGTGCCCTGCAGTGCTAGCTCACAGGGGGTATCATTACATACTCTCTAAATAATGAATAATCCTCCTGAATAAAATTGACCAAAGAAATGTGAGACTTTCAGTCCCTAGTGGCAAATTACCTGCCTTCAGGTGGAAGGCGAGGTGAGTTTAGGGGGCTCAAACCCCACGGTAACGACACAGAGAGACCCTTGGTGGGAATATCATTCCCTTCCCGGTTCTTCTTCAATGCCCCTGATTTGTCAGGAGGACCTCTTTGTCTGATGCTAGAGAGTTTTAATCATCCTTACTTCATTTGTTCTTCTCTCTATTACCACAGGGGGCCAAACGTAAAGCTTAGAGTGATACATTTTTTATTTCCATGGTTCTCATTTTTGCAGTTTCTTTCTCTGTAAGGCAAGTGATACTGACCTTCAATTTCAATATTACATTACTTAAATGTCCAAAAAATTAGGCCAATAAAATGAAATAAAGATAAGTAAACAATAGCACAAATTATAAGTGGATACGGCATACGCAAGCAGATGGTAAGAGCTAAATTTATTAAGAAATTGCCATGCACCAGATGATGTTCTGCTTTACATGGATTAATTTATTTAACAGTAAAACAAGGCAAAATTTTAAAAAATGCACTATGAGGTAGAAATAATAGTTATCTTTGTTTTGCAGATTAGTGAATGAAGGAGAGGACTGAAGAAATTGCCCAGATTTATCCAGTGGCGTACGTAGCCAGACTTTGAACTTGGGCTGTCTGGTTCCAGCACGTATATCCTTCATTGGCCAAACTGCTCTGTGAGGTGTGGCCAGTGAACGGAAGGAAGAAAGGTCTTTGGGGCAGGCCGAGATAGGCAGCACAGGTGATTTAAGTATGCCCAGTAATTGCACCATCTCTAATTCTAAGTGCCTGGGCCCAGTTACAATGGAATGCGTCCAGTAAGTTCAACGGTGAGACTCATTTGGCTCTGATCCTTTCTCGAGGTGAAATGTTTATTCCTTTGACAACTGTAGGGCAACCAAACTGATGGGGTGATAAACTACTCAGTCTATTTGCAGCATGACTATAGATTGACGGGAGGTTGCTTGATGTGCTTTTGGGAAACACACAAATTATCATATAAAACGACGGCCACATTTAATCTAAATAACACAGCTTCTTAGGAAGACCTTTCTTTGTCTGGAGTATTGTGCGAAATGCCACATACATTTGCCAGTCTTTCCTATTATCTATGAAATTGCAAACCAATAACTCAGGCTTCCAGCAGACTAGTGAGTACTATTTTAACTCTTAGGCATTTAAAACTCCTTCTCTCACAAAGGTGTAGGTACACAAGAATCATGGAGCTCGGCTATGCAGATTCTTTCGTGTACCAGAAGGGAAAGCGGGCATTCGGAAAGCAGACATGGCCTGCCTCGACTCCCACAGAGAGGGACTACTCGCCGTGATCATTATTTACTTCAACAGCAAAACCACTACCACCGTCGCAGTCAACACTCACTGAGTGCCTACTTACTACATGCCAAGCACCACGCCAGGTCCTGCCGCTATCCTGTTTTACAGATGAGGAGCCCAGAGCCCTGAGAAACGAAGATGCTTGCCCACAGTCACAGTGCTGTGAGAGGTGGCACCCAGACGCACACCTGTAGCCACATCCTGGCGCCTATACTTTTCACCATCACACCGCTCTCCCTCCCACCCCAGTTCCACTGGACGCCTCCAGCTGAGGCCTCCATGACCCATCATTCACTCACAATGAAGAACCCACACAATTGAATATCTTTAATTTTCCCTTAGCAACAAATGTCCCTGATGAGAATAACTGACTTAGGTTCACAGTAATTATGTGCAGACAATTGGGATTGAATAGAGTTGCCGTTTGAAAAGCTTTCCTCTTCTTTTGTCTCTGTGAATGCACCCCCATTCATAGCTGGGTGCCAGCAAGCTCATTCTCTTTGTGCAACTTCGCCAAAATGATACCTTTGTGATACTCAGGCAGAAATGGTCTTCCACAGTCCCCTTCATTAAGGAAATGAAGCAGATAAACAGTATAATTACGGATTCCATTTTTAGCTAAGCAACGATGTATGTCTCAGCTCAGGGTCTTTAGCTAGTGAGGGAATGGGACATTTAGAATGAGGAGACCTTGCAAGTCAATGTAGTTATGGGGCTTGAAACTTTTCTCTCCTTACTCTACACTTACATTTAACATAGGTACCCAGATGATAGCAGCCCCTGTGAGAACACACTTGAGTTTCTTCAGCTTCATTTGATTCAGTTTCTTCATCTATAGAATGGAAAAGTCACAGCCATGCTGAGCAGAGGGCTTTAGGCCTAAATGTGACAGTTCAGGTGTAGCAGCTGAGGTGGCCTGCTGCCTCTCACCGCTGTCTAGCTGAGGTGGCAGGTCTTGGTTTGGATCTGAGCTCCTTTATCTATTAGCTGCCTGCCTTCAGTGCCTCAGGAAGGTTCAGTGACAGATTCTAGCAATCCCCACCTCTCAGGTATGTTGAGGGGATCTGAAGATAATCTAGTGCCAGCCCTCTGGAAATGGAAAAGTGCTGTGTATGGGTGCACTGCATATCAATGATGTAAGTATTTGACAAGGTCCTTATTTAGAGTCTGGGAAAAAACGGTCTCACAGTGTAGCAATGGGATGAGATAACTTGGAATTATCCACTAAGGATCTTCTTATAAAGTCTCTTACAACAGAAATAGAGAACTGAAGTATCACTTTACGCCTCTGAGCTAAAATTTTTCTCACTGTGGGTCCTGGTGGACAGGGAAGCAGGGGAGAGGGGATGTGAAATTTCAGAATGAGAACCTTAACAAGTTCCTGTTACCATCGTGAGTGCAAAGCCCGTCATCCCCTACCCTGCAGCCATTGGTCTACACTGGGGTTTCTCAACGGTGGCAACGCAACCGTGCCCCTGTATCCACAATTTTGCTTTCTGTGGTTTTAGTTACCCACAGGCAGCTGCAATTCAAAAATATTAAATGAAAAATTCCAGAACTAAAGAATTCATAAGTTTTATATTGCACAGCATTCTGAGCAGTGTGATGAAATCTCACACTGTCCACCTCATCTTGCCTGAAGTGTGAATCATCCTTTTGTCAGTTGTATCCACGCTGTACATGCTACTGCCTATTAGTCACTTAGTAGCCATTTCAGTTATCAGAGACCGAGACCCATTCACAAAACTTTTATTATAATATATTGTTATAATTGTTCTCTCCTATTAGCTATTGTTATTCATCTCTTAATGTGCCTAATTTATAAATTATACTTTATCATAGGTATGCATTTATAGGGGCAAAAAAAAACTATCCAAACCCTACCTATAGTATGTTTTCAGGCATCCATTGGGGATCTTGGAATACATCTCCTGCAGGTAACAGGGAGCTACTCTATTGATATTTGGATTTGGACAATTCTTTGTTGTCAGAGAGAGGTTGTATGTTGTAGGATGTTTAGCAGCCTCCCTGACCTCGACCCACTAGATGTCAGTAGCAGCCCCATCCCCAGCTGTGACAGCCCAAAAGGTCTTCAGTTGGTGCAGTGACCTGTGGGAGGCAAAATCACCACTCCCACCCCAGTTGAAAACTGCTGGTTTAAGCAAAGGTGACAGGGACAGGTACTCAACAGAGACTCGGAAACTAATTGTCAGAGCCTGGGCAGATGCCTGTGCTGGCAGGCATAGGGGAGGAAGGCAGGCTCAGGGGAGAATGGGGGAAGTGGGAATGGAGGTTGGCATGGAGAAGGGGTACAGCCTCATCCTCACCATTGAGGCCCCTCGGCCAGGGATGGGCAGGCACATGGTTTGAGGAAGAATGCCAAAAAGTAAACCACGGAAGACAACAAGCCCACTCTCCTCAGCGCTGAGCATACTGCTCACAGTCAGGCCTCCAAAAACCCATCGCCACCCAAAACATGAGCGCTGCCCACTTCCCACTGTCATTTTTGCACACGCTGTTTAATTAATCCCCCACGCCACGTCACGTCTACTGTTGTGTGCTCACCAATGAAGAAATCAAAGCCTAAAGAGATCACATGATTTACCTAGAACCTCACAGCCAGAAAGTGGCAGAGGAAGGCTGCCTGGCTCTGAAACCGCAGCACTCCATCCCATGGTGAAGCAGTCTCCCAGAGCTCAGTCTCACTGGGAGGTGTGGCGGTCTGTCCCCGGACACCAGTGCTCCAGAGACAGCAGCCATTTAAACATCTTGCAATCCACTCTCTTGGCCTCTATTGATCTTCCTTTCCTCTCTTTGAATTTTATTTATCTTATCTTTTATTTTTTTGACCCATAATAGTAAAATTGTAGAAAAGCTGGTCAAACAAAAAAAATTTAAAAGAAAAAGATAACAAGCACCCATTTAGTAGGTTCCTTCTCATCTCTCTTTTCCAGATCATATGCCGTCTTAAGCAGGTTCATGCCACAGTTACATTTTTCTTTGGGGTACATGGTGCTTTTCTCTTCCTGATTCATATTTGGGTCTCTGCTCATTGACTCGCCACTGGCAAATTGACTGCTTGTCCTATTTAACTCTACATTCACCTCTCCCACCAGTAAATGCTTTTTCGAGGGTATATACAGTTTTTCACATTGTTTTTCTTCTTATATTACTGTCATGAGCATTTTTGAATCTGATAAAAAGTTATCAGAAACAGAATCTTTTAAAAAGTTGTTTATGTCTTTCCGTAGATGAGCTATAATTTACATTATGATGTGTTCCTACTGTTTATCATTTAAAGAGCTACCTGGTATCTGTAATCATAAATTCCCGGGTGATGATCATTCTATCACAGAATCCTTTGTTCCCATCTCAGTCTATTTCTTGAAGATAAGTTTCTACGAGTGGGATTATGGGCATTCACTGTCATTCGAAGATAGTACCATCCCAGCAGGCCGGGGCAAGGATCAGGCCCATGTCGGAAGGGTCACCAGGACAGTGTGTGTGGATGAAAGCAGAGCACCTGGGGCTGGCCCCCTGGTCTGTCAGCTTCCCAGGACAGAGCCAACCCCAAACACACTTGGATCACATTCACTGTTATCGGGGGCCGCTCTATGCAGGCACACGCATGCGCAGAGCTCTGCATATGTTGCCGCATCTTATATTCTAACCAGAAATCAGTGAGTTCCTGAATTTAGGCAAAAAGGGCCTATGTGTAAATTATAAAACTATGATGACAGTGGCTATAATCATGATACCCGGTCAAAAAAAGTGTGTTGGTGTACACAGTAAGCCAAGATTGAGCACCAACTATGCACTAAGCACCATTTAGGTGCCACGGGATAACAATGGTTAAGACACAGCTCCCACCCCTAAGAAGTTCTAGTTGAGTGTGAAACAAACAAACGAACGGAGGTCATGAGGGTGCAGAAGAGTTGGGAATTGTGTGCGCTGACCGGGACAGAAGCAAGAAGGAAATGTTGTTAATTCTTCCTGGGAGAATTGAGGGGATCCTCACTCTCTGAGGTCTTAAGGGAAGGGAGAGGGAATGTCAGGCTAAAACATACCCAGTACCTGGGGGAATCTAATGTTATTAGTCTACCCTTTTTAAATGACAGATAATTTAAAATAATAATAATGATAGCAGTTTGATCATGCCTGGCATCCCAGGTTAAAAAACAACAAAAACAAGATAAATAAATACACAAAGGAAAGAAGGAACAGAGTGCATCTGGGAAACAGCAAATGATGGAGCAGATAGGGAGAGATGAGTGGGAGACAACCCTCATTAAAGAGCACTGGTTTCGTAGGGTATGGGGACTCAACCAGTCATCGCCTTGTGGTCAACCCTGTCATCACCATTATCATAATTAATTACAACTACTATTTTTTCAGAGGTTGCTATACTCCAGTCACTGTACTCAGCATATAACATGGTTTATCTCACCATTAGGCACATACATGCACACATACACACACACACAGATGATAGGAGATTAATTTTTGTTTTTAGACAAATTAAGGAACGCTTTATAAGGATGCCATGTGACATTCTGTGATGATGGGCTTCTATCTTATCTGAATAGCAGCCACCTCTTCCTTCTTTATCTTAATCAGCTTAATGCATCTGACCATTCTTGCAACTATCTTCATCCTTGACTTTAGTTATCTATTCAAACTCCTGGAAAGCAACTGAGAAACCCTTCCCTTCCCTCCCCTTAGTCTCAATCTCTACTAATTGTACAAACTGCATTCTTGAATCAATATTGGCAGAGTTGGCATTCAAAGCTTTCTTCAGTATTGGAACTTGTTAGACTATTTTAATTGACTTTATAGGGGCAGCACTGGTTAATAAAACCATACAGGTTTCAGTGTACAACTCAATAAAACATCATCTGCATGCTGCATCATGCGCTCACTACACCATGTCAAGTTGCTTTCTATCTCCATGTATCCTCACTTTGCCCTCTTCCACTCTCCCTATCCTCCTTTCTCGTTGGTTATCACCACACTGTCATCTGTATCTGTGTGTCATATGTATTTTTTGCTTAATCGCTTCACCTTTCTTCACCCAGCCCCACAACCTCCCTCCCTCCTGACAACTGTCAGTTTGTTCCATGTATCTATGCTTTTGTTTCTATTTTGCTTATGAAATTATTTTGTTGATTAGATTCTCATATAAGTGAGATCATATAGTGTTTTTCTTTCTCTGGCTAGCTTATTTCACTTAGCATAATAATTTCCAGGTCCATCCATGGTGTCACAAAATGTAAGATTAGCTCCTTTATTCCATTGTGTAAATGTACCACAGCTTTTTAATCCACTCATCTGCTGATGGGTATTTGGGCTGTTTCCAGATCTTGGCTACTGGAAGTGCTGCAGTACTTCAAATTAGTGTTTTGGGTTTCTCTGATACATTCCCAGAAGTGGAATTGCTGGGTCATAAGGCAGTTCCATTTTTAATTTTTTGAGAAAACTCCATATAGCTTTCCACAGTGGTTGTACCAGTCTGCATTCCCACCAACAGTGCACAAAGGTTCCCTTTTCTCCACATCCTCACCAGCACTTATATTTTGCTGAGTTATTGATGATAGCCATTCTGACAGGCGTGAGGTGATGTATCATTGTGGTTTTAATTTGCATCTCTCTGATGATTAGTGACATTGAGCATCCTTTCATATGTTTATTGGCCCTCTGTCCTCTTTGGAGAGGCATCTATTCAGATCTTTTACCCATTTTTTTAGTTGAGTTGTCTTCTCGATGTTGAGTTGTGTAAGTTCTTTATATATTTTAGAAATTAACTCATTATAAGATGTATCACAAATATGATTTTATTATTTTCCTATTTTTCTTACTGTGGGGAAACTGAGCCTTGCCCAGATCAGCTAACCTACCAAAGGCCCACTTTGGAGCCAGGACGCAAGTCCATACTGGTCTAGCTCTACAACTTGTGCCTCCGAAAGCTTCTACTAATTATTGCTCAAATCACTGAAGCTTTGGGGACAGGAAAACTAATATGATTAGATTTATATTTTATAAGGATAATTGTAAACAAAACAAAACAGAACAGAACCATCGTCTCTTCACTCAGACCGAGGAGGCAATGTGTCTGTCCCCCATGGTGCCGCCCAAGAACATTGTGAGGGTTTCGCCTGTACCATGTATGACTTCAAAGCCTGAGCTAAGGAAACAGGTCAAAGTGTATATTCAACAAGGGCTGAATGAAGGCTGTGGAATTTTCGTCAGACTGGATGGCGCTGCACTTAGCACAAAGGATGCCTTTTGCTGAAAGAGCTGAAAAATCATCACTTTGTCCTGAGTAGTTTTATGTGAGCACATCCCTGATGAAAAGTAGCCAGTGAACCCAGGGCTCATCAGTCTGAGCTGGGAAACAGAAGCCAGTTGCTGCTTACCTTTAGCTGTCATATCTGAGTGCCACCAACTGCAGAGGTTAAATTCCACCAGAAACCTAAATGTGATAGAAAAACCCAATGTTACTTGCTCATCCACACCCTGAATAGAACAGTGACATCGTGTTGTCTCCAGCACTGCTCACCTCATTTGAAAGAATAGCATCACAATCTGGAGATGTCAACATGGTCCGTTCAGTTACCAACAGAACTTTCACTGGGCTTTATCTTATTTGTGGAAAGGCTATTTTATCACCAATGCCAACCGAGCCCTGAAATCAGGTTTACCCAGACTCAAGAACTCTGCTGAGAAATATTCTGTTTTATAGGCAGAAATAGTCTCTCGTTATAGTGTGAGTCCTTAATAAAAAGTCATCTTCTAAAGGGCTTCCCCTGCCTTGGTTCAGAACAACAAATAGAATCTTCTCTACTAGACTGTTATCTGCAGTGAGAAAGGCTGCTTTCAAGATTTATACTGCAATGCAGACTTGCCTGGCCATGTGTGACTCGTGTGTGTATTTACGTGCGTATGCAGGGGCAGATGGGACAAACTTCTCTTTAGAAATTAGACCACAATGTGAATTTTAAAAATTGAATTTTTTCAACTGCTCAGAAAGAACGCGAAAGTAATGTAAATCCTCTTCCAAATGCATGGAGACAGACCAAAATTCAGCTGTTTCTTTTTCAGGCCCATGGCTGCTGTCTCTAGAGACTCACTCTCAACTGAGATCCCACGATTATGTTACCATATCTGCTGTCTCTTATGTACATGTAAAACCTACTCCCCATTTGAATTTATAACTTTGTTAAATTAATATAGGTTACATTAAAGCAATAGAGAAGACAATACCTATTCACCAAGTGGCAAGAAATCTGCCTCAGATCCACTGAACTGGAGCCTTAATGGGGAAAATAAGAATGAGAGAGTGGGGTACAGCTTTAAGGGCCTGGTTTCCATGCCCATCCATGGAACTCCTCCTTTTCTGCGATGCAGTGTTTCTGTGCTGTGTTCAGTGTCTCATCTGGAAGTCAAGCCTTTCATCTCTGTGGCATTTCTAGTCTGACTGACCTAATGCACAGATGCATCAAGCATCCTCCCAACAGGATCGGGATTTGACAGGATAAACAATTAAATCACACCTGAGAAAAGCCCTGCTCCTGTATGTGGCAAGACATTCGAAGTAGCACAGTGGACAGCCCTGGTAATTTGTTCTTCTGACCACAGCCCACCCAGGCTGCATTAAAAACAGCCAGACTTCTATGTTAAATTTAACAGTAACCACAATAAATAAATTTGGTTTATGTATTGCAAGCTGTTAGTCTGCTAAACAATGACATAAAGGCATAAGCAGTGACCATAAATAACTTAATAAAAAATAATTTTTTGGTCTCAACATTCAATATTTTGAGGTTTTCAATGAGATTATCTCAGAGTATTGTGAATCTAATGGTTATTGAAAGCATGAAGCAGAGTCTCCCAATTCACTTAATACACAAGAAAAGCAATATACTTTTTTTAAACGTAGCAATTGTACTTACAAGACAAGTTCTGTCATTATCCATTTTACCGCAGCAAGGAAGGCGTTGTAAGGCTGAAAAGAAGAAATCACATCATTAAAAAAAGTATCACACACAAAATTTGTAGTTTAACTTAGGCTTTACATAAAGACAATGTTATTCTTTAAGAGAGATTGATATCATGTTAAAAAACAAAACAAAACAAAAAACAGTGAAGCTCCACCTAGAAGAAAAGAATGGTTGGATACTGTATCCTAAAACTAACATTTTAAAACTTTGAACTCCCCTGTAGTGAGATGTGATTTACAAGTAAAATAAACATGGTTTAATTCAGGGGTTATCTCTGGGAGGAAACAGGAAGTTCAGCAAGGGATGCTTAAACCTTTACCCTCTAGGGGCTAATATTTCGCAGCTTAATGCTGAGGGTTTGGAGTCATGTAACTAATTTCAAATGGTAACTTACAGGGCTGCTTCTTGGAAAGGTGATTCCCTGTTCACCATCACTGCCATCCCCGTGTGTCATTCATTGAAACAAGCGAAAATTGCATATACGTACTTGATTTTAATGCTGCCTATGAATTATGTAGGATTTAAGCTGCTTTTTCTCACACTTACATATTTGGACTTGAAAAAAATGATAACCATATAAACATGTGATTTTATCCTTGCAGAAAATCCCCTTCACTCTATAAAAGAAGGCATTGACAGCCTAATCTTTATTTCAGAATATTTTAATTAAAAAAAGCAGTTGGATTGTTTACTCTGTGATATTTCCTATGTGGATAATTCAATTTCCTGAATTCTGGAAAATACCAAGTCTCCCGCTCAGTCAGTTCTTTGTACCTAGGTATGTCAGATATGTGAGTGGTTGGCAGATTTGAAAGACAGGCAAAGACATTGGCAAAGCCTGGGCTCCAGATGGCAGGTTCAGAAAAATCTCAGAATCCTTTGTGGTTGCATTTAGATATCAGAGAATTGAACTTCCAAATCCTGATTTCTTAAGTGAGGTCTGCTTAATCCTACCTTCTGAGCATTTTGATGATAAAGACTAGAACTAGGAAGGAGGGATATTATCCAGTTTTAAATAAAACAAGAACTAATTTTTATACATCAAACCATTCTTGAAAGCCACCAAACCAGAAAGCCAACAAGTAAATAAACAGAAAAACAAAACAAAAAAAAATTGACTGGCGTAACTTCCAGCCTACTCAGATTTCAGACTGAATCTCTTCTTGCTCTGATTCGACTGAGTGTATCACTGCCATTTCCTGACTTGCAAGACCCTCAGGATAAGGGTCAGATAAGGATAAGAACTATTAACTATTTCTGAAAACCAAATGCAACCTGGTAGTCTTGTGGTTTTGCCATTACAATTTTTCAGGCTTGAAAAATAATCATCTTTCTTCAGACCATGGGACAAATACCTGCTGAGATAGATGGGGGCATTTCAGGGGTCCTTGGGAGTGGGAGTCAGGGAGGACAGAATGAATAATGGGATTAAGGGGGCTTTGGAGTGGAGAGGGGCAGGCCAGGGGCGGCTCACCCTGAGGCCAGGGGGAAGACCAATCAAGTATTTCCTTCGAGACTCTGGCTCAATGTATGGGTAAACAAATGGATTATGTAAATATGGGATTAAAAAATTTAAATGCACATTATCATTCAGGAGGGTAAAGCCATTGAGCTTTTAAGCCTAATGATGAAAACATATCTTGGGAGCATTTTAAATCAGGAAATATTCATGCTAAGATTAGGGAAATTGAGTTTGGAAAGAAAGGCTGATTCTCAGTGTTTTTCAAAATGTCCAGTTCTTAGTTCCTAGTTGCCCCTCAAAAATTGTCTAGCTCCAAATCATTTCTTGTGCTCTCAGTGTATGAGAATCATGTTAAATATTTGGTTTTTAAATAATCCCCTTGCAAAATTGTACATCCGCTAACAAGAAAGTGTGTATTTATATTTTAAAACCAAAATGACTCTTAAAATTTGTGTTCAAGCCAAAATTTAGGTTAATTTTGGAATTTACAAAATAATAACTGACGAGGGTTATGTTTATATACATATGCTGGACTATATTGAAGTATCTATCTATCTATCTATCTATCTATCTATTTTTTTGTATGCGTGTTTTCAAGTTACTGGTGGCCAAACTTATATTGCTTGCACATTGTGAATTGTATCGTAAAACTGGGTATAAATGATAGCAGTTAATTTCTGGCAGTCAGAAAGCCATTTTCCAATACTACAAGAGCTCTGCTGATTGATCCTCAACTGTGACATCAGCCGTGGAAACAGCTCCAGGGAAATGATGTTGAAACCCAGCAGCAGCATGATTAGGGGTGAGAATCTATCATCAAAACGTGAATCTGTTCATAGGCTAACAGCTCTATTACCAACCAAAGATCTCTGTTGAAGCAAACCAACTTCTCTTTTATATAAGAGAATCCTCAACACGTCTCCCCTTTCCTATCCATCAAAAGGGGGCTGCTGCATTAATCCATCAAAGAATTCAGCGTTGTTTGTCATCCCTATAATCAGTGAATTTGGGTCTAAGCAAGACTTTGCTCAGCCAGTAAAATCAGCAAATACTTTTAAACATTCATGGTTTTGAACAAGATAACTTGATTACCCTAAAGGAAAAGACAGGCTTATTGAGAGACAGAAACATGCAGCTGTTTAGGGGGTGATTACACTGTACTTACATCCAGGAGACCATGGGCGCTGTCACTGCTCTCCTTGTTGGCCCTACACATGGCTTGGTAGTCATACAGGGTAATTCTATAGGACAGAATGGAAAGGAGGTTCACTAACTGGGAAAACACAGGAAGCCAATGACACTGTGCACCAGCAGGTGAACAGTCGCTGACACTGTCATTGAGTGTAGCGGAGGCGAACACAAATAAATGCAAGCCTAACACAGGTGACGAGCCAGTAAAGGGGACCAAAGTTTTGCCACCTCAAAATGTGCTTTTTGGGATATCGATTTGAAGCTATTTATTAAGAAACAAGAGATTCAGAAAGAACCTTTTACCATCCCCCTTTCTTGCCTAAGGGAATTCAGATGAAAAGGCCTGCTTCAGAAAGACCTTACCCTTTTCACCTTTCATTCTTGCCTTAGCCTGTGTGAATTAGGTACGGCAGACAGAAATGATCCGTGCAATGATCTGTTCTGGAGGGGAGACCCTCTATCGCACTGTTTCTGGTTCGCCTGGCAGGAATCCGCTTGCCTCGTGTGCCCTCTTTCTCATCTTCCCATGAATCACCTACCTCCGCTTCGAATTTCCAGGCTCCTGTCCCCTTCTCCTTTGTCCAGAATGGCACATAAATCTCAACTACCCGAGATGTTTTGGGTCACATTCTTACTCTGGACTCCAGAATAGACATTCGTATAAGACACTTGGGACATTGTCTCCTGTTAATCTGCCGCTATAATTTCATTTTTAGCCCAGCTAGACGACTTTAGAAGGTAGGAGAAAAGTTATACTTTTTCAGCCCTCCCACCAGGAACATGGCAAAGTCCAGGACCGGAGACACATACTGCACTTCTGTAACTGCAGAACCAGCTCCAAAGTGTTCTGCCCTGTTTAATGAGAACCTGAGGTGCTTTTCAGAGACAATAGTCCAAAGCTGCAGGTGATACAGCCAAAGCGTATGCAGAGGAGGGGACTTTGACCTCCAGCTGCACCTGGAACCAAAATCCCCCTCCTTCCCTAAAGAACCAAAAGACCGGGACATAACAGGAACTTGAACACTGGAGCCATTTCAGGAATAGAGGGTCCACTGTCCAGGAAGATCCCCTACAGATGCCCCTTTACTGTAAATGGCCAAGCGCCAAGGTCCTCCAATTAAGACTTGGCCTCCCAAAGCTTCTGCATACTTACTCCCCCATACCATTAAAAACTTACTCCGAACCCTGGGTCAGGGAGTTGGGCTTTTGATCATTGGCTTCCCATTCCTCCGGATGGTGCCATTCACAATAAAAATAGCCCATCTTTCTCCACTGCAATTCTCAGTGTTTAGTGTTTGGCTCTGTCAGCACTGGGTGGACAGACTCATTCTGGTCTGTAACATTTAGAAATTGAAGAATAAAGGAAATAACAGTATCAGGGTAGTGAGGGAATAGAAGAATCCCTCCTCCCCAAACTGATGAAATAGTCATTTTCATTTGTCGAGGATGATTTGTATGGGCCAGGATGCTCCAAAGGAGATATGCTGTTCTGAACTGGATTCTGGGCCCCAGATGGAATCCACTTTGGTCATGTCTCCCAGATGGAGGGGCCCTGGGAAGGGCTAGTTGGGATTAAGGAACAGCAGGATCCTCTGTCTCTCTTAAGCTCTGTGAGACATACTTGGATGGACATAAGCCCAGCATTTCGACAATGTGTTGGAAACCAGCTGGCTCATTGGTTGTAATTCTCACCCCACCACCACCATTATAATGAGTGTATTCTTACTTTTGAAAATAGTGCAATTTATGAAAAAATGGGCATTCATTTCTCCATTGGTGATAAAAGTATAGCTTTTGTCATAATTGCGACCTGTACTCAGAGGTCCTATTAGCATAGGTAGCCAGCCAGATATCAATAAAGGAAGGGTGCAAAAGGAATCAGCCATTTAGGCATAATAACCTACAGAGCTGTGTCAGACAATAAGCCTGCTTCACTAAAGTTGCAGCATTCCCAGACAACCCAGGAGACTACTGCATCCTCCACCCTTGGTACGTAATATGTGAAGAAGGCAGGAAGGGTCTGTTACTGGTCATTAACTGGGACTATGGAAGGGGAGAGAGAAAAACAGCACGAGAAATTTCTCTGCTGGGCGCATGCCCAGTAGAAGCCAAGATGGTGCAGGGGGCGGTGCTTCTGTTACGAAGTATGTGCAGTAGGAGCCAATATGATGACCATAAAAGGGAGGAGCATAGCCTGTGGAAAGGACTTGATTGGTTAGGGAGAAGGCCCAGCACAAAGATCTAGAAAATGGATTGGTTGAGGAGGGGGGCCAGCACGAACCCTGGAAGAATTGGGAAATTAATTGGTTGGTTTGAAGGAGCTGGTTTCTTCCCGAGCTCGAGGTAATATAATCAAAGTTTAACAAAGCCCTCCTCCCCTACTCCCCTCATAATAGGAGTCCGTTTGCCCGTCTGTTTGCACATTTTCTCTGCACACAGTGTCTCTCCATGTATTCTCTGCATAGCAGCCATGCGGACCTAGCAGCCATGTGGGCTCCAAACGGGCTCCAAGTGGGCTCCGTGCATGAGCCTGGATACAGCAGCACAGCGCCGGCCACACCACAACCCAGAACAGAGGCTATGCAACAGGATGGAGACAGAGACTGAACTGGACTCTGGACCAAGGCCCTACTCCTGGGCTTGATAAACACAAGGCTGTACTTCATCAGTGGGATGGACAGAGGTGAGACACTGGGAACCTGGGGGCATTCTTTTATTTCTATTCCAATAAATCTTCCCACTTCATCTCATCCTCCCATGCATGGGTCCCTGGAAATGTTTTTCTTGCTACTCCATGGAAGGACCCCATTTCCACTGGCAACAGTTCTGCTTGATAGTTGTTCCAGGTATTTTAATTTCCCATCAATACCTTCACAAAGTAAAGGATAGTGGCAGTTTCTGATAGGAAGTTAACAGCTTTTAGATGGAGCAAACAACTTCTCCTGAAGGAGACATGCATTCCTCCCTTCCCCACAAGTCCCCTTCCCACTATTCTGGGTACCCCAAAGGAGCGACACTTAAAGCCCGGCCTGAGTTACATAGCAGCTGCCAGATGACACGTTAACGCTGCAATACTACATGTACTTCTACATGACTGGAAGGAATTCGCCCCACAGGAATTCCTTTCCAGAAAAATACAATGCTTAATGTGGAGCATACTTAATGCTGTGCTAGCGATGAACAACTGGCCAAGCATTTGGCTCGGGGAAGTCCCTGGACAAACTTCTCATAGAAAGCACTGACAGCCCTGAGAGTGAACCAGCCACAGAATCAACTGTAGACCACAACGGACAACTCTAATTGGTCCCTGACTGGCCCACCATGCCACGGTCGGCAAACTCACTCAGGGGACTTCTACAGGGCGCCCTGGAAGGGCTTTCTAGGATTTGGCAAGAATTATTGTTGGCTTCCTCCTTGTCCTACTGCCCAACTTGGTCTTTGCAGCAGAAACTTGGGACAGAGCCGGGGTGAGAGGCAATACAGGTTGAGTAGAACATGTACCTGGGGTCTTGTAGATGTGGATACAGTATGGGCTTGGTTTTAAAGGATGCTTCTGACATTTATCCAGGGTGAAATCTCGGGCAGGCTGCTTACCCACTTCTGAGGCTTCATTTTCTCACTTATTAAATGACTCACAGAGGTATTTTGAGATTTAAATGATCAGGAGTGTCAAAGATACTGAAATATACTAGTAGTATCCTAGGCCTGTTATGATTCTTGTGACAGAAGGACTATTTTTTTTCTTTGTTAGCATTTGGGCTCTTAGAGCTACACTGCTCCCAAAGGCCCAAGTGACAGCAATGTGACCTAATTGTTAAAATGCTGGCTTTGAAGTCAGAGACACCAGAGCTCAAATCCTAACTCATTTACTTATTACAATTTTTTTCCCTTACTTTTTTGGTGCCTCAGTTTCCTCATCTGTAAAATATTGAGAATAATGGCTACCTTATAGGGTGGTCATGATGATTAACTGAGATTACATATGTGTTGCATTTAGCACAGTGCATGATACAGAAGAATCATTCAACAGAGGGCAGGGCTGCAGCTGCTGTGGTAATTTATTAGTATGGTTTTCATTGCCATTATTAATTAATGGGGTTGGTGTTTAATGCAATGGGAATTGACTCAGGCTTTCTCCAGCTGGTTGGAGGATAAACAGGCCTCCTAATTTTCTTAGCTCATTGGCACATATGACACAGTGTAAAGTTCACACGTTACTGCCGTACAAGGCACCTTCAGAGGCTGTGCTGGAGTTATCAAAAGATGATGCAGGAATTTCTGTTCATGGGCTTCTTAGCTGAGGACCATGATAACAACAGCTAATATCCATCGAACTCTATTTAGCAACCATGAGCAAGGTACTCTTCTAAGCATGTCCCCTGCAAGATAGACTCTAATCAGCCCCATTTAACAGAGAGACAAATCGAATCTCAGCCAGCCTAAACAATGTGCTCAGGTACACATACCTACCCCGTGTCAGAGCCAGAATTAGAGGGGGACAAGCTGTGCTCACCTCACTCTGCACGGTGGCAGGCCTGACAGATTCCAGGAAATGCTTAGAATTCAGCCCTACGCCCCATCCTGGGGTCTTTTTGGAATGTCACAGGAAGTGCTGCCCAAGGTAAGGTCTCCTAACTGACGGCCAGTAATCGACTTTCCACCCAAGCGGAGGGGCTGCCGTGGGGTCGCTGGGCCAGGCTGGACCAGCTGGCCCGCTAGTGAGAGCCCCCGGTAACGGCCCTGGCAGCCGGATGGCAGGAAGCTCAGGAGCCTCCTGGGATCACTTTCAAAGGCTGTAGTTTACATGTTGGGGCCAAACTCGGTTGCTCTGGGGCAGCCTCCAGGCCAGGGGTCCTGCGTTTCATTTCATCAGGAAGCGCTCCTGGTGCCGTTGCCACTGAGGAGGTCACAAAACAAGCCTTCCCTGCCTTCTCCACGCTTAGACGGCTTTAACTAGATGTTATACAAAGAGAGACTTCCAGATTATTACTCTTTTTGAAGTGATTTTGTTACTGTTTTAAATAACTCCATTTTGTGGCTACCTGTATCCTGTTTGGCTGATTATAGCTAAAGAACATGATAATTGCCTGCTTTCATTTGGCTCTAAAATAAGCCCGGAACATTGGGCCCAGCCCAAGATTGGTGCTGCTTTGCTGCCCTCAGCAGGGGGAGCTTATTCTCATACAAATAACATGCCTGAATCCCCATGACATCACTACCAGTCCCCTTTAACCTCAGCCTGCAGCCTCAGACCTTATCATTAGCATCTCTGGGCTCCCCAGCTGGGTTTCTTTGTAATTTTGACAGAAGGCAGATATGGTCTCTGAAGAAGAAACTCAAAGCAATGCAAACAAAGGCTGGGCAACCTAAGGGCTCCTGTACCAGTGGAGCCTTAGAGGACAGGCCCTGGACGTTAGGACTTGCTTAGAATCACTTTGCTGATCCTCTTCTTTCTCCACCTAAACAAAAACCGTGACCAAGAGAAATATTTCTTCTAAGAGTAAGAATGTTGAACTTCCAAGGCATGAGCTCAGCTACCTTAGGGTTGTTAGTAACTGTGGGGACTAGCATTTATTAAACACCTACTATGTGCCCATGAGGCTAGGTGCTTTACCCGTAATGACTCAGTGACTTAGCTCAGTTTGGCTAACGGGCTACCTAAAAACCAATCTTGAAGCAGCTTCTTGTTTGCAAATACAGCCCTAAAAGCAGGACAGGGAGGCATTTGACATAGAGACCCGCTGTGGGACATATTTAAGCCATTCTGAATAGAAAATTATGAGAAGCAAAGTGACTCACTAGGGTAGCATGTAAAAATACGTATTCTTTGTTGCACTGTAAAATGTGTTCTCTGGGGCTGCTTTCGACTTGCAAGTGATAGGGCATGGAGCAGGAGCATGGGAAATGGGTAGCAAAGGGGCCGTGGCTTTGGGAGCTTTATTGGTTTTTACCTCTCAGAAGGCAGGAGAATGGAAAACCCAGTCTTTGGGTTTGAGTCCTATGAAATTCCGAGACGCTCTGCCGCTCTCCTTTTGGCATTGGGCACCATGTCATCCCACAGCAACTTCTTACAGAGATCACACGGTTCTTGAAGGTCAGCAAGGCACATCTAACCATGGAGGTGGTGAGCTTACACGACCCTGGCTCTGTTGCCTTTGAATGCTCTGACTGGAAATCACTAAAACAGATCCAGTTTGAGCACCTGTCATTAGCCGAGAGTAAGCGTCATGTGGCCGCACTGGCCAGGAGCCCAGCACACAGGGTAGTGAGGCCTCTCGTGGTGCAGTGTTGAGCCCTGAGAGGAGAGCCCTGAGGAAAGCTGCACTCATTCTTTAGATTAAGCAGAGGGTCTAGAGTACCAAATGCTTTTCATCAACAGGTGCTGATAATATTAAAAATAAATAAAAAGTTGCAGATACTAACCACCTCGGCATCTCACCCAGGTAATAAAAGCAGTAACACTGAGCAATAACCAATTACTTTCTGTCAGCAGTGTAGGCTGAGAAGGTGAGGTCACTGCTCCGAGGCTGTTACAGTGCAGCTGAGTGGAGGGGCTGGGGTTTTGAGGAAGGTCTTGCTTCGGAAAGCTGTGCATTTAAACTGCTTCTCAAGCATGGATTCCCACAGGATGACTTTCTCCTTTAGGGTCTCATGGGGATAGGTCTCAACAGAAGAATCTGGAAAACAGGATGTATACTTTCTCTCCATCCCTAAGGCAGCTTGGGAACCCACAGGTTGGCATGTGTTCAGGCAGCAATTCTCAGCCCTGCCTGCTTGTTAGAATCACCTGGGAACCGCCAACATTCATGTGTATGCCGATGCTCAGGCATCGCCGTTCCCTCCAAGATTTCATTGGTCCGGGTTAGGGACCAGGTATCAGTTATTTTTAAAAAACCATCCCAGAGGGTTCTAATGTGCAGCCAGGGCTGACAGACATGAGTTTTAGAATGTGATGCACCCTCCGCCAACCCTTGCTAATTATATCTCCTGTTTGTTTTTTCCCGTCTCAATTTGATTGAAAGTGCTTTACGGGCAGGAATGGAACTCACACAAGCCAGCACATCCTCCCAGGGCTGAGTAGAGCAGTCTGGACATATTTAGGGGTGTGTTATGGGCTCAACTGTGTGAGTTGTGTCTCTCAGAATTTATATGTTGAAGTTCTAACACCCAGTACCTGAGAATGTAGCTGCATTTGGAGATAGGGCCTTTAAAGACAGGATTCCATTAAAATGAGTCCCGTAGGATGGGCTCTAATCCAGTTTGACTAGAGTCTTTATAAGAAGAGGAAATTGGACACAGAGACCATCTGCAAGTCGACAGAGGACTCAGGAGAAACTAGACCTATTGACACTTTGATATTGGACTTCTGGCCACCCGAACTGTGAGAAAATAGATAAACCACGTAGTGTTTTGTTCTGGCAACCCTACCAGGCTAATACTGGGTGCTTGCTTCACTCACCAACTAGACAGGTGCCATCCACAAACCTCAAGGATGAGCAGAGTGCCTAATCACCCTGGAGGGCAGCAGTGATTTAATGAACAGATGTGAGTGCCCCAGAGCCAAGAAGACAGCATCCTCTCAAATAACATGGCCCTGGGGAGCCCAAGAAGCTTCCAGCATCAGAATCACCTGTGTCCCCTCACTGAGCAGAGTACCGCTCTCCCAGCCACATCTGCTTTGACTGTAGGTCAAAGGATAACATGCATGGGTGCCCTGGAGGTGCACCTGGCCAGCGGCGTATTGGCCCATTCACCTACCCCTTCCATGAAAATTAGCTTTACTTGTTAATCCAAAGGGGAAAATGGAATCATGATTAATCCCACATAGAAAAGATTAAATTTCCTTTGCTTCTTTGTTTGAGTAAGAAATAGAAGGAAACAGCTGAATTCTGCTTGGGGAATGAGTTAATGCAAAACCCATTTGAAGCTATAAACTTGGATGCTGGGAGAACTTCCTTGGGCTCTGCCAAGTTCATGAAGCCATGTCTACATTTTATAGTAACTGCACCTCAGTAATGCCTGCACTGCACTTAGCACAGTGTGGGGCTGGTACCTGAAGCTCAGTACATCAATCCCTAGGAGTGTTGGTGTTGCCATTATTATTATGAGTTAAACCCAATATGTGTTACTGACTGTTCCTGCTTTCATTGCCTGAAGTCAGGCATCATGGACAGATGAGTTAGGTGGTGGCTATGGCCATTTGTGTTTAGGACTATGCTGGGCATGTGTGGTGTGGAGGAAACTAGGAGATGTGAACTTCCTGAAAATCTGGAAGATTTTCAGAGTGGATATCACAGGAAACCAGATGCAATATTTAAAGGACTTGTGTGGTCTGAAGCAAACTGAGTCATGCTGGCTGTGGTAGAGACAATTAGAGTTTCCCAATATCCATTCCCTTCTTCTGCCAACCTGAACCCTCGCTTTTCAACGTACACTTTTTCCAGGTTCTTATGTAGCTAGGTGAGGCCATGTGATTAATCAGAAGTATTGTTTGGGAGTAAATACTTTAATAAATAAATTATATTTATTAAAATAAATTTTAATAAATAATTTTACTTGGCCTTTTGTACCTCCCTGGATTTTCCTTCTGCTACCCTAGATTGCAGATGTGATGGCTGGATCTCAGCAGCTATTTTGGACCATGAAGTAACCTTGAATTTAAAAGCCAACTTGGAGGAAGGCACATTAAAAAGATGTAATCATACATCCATGATGACAGCATGATGCCCCTAAATTAGTATCTTCATACTATCTTCAAATAAAAGACAAAGAGACTCCTATATTCTTTAACCCCTTGTTATTTTGTAATTCCCTATTATTTCTAGTAGAACCAGCTAGTAATTGATACATTAAATTCCAAGTTTGATTGAGAACTTTTCTTATACTATCTCCTGAAGCAAAACAAGCCTAAATGTGAATAAACATCTCTGCAGAAAATATTTAATTTGCTCCAACTATGGGAAAAGCTAAGCGGTGATTAACAGACCATGGTCTAGATTCTGGAATACAAGAGATATAAGTTCAAACTCCATCTTCCTCCCTCACTGAGGTGCACGAACTTGGACAAGTTACTAAAATACTTGGAACCTCTGCTTCACAAGGTTATTATGGGGATTAATTAAGGCAATGTATGTAAATGCTTAGAATAATGGCTTGCCTGTAGTTAGCATTCAATAAATCAGACATGCTGTAATTATGATGAAGATGAGGGCAGCTCTTATTTTTGTTGTAATCGGGCATCCTCAAGCTTTAGGATTTTAAAGAGTGGTCCATTGAAATCTCCGTGTCTCTGCACTCCCACAATTTGGCCCAGAAACACAGTTGTCCAAGCCAATCTGTCTCCTTGTTCCCTTCAACGCCACCTTTGACAAAGCATACTTCTGTGGACATGGTCAGGTCAACAGGAAGCCAAGAAGCCATTACATTCATTACATGAGTTGTTGAGTATTAGACATCAGTAGGGCAGTCGGCATTAAAGGAGAGCAGACATCCAAACATAACAGACTTCTCTTTTAACACTCTCTAGACTCCAAGGCCAGGGCATTTGCTGAATTGTAATGTAATTACCAAGGACAGGGAAAGCTCCCAGTCACTGGCTGTCACCGAGCCCGGGCAGTTCCATCATACAGACACAGGAGTAGGAATGGTCCAAGCCTTGAATTCTACCTGATATGTCACCTTTCTAGAAGGGCAATTTAAATAGCAGAAGGAGCCACCACAGGGAATTCTATACAAGTCAACTCCATTAATGAATGTGTGTGGGGCCAGGTGAGGAGGACATTCCCCAGGCCCCACAGGGAACTTATGAATGGTCCTGTAGGACTGACTGCTTAGGCATGTTGTCCCAAGCACATAAAACTAACAAAATAAAACAAAACAGAAAAGACACAGCCAAGAGAGATAGGAACTATCAGTAGCTTTCAAAGTAAAAGCAAATTATTAGCAAGCAGTCTGTTTCTCCATAAGCCAAAGGCCAGGTGTGCCCAATTGGTCTTCCTTCCTCCGGCTTAATTAGATACACAAAAAACAATGGAAGACCCATTGGCAAAAACCACAAGAATGTTTGCTAAAAGTATGCGCTATTCCTTTTAACCCTCACTTGCAGGTATTGGGTTGGCCAACATTTGTTTTTTTCCATTTGTGACCACTGTATTGTGTCAGTGTGCATTTAAAAGAAAAACTTATCAAAATTGGTGCATTTTTGTGTAGCCATTTTAATATTGAAGATGGGAGAAAATATGCAACATTTGAGCATATTATGCTTTATTATTTCAGGAGAGGTAAAATAGAACTGAATCGCAAAAAATGATTTTTGCAGTACATGGACAAGGTGCTGTGACTGATCAAACATGTCAAAAGTGGTTCGCAAAGTTTCATGCTGGAGATTTCTCGCTGGACAATGCTCCATGGTAGGGTAGACCAGCTAACATTGATAGTGATCAAATTGAGACATTAATTGAGAAAAATCAATGTTATACCATGTAGTAGATAGTCAACATACTCAAACTATCCAAATCAATAAAGTTATTGGTGAAAACGAAAAATGTCTTTTATTTTACGGAAAAAACTAAGCAGACTTTTTGGCCATCCCAATACGCGAATAATTCTTTCAGTTCTATTTCATTGCAAAGAAAACAAATTTAGTGAGTTAAAGTTGCCCAAGTTCAGGCAGCTCCAAAGTGGGCAGCATCTAGACTGATAACCAGGTACCTTCAACTTAGTATTTCTTGAGCATGCCTGCATGGGAATCCCATGGATGCTTTTAAAAAGCATCAGTGCCTTGGCTTCATCGCCAGAAGAACTGAACTTGAATCTCCTGGGATGCAGCACTGGTGTAGGTATGTTTGAAAAGCTTTCCAGGAGATGCTAGCAGAGGCCAGAACCTCAGGCTCACCCCACAGCAGTGCTGTGGAGGTAGATGCTATGCAGTAACCATCTTTTGGGGTGGTGGTGGGGGGTGGGGAGGGGAGAGGTAATTAGTGACTGAAAAAAGAGAAAATTAAATGAAAAGATCCAGATTTTTGGAGGTCTTATCCAAGAGCTAGTCATGCCTCCTGTTTGCAAAGCTTTCTAATATGCATGGCATTTTCACATATCTTGTTTTAGTTGATTCTCACCATCCCTCCCCCTCAAGGTCCATATTTGGGTGATGAAAGAAATTGAGGCTCAAGGAGACTGAGGAATCTGTCCAAGGCCGCATAGTGGTGATTCTGGTGCTGAATCTACTCTTCTTATTTCAAGTCCAGTGTGTCACAGGGGCCCTATCAGGAACCTTGAATACTCTGCTACAACTGGCTACCTACATCTTTTTACTTTTCCCTGGATAATTGACATTGAATGTGCATCACTGGGGGCAAAAAAATGCGGAGGGATAAATGAATTACAATAAAACTATTTGGAAGCTAGATAACGAGATTTTCTCTCAGGAGTCGAAAGGGGGAGATACCACTGCCAATTGCAGCAAAGGACACCACAGAATGTGGGTTTTGAGAAATGTGAATTCAAGGCTCTTACTAGACATGATCATGAGCGAAAAAGAAAGCTGAAATGAAAAACCCGAAATGAGTCACTGCTCAGGGAGTCCGCTTACTTTCTGTGATAGGAATGAAGGAGCATTTGAAACTCTCTGTCTGAAATACAAAAAGCTGACCGGGCATATGGGCTCCTATGAGAAAATACGTGAACCCTGGGACTGTGGCTTGGTTCAACAATTTGTCAACTTCAGCTAAAAGAAATCTGGGTGATCTTATCACTCAGCTGGCCTCCCATCTTGAAAATTCTGCTTGCCCAGATAAGATACTGCTGAGACATCTTCCTCAGTCACCTTTCACATCTCAGACAGAGCTGAAGCAAGCTACAGGCACTAATTTTACATAGAACCAGATCAAGGGCAGAAGCTAGAACATTCTCTCTGTGCTCAGACTGCAGGATGTTTGAATCCGGCTCTGTTACACAGGACTGAGGGCAAGTTCTTAACTTTTCCAAGGCTCATTGTTTCCATCTATAAAATAGATATATTTTTACCCTGGGGCTTAAGTGGACACATGGCCTGTGTAACTGCACAGAACCCTGAACTTAGAAAGGTTCCATGGTTGGTTTAATGCTCTGCTGTCACTGTCTTGAAATTCTTAACATTTTTGGAACAAGGGACCCCGCATTTTCATTCTGCACTATACCCTGTTGGTTGCGCAACTGGTCCTGTTTATAACTGTCTCACAGAGTTGTCAGAAAGTACTGCAAGAGGTAAGATCTCCGGGGTGCCACCCAGACCCGGTACGTGGAAGGTGCTCAGGGAAGGTGGCTGTGGCGATCATTGTTTTCACATTGCTGAAGTGATTGGTATATTATGGGGCCCCTAGATGCTGTGTCATATGCAACCTGCGTGGAAAGAGTCACATTAGAGACTCAGCTAAATGACCAAGAGTAACCTTTTGTCTCTTAGATTGTTTGCACCTACTCCTTCAAGTTGGTCATTTGTCACACAAATCAATGGCTTTGCTTCTTTCTGCATGGCACTACAGATGCAGAAGTGGGTGTCCTTTCCCTCCGATGGCATTCCTAAGTAAAATGGCCATCCGGTCACCAGGTAAGTGGCAAAACAATCTAGGAAAGAGTCCACTGCCCCATTGGCCACAGAGGGAGGCAGCAAATACAGCCCGGGGGAGGATACAAAAGAGAGGTTGATAAAGGGAGATGATTCTTCTCTTTGAGCTCTCTTTCTGGAGGAGACAGTTTGTAGGGCTCTTCTACATGAAACTCATTTGTTTAGGACTGGATAAGCCAATGAAATCAAAAAGCTTTGTGCCATCCTGGCACTGATCAAGACACTTAGATGAAAGCTCATCTCAGGGGGGCATTCCTGAGCTTCCTCTGGGCCCAGCCATGTCACCCAGAGCAACTCAACCTCCATGTATCCTGGTCTAGGGAGGGGCGGGGCTCAGTTTCCCCTGGTCCATGACTCCATCCCAGAGCACTGTCAGTTACCTGCAGCTATATCCTTCAAGTGCTTCTGAAATATAGATCTTTGAATGAAAGGGCTCAACCTGTGCTGTGAGTAAGCAGTGCATGCTGGAGTGGGCGAGGGCATGAATGTCTGATTTCAAGGACGGCAGGACCCCAGCACGGCGGACCCCATCACCAGGTGTCGTGGGAAGCCTGCTGTGAGATGTGTGAATGCAGAGGAAGCATTTCCTGGTGCCAAGCAGAAAGCAAAGCCAAGACTGAGCAAAGATCCATAACAACAAAAGTCACAGCAGCAGCTAGCAATTACTGAGCCTTTAATATATGCCAGGCACCGTGTAAGAACTTTATGCTTATTATTATCTCATTAACTCTGACAGCAACCCATGGAAGTAATTATTATTATCATCTTCGTTTTCCCTGAAAGGAAACCAACCCTTGGAGAGGTACCTTGACTTATTCTAAGTCATGCAGCTATAGCTAGTCAACGTCAAAGCCTGGATTTGAACCCACTCCATCTGACTCCTAAACCCAAACTCTCCTCACTTTCCTGGCTCCAGGGAGGGGTGCCTTCTGAGAGGCTCGGGAGGTTTGTCGGCTAACTCCCAGTTGACAGAAGTTGCTGCTAAAATTGAGAAAAGTCCCCAGCCTTTTTCTTTTCTTAAATACATTAGCTATTCTCATAGTGAAAGAACGTTCTAGATTCATGCCAACCACGTTAAGGAGAAGACTAGGAATTTAAAATTCTACTCTACAACTTTTCTTTCTTCCACCAAACTGTCTGAAAGAAATATCCAAGAGGGAAAAGAAAAAAAAAGAAGTTGAAAAATATGCTTCCAAATGAGAAACATGTGTGTGATTATTCTTCCTCTTTTGTCTCCCCCCACTACCAAGTTGCAAACATGCTAACATGATACAAATGCACACATTCACATAAAGATATGAAAAACCAGTGGTGCCCTGGGTGGCAGACAAGCCAGAAGCTGCCCTGGAAGCTTTCAGAAGCCCAGGGAAACTCCATAGCAACGCAAACCCAGCTCCCACCAGAGTTTTCAAGCATGTGCACAATGACTCTTGGAAAAAAGTTCGAAACCGTACTTGAATTTTAAACAAGGAATGGAGGAGGAGTGCACACGCCGCTGCAGGAAGGCCTGGGAGCACGTGTGCCAGAGAGTGCAGAAGTGCTGGACTTTTGCCAGTTTTCATATCATTTCTTTTTTCCCTCCTTCTGGTACAAACAAGCTATGGAATCTCAAAAATTGGGTCATCATTTTTGAATTCCCTGCTTTCAGCATAGTGCTCAGTTGGTCTTGCTGACTGGCTTAAAAGTCTGATTTCCTGAGCTAACACTTCCGGGCCATTCGGCTGCAGGAGAGTCATAAACCAAGGAGACCGCCCGTCCCAGCAACAGCCAATGTGCAACGGTTCCCGCAGATGCCCGAGGTCCATCCCTGTATTTCCTGCTATTATATATTTAACGGCATCAAATATGCCCATGAAAGCACCACTCCAAAGGCCATTTCCTGGGAGGCCAAGGGAAGGGAGGCAGGTTGACTCTCGGGGGACATTCCAAGCATCCTGATCTCTTGGGATGATGGTTTTTCCTATAGGCTTTGGCACCCTGAAGAACACGGCTGGCCGTCCCAGGACAGACGCTGCGGGGAGGCTTCGCTCCGGGTCGGTGAGAGCTCTTAGGACCCTCTTGAGTAGTACACGCCAACAGTGGAAGTCGGCAGCACCTGTGTTTTCTTCCAGCGGCAGATTTAAACTTACCTCCAGCTGGGAGCAAGTGTTGAGACTTTTCACTTTTTCACTTGATTTTCTAAAATTATATCAACAAGTCTCTAAATATCACTTGACATCCCTGAGTTCCAGATTTCTAGCAAACTTCCCTGGTTTGTCAATGGGAGACAAAATAGCCTCCTTTTTGACCAGGTGAAAATGTTTCCTACTTTCTTGCAATCACTTGCTTGAGACTGATATAATTGTGCCCCAGTGCAGGCTCCAACTTCAATATTGGCCTCCAATAAACTCTGGGCTGGGTGAACAGGAAACTCATTGTGAGTTGAGTTTCTAAGACTCTTAACACTCAGGCAAGAGGCATCAAATTTCAGCGAGATCTTCTGGAGCATGAACACAAGTAAAAACCAGCCACAGGGTCAAGTCTGGGCTTGCTTTATTTGACCTTGGTTTGTTTTATTTTATTTAGGCAAACTTTCTCGAGGGGCGCAGGGGACCATAAAATCCTTACCTTTTAAAGGAGCCCATTGTTAACAATTTGTTCATCACAGCTCCCTCGACCTCACCAAAAAAGTCTCCAGTCTGTGAGGAAGAAAAGACGACCCATGAGGAAGTGTACATAAATAATGGGCCCAAACACCAGAGAAGAAAGAAAAACGGACACAGTCTGTGTCCTGGAGCTGACAGGAGCACTGGGCAGGTTTTGGGGACTGTTACATAAAAGTGGGACAGGTCTTAATAGTCACGAGAATTTATGGGATTACAGAGCAAATTAGTAAACAGATGTGAATGTTCCACTGTGCATGGCAGGGGCGGGAGGGGGTTGCATTGCATAACGTGTGCTGGGTGCCGGAATTAAACACAATATACAAGCACAAACACACGCAAACACACACACACGCGCGCGCGCGCAGTATTACCCTTGGATAGAGTAAGCATTAATCTGCACTCAATCCCTGATGATTAAAACACTACTTCATACAGACAGAAACAGGCTATGAAAGGGCTTCCTAAGCATTAATAAAAAGAATTGTTTATAATTCCTGGATGACCTGTTTAGGGGACTATAACAGTTCTCTTCATCAGTCCTATAAATTTCCTATGGCTGAGAATACATCCTTTCTCAAAATCGGTTTCTGAGGAACACTCTAATTTTGTTCACAGGCAGTTCATACATTGATAAGGAAAGGAATAAGACAGCCCAGCCCCTTGAGGAGACAGCACCAGAAGCAGATTTCCAAAGGCCTACCCCTGCCCAGGGGCTATCTTCAGAGCACTGAGGCCTAGCAGCCCATCCCCACCTACAGGCTGATGCTTTTGCAAGTCTAGTTCTTGGTGCTGGCCGAGATCTGCCAACTCGGAATGGTGGGATAAAGGCTTAACATCCTCATGCATCCCTCCAAACTCCTGGAGCCGTGTTTGTTGGTGTCTCCTGGGGAAGGGTGTGTGCAGTGCATGGAATGGAACTTGGGACAACAGTCTTCGCCTGGCAGTGCCCTGGAAGGAGCCAGGGTAGACCAGCAAGATTCCCTATCTCTACTGTGGCTGCTCTGAGGGTTTTTCGGCTTATGTGTGGTTGGGTGGAGGGCATCGCTCTAAGAGCCTGAATTAATAATACATCTCATAGGCTTTGCATTAACTAAATCCCCATTGCATTTACAACTGAGTGACCTCAGTCACACTCTTCGGAGTTTTCGGGCAGAAAGGCCTGTATACACTTCGACAAAAAGTCAAGAAAGAGAAGAGGGAGAAATAGGAACCATTTCACTGACCGAATCGCATTGTCTTTTTCACTCAAGGGACCCTCGGAACCTTTGGCAAACTGTGGGCATGTGCGACCATTAGGAGCGAGAAGAACATTAGTGTTTCGTGTGTGTAAGTATGCCAGTGTCAGTGGAACTGGTTGTCAGGTGAAGAAGTATTATCCTAACTGGGGTCCAGGAAACCAGACGACATCGAGGGAGCCCAGACAGAGGCAGGCTTCCTGGGCGGTGCCGCGGGGCTGTCCCACAGAGAGAGCCAGCGGGGAGTACAGCCCACGAGGAAGGGCCGGGGCTTTGTCTGAGTCACATCTCAGTGGTTCCTGTTGTGTTGGCTCTTCCAGGACTCACGCTGGAAGATGCCGACCACACCCTTCCTCCCTGAGGAGCAGGCTCCTCTCTTAGCCCTTCCTGATTGCGGAGGAAGGATAGAGTTCCTTCTCACAGGTTATGAATTTGTGTTCTTGCTCCCTCAATGAGTCTTCTATTTTTTTTTTAATTGAGCTAACATCGGTTAGTAACATTATACGTTTCAGGTGTAGACCATTTAATTTAGCATCCATAATATCATAGCAGGCTCACTGCCAAAGTCTAGTTACCCTGTGTCATCGTATAGTGCATACCTCCCTGGTTCCCCTCCCAGCCGAAAGGGTGCATTACCACAGGCCTGTGGACTCCCTGCTCCCCCAAAGACTGGCCTTGTTTCATGGGCTTATTCCTCTTATCTAACACTCGTTAACTATCCACTGTCCAATGATGTTCAGCAACGGAGGAGATGGATGTGGGCAGTTTGAGTCTCAGTAGGTCATATGAGTTTTCACCCGTCAAAGGTACATTTAAAAATCACATAACCATCTCATGGATAGAGAGGAAACAAGCACAATTCTACAAGTTACCTCTGGCCAGTGTTTATAAATAAACAGGTCTTAAACCCTGACCCTAAGAAGCCACACTTAAGAACAATTAATTAAGTTAGTAAGCAATAAGGGGCCTATTGTACTGTTGGCTACTAAAGAATTTCAAACGATTTAAATGGGATTTCATATCCTCAAATATTACAGTGAGAAGAAGCCTCATGCAGTCAGCCATCCTTCTTTCACAGAGCCGGCCAGGAGACGCAGGCCGGCTAAGTGACATAAAGAGGCCAGTGAAGGAAGAGAGCTCCCGCCAGGAACCATCTGCTTTACTTCTATATTACGCCACACTGATAATGCAAAAAAAATGTTCTAACGTACAAAGTTTTAATGCTATGGATGTTAACCCTTATTTTGATTTTTGAATACACAGGAGATTTCTGTGCTCAGCCCCATAGCTTGTCACTCCCCCCCACCCCCAATCTCTCCCTCCTGCCCCTGCACTGCACGGGGCCCACTTAGATGAAGACCATTCTTTGTCTGTCTCTGGATCCTTGTTCCCTCAGTGCTGAGTGCCCAAGCTAATCCTCAAATTCAGATTACTGATTTTTAAAAAGCAAAAACCAGAAAGAAAGCCATAAAGAATAATTATGCTGGAATATATATATTTGTGTCTCTGTGTATATATAAATTATATATATATGAAGATAAAATATCAAAAGGAGGGAACCTCCTTAAAATTGCCCAAACTCTTTAAGGCACCTCTAACCTTGAGGCATTGAGTTCTATAAATTGAACATTTTATGAGTGAGAGAACAGACCCTGGGCTCTGCATCCCCCCCTCCCAACCCCCACTGGGAGGTAAAAACTCTTTGGGGCCTGCTGAGAAGTAGGCTGTGACATTCTTAGAAGGATGGAAATAAGGTTTTATAATCTCCTGCTATTACCTCTTAAATATATATCATTGTCTCAAGGTTTTAACACCATAATTTGTTTTCCCTGACTCAAGCACATTCTGGGCTCCTTACTTTGAGTTGGTAGAAATTTCTCACTCACCTGTGTGTAGTCTTCAGACACCAGAATAAATCCATTATTGTCTATGAGGTAACAGTTCACAGTCTAGAAAATAAAAATACCACAGTTTCGACTTTGTATCCTCAGACTGCTTTTACACAAAATGACGTACTTCCAACATGAGAGAAACCTATTTTAGGTTGTTTTAGAAGAATTGAAAATGGCTGCTGGCTCTAGGAGTTAAGGCCATGGTTAAACTAACCCATGTTTACTTCGCAAAGCTAACAAACAAAAATAAAACACCAAGCAATCCTGAACATCGCAGATTAGGATAAAAAGAACACACATTAAAAAATTATTAATTACAGTTTGTCTTCTTTTTTTCTTTATATGAATAATATTTCCCAGGAACAATGTGATCAGAGGCAGCGAGTCTGTATTCACAGTGGTTGAAGTGCAGGCTGTTTTGAAAGCAAAACGCCAGTACAATGTCATTACTCTAATGATGTATTAATGAAAACACCGTGTCAGTTCAGAAGACCATCAGGGGACCAGGTAATATTTTTTAATTTGTTCATAGACTTAGGCAGGGGGGGAAGGGGCAGACTTCTGTTAAAGGGGCCCCTCAGGCCTCCTAAAGGTTTTCAAACTGTGTTTTTAATTGGGAGCTGGATTTGGGGGCAGGGCTGTTAGCTTTTGGTAGCTCAGACTTATAAATTGTGGAAAGCAAGGTAAGCCCAAACCTCTGCTTCCCCCACACTACTTTAATCTCAAGTGAATGATTTGCTACAGGCTAAGTTTTAATTACAGTGCTGTGGAGTTTAAACTTAAGGTTTAATTCCATCCTTGATGTAACTCAGTTTCTATTTATTGCAGCTTTACATACCAACTGCAACATTTAATTTGTAACATATCTTTACCCTGAGCTAAATTCCCCCTCTCTCCAGGCCACCGCAGGGCTGGTGTTTTCAGGGACATTTACCTATCCATGGAGTTGGCTTTAGTCAGGCACTGAAGGTACAGCCCAGAGTTGGTCAGGAAGATTCATCCTCTATTACTAGGCAGTGGTGGAGAATTAGCAGAAAACGAAAAGCCCGCCAGCACCTTTTATGAAAGAGTTGGCTGCTTTGGTGAGCTGTGGGGTTTCTCTTGGTTATTGAAAGGGGCCAAGTGAATGACTTGGGCTACCTGGTCACACTCTTGCTGTTTGAAGAAGCTCTTTACTGTGTAGATATAACTTTGGCCCTGGTGGGAATCTTGACAAACTTGCTCCATTTTTAGGAGACAGCATTATGGAAGGAACCTCACAGCTGGGTTGTCCAATATGTCAGCCACTAGCTACATGTAGGTTTAAATTAAGTTTTAAGTTAACGAAATAAAATTAAAAATCCAGTTCCTTGGCTGCACTAGTCACATTTCAAGTGTTCCACACTAGCTGTAGCTAATGATTCTACTTTTAGACATTTCCATCACTGTAAAAAGTTTTTTAGACAGCATTTTTTTTTTAGATTACACTAGTATTCCAATGAGTTTTAACCCAGTCTACACTGGGTCATATTAGACAAGTCCATATCCTTGATGATTTCAAAGTCATGATACTCATTTTTCAGGTCTAGACAGAGAAGCAAATGATGGTTAACCTCCATTCAATCAATAAATATATACTGAGTATAGGAGTGTCTTCCATATTCAGACAGTGACTCTCCAAATCCTTCCAGGTGTGTAGAGAATCAAAAGTCATCGTAAACCACCCCTCATCCCTAACTATAAAATTAGTTCCTACTCAAATATCCCTAGCCAATTAGTACTCTTGCTGTTAGACCTAGAGCTTTGGTCAATATATCTCTGCTTGTCTAATGTTGTAAATATTAGACAAGGCAGGTACAAGGCAAACAGACTATAAAGTCAATTAAAATCCTGAGAAAGAGGCAAGATTTTGTGAAGTCCATGTAAGTGATACTGGAGACCGGCTCCAACCACACAGGAAGCCCTTAGCGCACTGGGATCTGTCAGAGGTAACACGTGAAGAAAGAAAAAATCACCACAGACAATAGGAAAGATGCTTCCAAAGAGAATAATTTCAAAAACAAGGGACCAAGAGAAACTCCTGGGAAAATTGATCAGACTCTACTACCTTTGAGCCTCCTTGTGATCATTTTCAGAAAATCAAATGTAAAGTGAAGGATTCTATATTGTGATATATTATAATTTTATCAGAAACATTATACAGTTGAGTCTTAAGCAACATGGGTTTGAGCTGTGCCAGTGCACTAATATGTGGATTTTTTTTCAATAAATACTGTAATTGTATTTTCTCTTAATGATTTTCTTTTCTCTAGTTTACTTTACTGTAAGAATACATTATATAATACGTATAACACACAAAATGTGTGTTAATCGATTGTTTATGTTATCGGTAAGGCTTCTGGTCAATGGTAGCCTATCAGTAGCTTAGTTTGGGGGAAACCAAAAGCTATACAAGGATTTTTGACTGTTCGGTGGGGGCGGTGCCTCTAAACCCTGTATTGTTCAAGGGTCAGTTGTACTCTCCACTCCCCAACCCCACTATATTTATTTTTTGCTTGGAGAATTAGGGTACAATTGCCATTATAATCTGTTTGTTAAATAAAATAAATCTATTTTCACAATTTCCATTCATTTAGAGACAAAGCTTCAAAGAAACATTTCATTAGTTGCTGTAAGTCTTTGGTTTTTGCAAATGGGTACCTCTGTGCTCCACATCCCAGCCAATGGTGGGTGAGAGCGAGGTCAGGCTCACCATTCCGAGACCCACTTCTCAAGTATCCACCCCTTCCCTCACTCTCCTCTGGGTTGAGAGGAGACAGTCTAAAGCAGGAGAGAGGGGTGCTTCAACTCAGAACTCAGAAAACCAAGCTGTGAAAGTAGAAAGATGGTAAGCTTGGTAGAACGCCAGTTGAAAACTTTCACTTAAAGAAGTTTTTCATAAGACAAGGATTCTCTCTAATGATAATACTATTACTTAATAAAAATAACAATGATAATAATAACAATAATCCTAACAGCTGGAGAATGACAGCTACAGGACAACTGATACAATCCTTACTTGTCACACTGTCAAGTAGGGATTACCTCTTGGAGAACTGGGGCCCAGAGATGTTACCTTCCCTAAGGTCACACAGTGAAGCAAGGAGGATATGAATCCAGTGCTACGTGACTCCAAAGCCACTACTTCCCCTGGACATAGTTATACCCTGTCCATGGAAGGCTTTCCTTGTTTGAAAAAAGTAATCCCTTAACATACACAGAGCTAAAGACAGATCTCATCTGCTACATGTTGCCTGAGGAAGCACAACCAAAGGTAGAAAATCCAGCCAGAACAGTCAAAATACCTAGTGCCTAGTGCGTTATTATTATTAGGGCTGAAAACAATAAAAAACAACAAAGTTGATTGGTGTTTGGGGCCATTTTATAAAGCAATGTTAACCCCAATCGTAGGTCCCTGGACTCTCCAAACACATGCTTTTTAAGTTAGTATCTGAAACCAAGAGACTTAGTCCAAAACAGCTGAGGGAGATTTTTTTGTACATCACTATCACTTGCCAAGGAACAATCTATGGAAGAAAAAAAGCCCATGATAGGGCAGAGTCTAAAAGTCCACTTGATGATCCACTCCATGTGGTCAGGTTGGTCTACATTCTTACCCGCTGACGACGGGAAGAGGGACTGGAGGAGGGCTGGCCACGGCTCCCGGAGGACAATATGCCTAAACTTCCACTTGCTCCAAAGAACCTTGCCTCTGCTCCAGCATAGTGGGCGTGATCTCCTGGGCAAGGGCTGGGGCATTGCATTCGCTCTGTCTACACTGAGACCAACCAGCATTCACTTCCTGGGCCACGTTTCCATGTAACATTATTTTTAAAGTCACATTTTCTCCCTTAAATTAGGATTCCATGACAAGGACTGGTGGCAGAGAAGATGCCATACTGTACTTGTTTATGAGCAAATATGAATTGCAAGGTTACATAGATTATTAATAGACTGGGGCACACTATTAAGCAAGAAACAGATACTGCCAACGTTGCCATTTACAAATCACGGAGAAAAACACAGGTCAAAAGCAAGCAAGGTTGCTGGGTCACTGATGCAGACTGGGGTCGCCAGCTCCGAGGGGTGGTATTCAGTTTTCATGGGCAATACTTTTATGTTGGGTAAATTTAGTCACCATGATGACCGACAGACTGAAATTCAAGAAATTGGGAGCTCTACGTTTTGACAGATTTTGTGAGCACCTACTTCACAGGCTTCTTTGACACAACGTCTGGGGACAAGGTTGTTTGAAAAATGTAAAGATAAAGACGAGGATAGGGAGAGGCAGAGAGAAGGTGTTTTTTTTTTTTTTTTAAGATATCTTTCTTCAAATATTTGATGACACAATATTTCAGAGAAATCTGATTCCAGGGCACAAAAGCAGGCCAGGTAGAAGCTAGGGGTAAAGCCCCAAACCAGGCCATACAACTCAGGCAGTCACAGATAGGAAGGAGAGCTGGTGACGCTGGGGACCTGGGGAGGGGGACGAGCACCGAGCTTATGTTAACAGGAAGGTGGTATCAGTCCCCAGGAGGCTAAGATACTAGCTTGAGAATCAGAGACTCTGACACTTGCTATCAGTGTGGCCTTGAGCAAAGTCTGTTAACACTCTGAGTCTCAGTTCTCTTATCTGAAAGACGGAGATAGCAACACCTATTCCATAGGGGTGTTGAGAAAACTAAGTGGGAGGGTGAGTGAAAGGGCCGGGCACCATGTGCAGTGCTGAGTGGATGGGAAGTCCTCAAAGAACCTGTACTTCCATGCACTGGCAAATAATGTTTATTGGTCACCTACTGTGTGCCATCAAGTACCCTAATGCTGCAAATCTAGAGTCTCTCAGAAAGGAAATTGTTCCACAGTTTATAGCAAGGGGTTGTAGAGGCAGGTTGGTAAAGACTGGTTGCCTTTTTCTCTGCCTTTTGTTTGGAGGGGGTGACTTCTGTTTGTTTTGATTGGTTCAGGCTAAGCAATGAACACTTAGAAGCCCAGTATCGTACTACCAGTTGTTTTCATTTGTGAGGAGAGAGAGAGAGGAGAGGGGAGAGAGGAGAGAGAAGGGAGAAAAGAGAGGAGGGAAGAAGGAAAAGTGAAAAGGGGGAGAGCTGGGCTCTTACATCTGAGGGTGGGGCCTGAGTCTCTGCATTTCAGGCATGTAAGGTGACACTTCTTATGACATTTTCCCCAGGTCTCACAATCCGATCCCTAATATATTGAGTGTGGAACAGACTGACTCTTACTTCACATAACTTGATGTCTTTTCATCACAGGTCAACTATCATATCAAAATTCTCTCTTTTAAGGATAACTTAAAATTATTTTCAATTACACTTGCCATACAATATTTTATTAGTTTCAGGTATACAGCTTAGTGGTTAGACATTTATATAATTGATGACATGACCATCACTCCGATAAATTTAGTACCCACCTGGCACCATACATAGGTATTACAATATTACTGACTATATTCCCTGTGCTGTACTTTACATCCCTATGACTATTCTATAACTACCAATTTATACTTCTTAATCCCTTCCGCTTTTTCACCCAGCCCACTGACCCCCATCCCATCTGGCAGCCATCAATTAGTTCTCTGTATCTATGAGTTTGTTTCTGTTCTGTTTGTTCATTTATTAAAATACTGTCTTTTTAAAAGTGTATTGCAAAAAGGTCACTTTGAACAGAAGTGTCTGGTGGGAGTCACCTGTGCCGGTGCCCTCAGTAGCTATTCTATTGGCTGAGCTGGTTGTTCCAGAAATGGAGGCACCTGGTTACTTGATTTAGCCCTTCCCCCAGCTTGTCATACTTCAAGGGGGTCTTCCAGATTTCAGAGAAAATGCCTAAGAGGCCTTACTAAGTCTAATCATGACTATTAGTCTCTGTTCCTTTGGAACAAGAGAGGGTGGCAGCTGATTTTGAATATAGTGTTCTAACCTCTCGCTGCCCTCACACCTCCTCCAAATGCCTCAGTAGAAGAGAAACTTCTCATCTTCCACTCTCTTTGCAAAATACTGTTACTTCATCAGGAGATGGTGGGAAGGTGAGTGAGAAAAGAGAATGAGGCGTGAGGAGACAGTGGCTCCCATGGGTCGGATGCACCGGAGGTTGGCATGGCCCTCCTTCTTCCCTTCTGTCTGAATGCCAACCTCTTTACCATAGTCCACAATACCCTTTGCCACCTCAGTACCTTGCACGGGGTGAGCTCTTCCTGAAAAGGGCTTCTCTTGCTCTGAGCATTGTCTTCCACGTCATCTCCTTCTTTGTCTTCAGTTGACTTAAATGACTCCTCAGAGAAGCCTTCCCGGACCATCCTACGTTAGTTTAACTCACAGCACTTATCAAGCTGACGGTCACACCTGTCTCCCTCTGCTACCCTGTGAGCTCCTGGAGGACAGGGAGCCATTTCTAACTCTGCTTCCTATTGACTCCCAGGGGTTAAGAGGTACCAGACACAGAAGATGGGCTCAGTAAACATGTATTGAAGGAATGAGTGAGTATATAAGTATTACCTCTGGGCTCTGAGTCACAGAGTGAAATGGGGCTCCTTAAACATCTTTAGTCAAGCTCAGAGCCACCCCTCCAACCAAAGATGTCTTTCTGGACCAACCAAAGATGTCTCTCTACAACATGGGATGACATCTGGCCATACCGACTCTACCCCCCAGCCCAGGGTGCTCGTGAAGGTCAATGGAGTCCACTGATGGGTGAGACAGAGGGGCTGGCGTGGGTCAGAGACAAAGCATGGTTGATACATCTGAAGGAGTTGGGCCAGGTCTTCAGTGCCAAGAACAAGCCATAAGCATGTGACCTTAATGAGCCCCACCGGCTGTTTTTAATGGGGACCTGATCACTTGAAGGCAGTTGGGGGAGAGGAGGGACACGGATGGTTTCAAAGGCTTAATTAAAAGTTAGGAAAGGAGAATGACACATGGAAAGAGTCTGCTAAAAGGTTAGAAAGGGGCCTCAGCAGGAAGACAGGGCTGGCTTTTCCATTTAAAACTATGTCAATTGGTCGCCTGAAGCCAAAATTTAGAGTCACAATGGAAAATGGATGATAGTTTCAAAGTGCAAAACAAAGACATTTGAGCATTAGATCAAGCATTCAGAAATCGGTGCAAATTCAATGCTTAGTTTTCAAACTATGTGAACCTTTACATGACATTTGAACCAGGGGTTTATCCCAATGGTTGCTAAAGATTATTGTTAGTGGCGAGGAAGGCATCTCACCTGTGCTCGCTGTGCTCAGGAGGAATCATCAAGTGCCTAAAGTGCATGTGCCACAGCTGACTGGGGCCTTAGATTCAGACGAACCACTACTCAAGGGGAAGAAAAACACCTGCAGACATTTTGGGTTTACAGTTAACATTTATTGAGTGCTTAGCATTTGCCTGGAGCTGTGCCATGCATTTTTCATATCTCGTCTCATTCATTCCTCACCATTACTCTGTGAGGAAACTGAGGCACAGAGGTTCAGAAACCTGCCCAAGGTCTTGTAGTTTATTACTGTTAAAAATCATGATGTGAATCTATCCAAACTCCGTAGCCTGCACTTTTAACCATCGTGCTATACCACCTGTAAAATCAGTCACCGAACAACAAACATGTATAGGAGGTTTCAAAGTGGGAGTCTATTTCCACTTTAAAAAAAAAGTTAATTTTAATTGTGAACTTGATGACTATTCTAGTTGTCATTTCCACTTGTTTTTATATGTGAGGCTGCACAGAGGCAAGGTGGGTTGTAGAAAATTTACTGCATTTGGCTTTATTAATCAAATTGTTCAACTAACTATCCATCTAGCATCCCAGTAAACTAGTAACCAACTAATCAACCAACCAACCAGCAACCCAACCAATGAACCAAACAACCAAACAGCCACCCAAACAACTATGGCCAACCAACCAATAAACCAATCAATCAATCAACTATGCAAACTGCCATCATCGCACCAGCCAGCCAACCACTCATTCAGTCACCCAACTAACCAACCAACTAACCTCAGTTTTCTTACGGCAAATTGAAATTAGTAACTGTACCTACGATACAAGTTAAAAGCTAAATTAATATTATTATCAGGCTGTGTTGTTTTGAGCTGAGCACTCCAACACGATAATAAATGTCCCAAAGACAGAGGAAAGGCTCGAGGCTGCTTGTCTGTCCTGTGAATGGCAGAACCAGTCCTACCAAAAGGGTATTTGGTCATAAACTATCATAGGATGCTCTTTTCCAGAGAAAAGTTATTTTTTATTTGACAGAAAAAGTTGGACTTTTTCCGAAAAGCTGATTGTTTGGCTTTTACTCTTTGGATAGTGACCCGTCAGCAATTATGACTTTTTTTTTTAAATCGGTAGCCAGACCTTTGGGGACCAAGCACTGTGTGCTTTAACTTCCTCCCTTTTACATTTCTTTATTTGTTTTCCCTTTGCCTACTTTTTTGAAATATACTTCTAATCTATGTTTTCTGTTTGAAATTATGTTTGGCTAGGATTTCTTTAATCCCCGTGGTAACCAGAAGGAATATAAATATACGATTATTTATAAGTTCCAGTTTATATATTGACTACTGTTTAGCTAACACAGAAGAGAAAGGCTACTGGAGTCAAAGGGAAAGGCCACTACATATCTGCTTGCTCTGAAACATGGGGCAGAGGGTGTGTGGAGTTGAAGACTGTAAAAACAGAAGTATGAGAGACAGACTTATGGTCGTGATACATTTTTTTTCTTCTACTGCTCATGTGTGGGATTTAAATTCCTCTGGGGGAGGGGGTACGGAGAAAAGGGAGGGAGGGGAAGGAAGATGTAGGAGGGGAGCACTAAGCTAGAATAAAAAATTTTGAATTTTCAGCTGCTAGGTTTTCAACTTGTTCAGTACATGAAATTACGCAAATCATTTAATTTTCCGATCCTCAGTTTCCCACTCTGTAAAACAGGATAACCATTCTTATGCGTTTCACTGGGTTGTTTCAAGGATAAAAAGAGATAGCACGTGGGGAAAAGCTTTGAAAATTGTAATGTGAGCTTCAAATGGCAGTAATTTGGGTTTTTGTTTTTGTTTTTTTCCTATAAAAGGCCAAAATTCCAATGGTGCTGTCCATGGGACATTTTTTTAAAGCACATTTCTCTGGCTCTCATAAATTATCTGATTGGGGGAAGAAAGAAAAAAAAAAGAACAAAGCAATTATCCCTGGGTGTTTTGGAGATTGGTCCAGATCAATGTGGCGGCTCTGGCCCTGTTTACAGCGCAGTCTTTCTGTGGGAAGGTACCCTCTGTCCCCTCCCCTTGACCAGGGCAGAAGCAGAGCCAGGGGCCCTCCTTACCTCATCGTCGCAGCTGATGGAGCATTTGCCGTCTAGAGAGGCGCACTGTGGACGGAGGAAAGCAAGGGGGAAATATGTTACTCTGACATCCCAGGGTCTGCGGTGGCTCGGCTTTGTTACTCAAGAACAAGCTGCCAAAGTCCTGGCCCATTACACAAATGTCGTCTAAACGGAATGCTCCGCGATGAGGCTGCCCGCCCTCTCAAGGATCAATACCAACCCCAAATGGTGATATAAAAGATAATTTTAGGGAAGACCTGGCTCTTTTTCATTTTAATTTATGTCATCTATTCTCATTTATGTTGTTATTCAATGCTGGAATCTTTTTAAGAACTCAAAACATTTGAGTAACAAGAAATATAATTATGTAAGTATTTATTTTTAAATTAATTAATCGCTAGTGACTTTTTAAAAATAAACTCCTGTCAGTGTTCGTGGTATACAGTGTCCTAAAGCATCTTCATTTAAGAAATGATCTATCATTCCAGCGTTTAGAGTGGAGGCAACCTTTGCGTTGGCCTTTCCGCTGGATTGCTAAACAAATACCACTGAAATCGCTCCGTGCAGAGAGCACAGTACTAGGAAAGAAAACCCCGGAGTCTCTAAGACAGGGCAGTGCTCTGGCCCAAGAGGGTGGAGGCATGCATAGCCGAATCCAGTCACGCAAAAGCCTTCAAAAGTGCGATGAGGAGATTCACAAATAAATAACCAGGCATGACAAGAGGAGGAAAACAACACTATGAAAATTCACAAAGGTCTCCGATAGTAAAAGAAAAACTTTATGCTTTGGAAGATCACTATCTTGATCTCACAATTAAAACTGTTTATAGGAGCAAATTCCCTGCTTTCCAGCACGTGGTGTCTAATGTGCTGACAGCCTTTTATTTTGCAGTGAAATGAAAGGTAATCTGAGCAGCTGGCAGTTCATTTTACAAACATTCATCAGAAATCTGGCACTTTTAGGCTCCGGGTACCCAAATGTGAACACCTGTATAATAACAACGCTGCTAACACTTCAATGTGCTGATTATAACTTACCTGTCTGCTGGCAGTCCAGAACTTCCTTTGGAAAAATTCAAGTTTCATCTGAATGCCTACAGCTGGGAAAAATTATAAATAAAACAAGGCATTAGAGATCCCTTTACACAATTTTTTAAGGTTATCATTGAAATTTATCTGTCATGGCAAGAAGCTGATATAAGCATATCAGATAAAAACATGTAAAAACTAAATTTACAGCGATGTATACAACTAAGATATATTATCTTTTCGGTAAGGAGTTTTCAAGATTACCTGCGCCCACTGAACTCTTGATATAGAGCAAACTGAGCACAGTGCAGACGGTTCTTTAGAGACATGTTAGTGGAGTGTTTCTAAAATCCACATGCTTATCATGACCCCCTTCCCCAACTCAAGCTAAAAACAGAAATGGGAAAAAAATGATTATTTCAAAGTTCACTGTTTCTTCAGGGTTCTCATTTGAGAAAGTTGCATTTCTAAAATGTGTACTATACATGTGTTACTGGGATATAAAATTTGAAAAGCACTTGTCATAAGGCTGGTATTTGGAAGTGAGTCACTTTTCTTGGTGACTTAGTTTAACTGGCCCCCAGGATTCATATCTCAATGATCTTCCCTCCCAGGGACGCTGAGAAAATTCTGTTTGTCTATGAAAATCTCCCTGAAGCAACAGTGAATGATAGTCCCAGTGAGAGAAATAAACAGAAAGGGAAGAAGTTAAGAAAGAGGGGAGGGTGGGAGGACTGGAAAAAAAGGACTGAGATTAACCAAAGAACATATATATGCATAGCCCATGGACACAGATGATAGTGCAGTGAAGGACAGGAAAGGGGGGAGGTGCTGGGTGGAGGTGGGCAAAGGGGGTGAAAATGGGGGACACCTGTAATAGTGTCAACAATGCAAAAAAAAAACATAATAAAATTTTTAAAAAGTGACCTGAAACTTTGGGAAGTGGAATTCGGTAGAACCTCAGAACTATGACAGCAACACGCTCACAATATTTCTCTCCACAGAGCCCAGGCAAAGTAACTATGGAAACCATGTCAGAAAGTGCTCAAGCCAGGCCAAAAATCTCGTCAGGTGGGAAGAAAACTTCAGAGGAGTTTGAAAGGAAAGAATGAGACTGTGTGCTGGATATACTGGAGTCCCTGAGGGACACCATTTACTCCAGAGCAGTTCTGCAAACTTCGGTCCATTGCACAGAAGCTCCTCAATTTTTGCCATATCTGTATATCACCAGTATTGTTATTGATCTTTTCATTCTTTACAAAAAATTTAAATACGTAAAATAACTTCAGCCTAAGTAATAACATCTATCAGAAGAAATACACAATTATATTAAAAAGTTCACTCAGTACTCCTAAAGTCTTGCATGCTGTCATATTAGACCCCCCACTGGGGTAATCATTACTGTGTTTGGCTTTAGGAACTTGAAGATTCATGAAGGTCTTGGGCTGTTACCCTTATAACGATCAAGTGCATTCCTACCTTCTAAAGACATTGCATTTATTCTTTTAATTTTTAAAAGTTTATCAATTTTAGAGAAAGGAAGGAGAGAGAGAGAGAGAAATATCGATTTACTGTTCCACTTATTTATGCATCAGTCAGTTGATTCTTGTATGTGCCCTGACCAGAGATCAAACCCGCAACTTTGGAGTATGGGGACGATGCTGTAACCGACTAAACTACCTGGCCAGGGTCAGGAGATTGTTGAAGGAAGCCCTGAGAGTCAGGGTTGACTAGGGCATTGCATACTTGGAGAGACTCAGCCTCTATCTTTGCACTTAGAACATCAGACTCTAGGATAAGACTAGATAGAGCTAAGCATGGCTGCAGTGCGCAGCATGAAGATTCTCTGAGATGAACCACCGCAGAACTCCGGCTCCATCCTGCTTTGCCTTAAGTGTCGCTTGCTCTCTGGACCAGAAGCTCGCCAAGGGCAGGGACCTGCTCTTGCTCCCCGGTGGATCCCTGCCCCCAGCAAGGTGCTAAGCACACAGGTGATCCATCGGTAAATGCTTGCTTTCTCTCAAAACTTTCAGGTGATATTACAGTCAGTAGTTAGAGATAAAGATGGAGGAGTAACATTACCCAGATAAAGGTTTTTCGGTGACAGTTCTCAACACATTAAAACAACCTGGAGATCTTGAAGCAAAATTATTGATGCCTGTGTGCCTTTCCCCTCCACAGCAAAACCAGCTAAATCAGAATTTCTTGGAGTGGCATCTAGGCACAGGTAATTTAAGAAAATCACCCCCGGGGATCCAAGCACGCACCCAGAGCCCAGTACACCTCTCTGTAGGCCTTAGTTCATTGACTATGCGGGACCCATCATGATGTCAGATGACAACACCAGCTGCCCTTCCCAGCCCTGGAGAAAATATCAGAGAATATCTGAAGGGAGCTGACTCTGGAGGCCGAGGGCTGTTTAATGCCTGCCAGGCCTTAACTCCATTGGGATGAGCCAACCAAGGAAGCTGTGAACCAGAGTGTGGCTGGGTTTTGCTGCAGGCAGAGGTGAGCCAGCGCTGAGCTCTCAAGAAGAGGCTTGAATGAGTATCTCAGGTTCAACCAAAGACAGGGAGGGTGGAAGCAAACTGGCTTCCCAGCAGAGGGCCTCAAAATTCTTTTGACATCCACTCAGTGGTACCTAAGAGGAGGGTGAAAAATGGGTTTGTGTCTCTTCACCTGTGCACCTCTCCCTGCAGCTCCCCACCCATGGTGGCTCTCCAGCCAGTCCTCCCTGGGCTGGCAGTCACAGTACTTCTGATGCCACCACCCAGGCCCAAGGTCAGCACCATGGCAGGCTTTGAGACTCTATGGGGTAAAAGCAGAGAGTTCTCTTGAAGGAGTCACCCATGGCGACCTTTCCATGGTGTTTCTAGCTCCATCAGCCCTGAACTTCCTGGCCCACCCATCATCTGAGTCCCTCCATCAGGGACCCATACTCCTTCTGAGCCACTGCCCCCCCCCCCCCACTTCTAGATGGAGCCCTGTTTTCACCTCCCTAATGAAGCTAGTTGCTTCCTCCTGGGTGTTTATCCATCTCACATACTTGCAGCCTGTTATCATCTGCCCCTTTCAGTCTGTACCCCAGCTCCTCAGAGCGCTTTAATCTTTCCTCATGAGTCAGTCCCTCCGTCCCATTAATCATGCGGGCTGCTTCTCTCTGATCTCACTCCAACAGGCTGCATCCTCTCCCTGGTCCTGATGCCCTAAACTAGGCACCGCTTTCCTTGCTCCGCACCACCCCCTTGTCTGGGCTATGAGGTCGATGACAGCGGTCTCCCAGACAGTCCTGACAGCAATGGGTTCTCTCCGTTTGACCTGGCTCTGTCTTTGCTCCCTGACCCTCAAATGCCCTGCAGCAACTCTGGCCTCTGGCTTCCCACGGCATGTCTGGGTTTGTAAAATTTTTACCTACGAGTTAATATACTTCGCTATAATTAAGAGAATCACAAGCCCATTGGTGGGTCAACTTTATGTCCATTTGTTCGGTGGCCCCCTCCAAGCTGAGCTCCAAGCTGGGTACTAAAAGGGATGAGAGCATCCTCTCCTTCAGCCTCTCATTAGGAAGTAGTCATATGGTAAAAGGGACATCAGAGGCATAAACAGAGCACTGCGGAGCACAGAGGGTGGGGCAGCCTTGATCTTGGGGAACGGGGAAGGGCTTTATGTCAGGTAAAGGACAAGATCCAACACATAGCTATAGTATGAATAGAAGAAAGATGCTAATTCAAGTGTAGACAGCACAGGCAAAAAGATGAGGCCTTTTAAAAGACCCTGGGTCTTCTGAGGTTTTAAAGAATGGGAGGTGGGCGACATGGTTGGTTTGCTGAGGTCAAATGGTTAGAGATCTTTAATGTCAGGCTAAGGCATCCGAAGAGTACCTTGGAGGCCAGAGGTTGGCTCAAGGGCCAAATCCAGCCTCCTTGTGTAAGTGGACTCCTATTGGAACACAGCCACACGCACTAGTTTACTCATGTGTGGTACGAGGCAGAGGTGAGTCGCTGCAACAGAGACTGAATGGCCCACAAAGCCTGAAATACTTACTATTTTGGCCCTCTATGGAAAAAGTTTGCTGACTCTTGCTATAGGGCCCAAGGAGCCACTTAACAATCTTTAAGTGGAGAAGTGGCAGGGCTTCAGACCTGTATTTTAGAAAGCCCATGATGAGAGTTTGAAGAGGATGCACTAGAGGAATGGCCCGGATAGTGGTGGATGAGGAGAATTAGATGAGCTTTTGGCAGCTACAGCCACTTGGGGCATTTGGTTAATTATCTCAGCATTAAAAAAAAAAAAAAAAAAGACGTAAATTAAAAAAACAAATACCAGAATAAAAACTCCCCCCCACAAACAAAAATATTTAAGAACGTCTTGGCCAGCTCTATCCCCCCCCCCCAACGCCCCCAAATAAGCTTCCACAGGCAGAAATTTATCTTCCTTTCACTTTTTTCTTTGTTTTTTCCCACAATTTTTCCTTTTCTCAATTTTTTTCTTATTATTCTATTACAGTTGTCTCAATTTTTCCCCCTCTGCCCTCCTCCACCCATCCCACCCCCTGCTTCCATAGTCCATTCCCCCACTCGTGTCCATGCCCATGGGTCATTCATACATGTTTTTGTCTAGTCCCTTCCCCTTCCTTCTGCCATTATTACCCCCGACCCTGGTCACTTTAGCAAGTCCCAGTCTCTTCCTCCCTCCCATTCCAAATGGAACCTGAGATGTTTGTCATGCTTGTCTACTTTGTTCTTTCAACAACATTTCAAGCCATAACAGTATATTCCAATTCAAGTCAATCTTGCTAATTTAATAAGGAAAACAAAGACAGAAAATGCTTTAGTGAAACCCAAGTCCCAAAGAGAATGCAAAAAATAAAAACACCATTCCTGGGTTTGAAATTTTTAGACAGTCCAGAAAAATCATCAACATATTTCTCCTAGAGTTGGCTGTGCTCCTCACTTCCCCTTCATTATGAACACTCGCAGGTTTTCTGATGGGAACCGTCAACAAAAGGACAGACACAGAGTGGTCTGGTGGTACCTCACTCACCGCCCAGGAGCAGAAAAGACCCTTGAGATTCTTCCCAAAGTGCTAGTCCATATTGGGTAAGCCTCGTAGGACAGGGACCCCAAGACACTGTGATGGTCTTTGGAAACCGGCGAAACAACAGAATCACTGTTATGAGAAATGCCTTCCCCTAAGAGTCACAGAGCCTTTCACACAAAATATTCAAGAGTCTGGAGCACTGCCATCTCTTTCGGTTGTTCAGGAGCCTGTTCCTGTAGCTCACCTCAATGCTCTAAGGGGGCCACAGAACAGATTCTCAGCTCTGCAGTACAGACCTTCCATGAGGTATCTAACTTCCAGACTTCCTCTTTCTCCAGCTTTCTAACTTGCTCCCTGTCTACTGCTATCCTCCGTTCCCTTCCTCTCATGTTTATCAGAAACCCAGAATGTGCTAGCTGGTGAAGACATGAGATGAAAGCATGAGGGATGCAACAGCCGAGGTGGGAGCCTGGGGAGGGCAGTCAGGTCACCGAGGATAGAACCGCACTTCAGCATTCTCAGAGCTGATGGAGATGAGTCCAGAGCATCATCCAAGCACTGAAACAGAGAGACCATTTCATTTGCGGGATGGCACTTGAATTAGGACACACAGTGAACCTCAAATGCTCTGATCACGTGCTGCCCAAATTGATGGCCACTAGCTACATGTGACTGCGTAAATGAAAATGAAATGAAATTGATAATTTAGTTCCTGAGTTGCAGTAGTCACATTTTAAGTGCTCAACAGCTACTGCACTGGACCATGCAGATCTAGAACGTTTGCACCGCAGTGGAGAGTTGTACTGGACAGTAATCAGTGATAACAGGAGAGATCAGAGGGAGGAGCTGGACACTGGTACTTTTTCAGGACTGAAGGTAAGTCTCCATGCTGCCCAGTTCTTGAAGGTGGAAGAAGTGAGGATGACTTAGGTATGAGAATTAGATCAGATAGAACTGCCCGTGTGCGAAGACCTGGATTTGCAAGGGGAAGTTGGTAATTAGTTTGAGAGAAACCCAAAGAAATCAATGCAATATGCTCAATGTGGCTACCACCCCCAAGATTTATTTATTTTGCTTTAGAAAATTTGAGAATACAAATTACATTTCCAGTGCTATTATATTCAAATGTATTCAAGATGAAATCATGCATGCATCTCATATCAGGTTAATAGACATGCATTTGAGTGTAATCTGAGACTCAACAATGTTACATGTAAAATTAGAAATAAAATAACTTTTTCATATTGTATTCATTTAGAAATAATTTTCTGTGGGCTTGGCCTCCAGTTGCAATATACCCCTAGGAGCACAAATCCGGTTTGTAAAATAGCGCTAACCATGCCTGGCACGCAAGTTCACACAAACACCACTGCTCCCATGCACCAGTCCTCAGCCATGCAGCGTAGTCCCGGGCACATGGAGAGCGCATGTGGAGGAAAGAGAAACAATGCTGCCGCCATCAACGAATTTTAATCAGGACCATTTTTTTTTTTTTTTAACGAGGAGAATCGATTTTAACCCTTTTGCTAAGGCTCTGTGCCCTTGGGTATGTCAATTCACCTGTCTGTTTGTCCCGAGAAAGTCACACTAGCTTTCACTTGTGCACAGAACTTTTGTGGGATGCGGATAAATGATAACGAATAAAATGATGTGTATTAGGACCCTCTAAAGGCTTGATAGTGTTGTCAACATTCATGTTATGATTTGTTCCTAGAACGTTTATCTTTTTTCTTGTATTCTACCACCAACTAAACTTTCATGCCAATATATACAGGCTGAACACAAAATTCATCCATGATAAAGCCATACTGTCCATTGTGGGCAATGTTCTTCAGGGTATAATACTGATGGGTAAATGCTCCACAAAACTATGAGAATGAGGAAGGGGAAAAAGGATGATATGAACACTGGCAAAATGGGGCAGAAAACAGAAGACAGTTATCTTCCAGCTGAGAAAGCTTTTGGAATAGATTTTTGTCCCCTCCAGGACCAATCAAAGGTGTGCTGCACCATTCAAACCCTGTCACCTCCTCCGAAACTGTGATCACTCTGCACATTCAGGAGAAGCCTAGACAGGTCGGCATGGAGAATCACGAGGGCTATTACGGGCACCATCAGCTCCAAGTGCTGGTTGCCTGGCTACCTGGCCACAGGTCTTCTCACCTGGCTGCTTACTGCTGGCAGCATGTGGACTCTTACTTCATTCCAGTGCACAGCCAGAGAAACAGATCCCAGAACCGCCCTGAGCTGGGCTGGCCCACAGATAGGAGTGTTTTCTTCTAAGAGATTCCAATCCATGGGCAGAGATGTGGTAGAAAACTGTATCTTTATTAAAGATAATAAATACATAATGCATTAATAAATAAAATCCCTGCTAAGGATTTTCCATGTACTTCATCACTTAGGAGTGGAGCAAGCTTTCTCAAAACCCAAATTCTACAAATAAATGCTAGCCATACCTCATGCAGAAAATGAGCTCCTTCCTGATCCTATTTCTCAAGCAGGATAGTGGCTATTTTGGAGAATGGGGTTAATGTCTCCCACCCTGTCCTCAGCCCCTCCTTTGACAGAGTTCCTGAATTTTCATTCCTTCGTGCACAATGGCAAGGACTGCCAGGGTGATAGTAACAAGGCCTGGCATATTTAGATTCCAACTTGCCTTAATTAACGGTCAACTGTAATAGCTGTTAGCCAAGCCACATTTGTTTAAATGTTTCTTCTGTTTGTTTTCAAAACAGTTAATTGCAAGTAGAACTAACAATGCATCTGAATGTCACTCTTTTGGAATATTTCACGATTAACTGGGGGTTTGGAAGGAGGCCACTGTTCTGGAACGTTGAGGAAAAGAACTCTAACCGTCCTTACATCAAATATAAGCCCATTCCAGAGGTCTGCTAATGTCCAGGATAAATGACTTACCACATGAATAACAATTTAAAACTGTAATGTGAATTATGACATAGCTCATCTGTTAAATATTTCATGTGAAGATTTTAATGAATTGCACGATGGAATGTTGGACAAAAAAAGACAACTGAAATCCTGGGACTAATTTGGGTGAAATTGAGAACAGAGTATCCTCGCGAAGATGAGGGGGAAGAAAAGGCAGCTACACTCATGTCCCCTTGGGTGTCAGACTGGCAAGTCCAAAGGCTTTCTTAAAGATTATAGCGGAGGGAGCATGATCAGCAGCAACCCTTTAAAAAATATTTAGATCAAAGCAATATCCGTTTGTTATAATCTCAGTAAAGCCTGAACATTAATCTCCAGGGTATGGTATTATTTCAAAAATTAGGGGGGAAAACATTCTCACAGCAGTAGACTCACCTCATAGTTTAGCCTATGTCGAGTGAAGAAATACAATTACAAAAGGGGAGGAGGTATTTTAAATATAACCCCCTAACCGATTGCATATTTCACTTCTGAAGTATTCCCTGTGGTATGGGGGTGGTGGTGGTAATCTTTCTTATACATGCTTTTAAGTAACAAAGAGCTGCATGATATATGTCTGTGGTGAGAGAGAGGGAGGGGAAACAGGGCTCATTATCACTTGATTGACAACGCGATAGCAGAAGATTTTCTTTGAAGAATCATAGCTTCCGAGGCCTATTTTAATCTGAAACCATCCCCACCCTCTGTCTGGAATTGGCTTCTGGGAATGTGCGTAGGAAGGCCTGATCCATTTGCCTGCACGTTTCTTTCATAATCACTTTGTTTTTGTCCTGTCAGAGCTCCTTGGGAGCAGTCACCTTTGGTAAAGTATAATAAATGACAATTATGAATGTTTCCTCCATTTGGGTTCTAATTATTTGACAGAATCAATGTTGAAAAGAATTAGCAGGGCCGTGGACTGGAATAATAATTTTCTTTTCACCCCTGAGGTAATCTGGAAGCATTTTTCCAGACTTCATCTACAGAAACCTATATTCCCTCAGCTTTCTGAGGCCAGTGGAGTTGGCATCGAAAAGTTTTTGTCAGATCATTTTATGCTCACAAAACTCTTCAAATAATATTATTTCAATAAAGTTTTCAAGCCAATACATTTTTAGAGTCAATTCCCATCCTTTCAACCTTTCAGAATAAAACATTTAAGCCTCAGGCTTCATTGTATTTTAATCAGAGTTACACCAATCAATGTCCATTAAGAAAATTATAAGCTTTCAAATTATAGCTCCCCAGTTAACAATTTCTTATTAGGTCACCACCTAATAACAGTTACCAAAGATATTATAACAAAATCAAGGGTCAGATTTCCAAACATTTCAAAACCCATAATAGAATGGTCACATGTATTTGCCAAACATCTCTGAGCTGGATGTGACAGCATTTAATGCCAAGCAGCACTGAAATATACATGTGGGTGGCTCACGGAGCTGGGGGAACGTGTCCAGCTCCTCTGATTCTACAACTCACTTTCCAGGGCACACCGAGGAAAAGTGACTTATCTGAGCACACTGAGCTCATTTGAGGGAGCCACAGCTCCCGAACTCAGATTCCTCCAGTGTTGGGTGGGAACTACCATGAATGAGAAGCTGCTCCATGCTGGTGTGAAGGGAGCATCTCAGCTCAGCTCAGGCTGATGCCTTGTGGGAATGTGACCTAGGTCCTGCATCATATTCTAATGCCTCAGGAGAAGCTGAAAATGTAGATTTAATATATAGACAATTTACCGAAAAATTCAGAGCACTCTCAGAGGGTTGCCAGATAAAATATTTCTAATTTTCTAACTCTGGCAACTCTACACTGAGGGTTACACAGCGTGCCCCAGGCAACGACCGGAGGGGACCTCTGATGCACATTTAACCCTGAGGGCATGGAAAGAGCTTGTGTACCGCAGCTACACATCAGGACCGGGAACCAAGGCCACCTTCATCAATATGACTTTACTATTTGTTCCAGAAAATCCTTGTCTAGAGTGATAGGACTACAAACAAGTAAAAATGCTCCATGATTTACTTGAGCAATTTCCCCCAAATCAATTTATTTGAACAACAGACTACTTAGAAAAACAGATGGCTCAACTAGGAAAACTGCTTACTTATCAAACAACTCTTGATTTATCAAGACCTGGGAGGTTCACCATTCTTAAAGGAGCCAAATCTCAATCAGATTCCCACACGGAGAGAGAAGAGCCCTGACCATATGGTCCATATGGTCAGGCCCCTGGCCATATCTGTTTGACCTTCCATTTCTGGGACACCACTTAGCCCCTGGCACGATGGTGTTCTGCCTCACTGAAGTAGGGAATAAGCCTGACTGCTAGCTCTACAGAATATTCTGATGACCTTCTTGTCAACAGTCAAAATTGCTTTATTAGTCTTCAAAGCATTTGTCAATATTTGACATTAAATTATATTATGCATTATTCATTGTGTTTCATTCTGCTGGAGGCCGTTTGTTTACCCCTGTATACCCGGTAACCTAGAAAAGTGCCTAGCTCCAGCAGGCACACGTGAATACGTATCAGATGAATGACTGGATGGGTGGATGCTGTGCTGATGGGGATGCCAGCTATTTGCAAACAGTTTTCTCTCTCAGGAGACCTATCTTTGCCATGCAGGTGGCATGGGCTCTGTCCTGTGCAAATGGAGAGCCACAAGAAGGTTCTCAGCAAAGAATGGATGTGAGAAGAGAACACGTCTGTGCTTCAGAAATACCCGCACGTAAAGGCGGGGAGCTGCTTCGCTTTGTGTGAGGGGGACTGGTTAGGATTGGGAGTGTTCATACAACCAGGTGAGAGGTGACAGGCTCACTCAGCATGGGCACCAGGGATGGGATGGAGACTTGGGGTCTTGTTTCTAATCCCTCCTGACTAAGCGAGGCCCAGAACCCTGAGTTTTGCCACCAGCACATCAATCCGTTCTGTGCCCTGCCAGGTACTGCCCATCCCCCAACCTCAAGGCTCTGTTATTTTAGTTTGGTAAATTTCAACGTTTTGATTTTGCTTGCAAATGAATTATTTCATGAAACCTGTATGCTCACTAGACCCATCTCAGAATTACATAAGCCATATTCCATGATGAAAATTATTTTATAAATTGGGTCATGGGAATTATAACATAATAAATAATAGTGGCATTGATAATAATATTAATTAATACCATTTACTAATCCCTCTGCTATGTTTCAGACACCTGCCAGGAGCTTTAGATACTTTTATAGCCAACCCATAGCTTGGAACACTGTGCAAAGCAGACAGTGCTCCCGGCCACATTGTGTGTAATGAGAAGACCAAGGATCAGAGAAGTAAGGACAGGCCTCAAGTGTCCCTCCTAGGAAGTGATCGTCACCCTTGTTTTCACCTCATAGAGTGAAGTCAAAGAGGTTTCCACAACTGTGAGTTCTAGCAAGCTCTCCATGGCTTTTTATTTTTCTTTTCTCTTTTTTCTTTTTCCTGTCAGATAAAATGTAGACTGGGGCAGTGGGGGCTGGGGCGTCAGGATAAGCCACGCATCATTCTTTATTTAAATGATGTGGGATATTTGCACCAATTATAAGAATATTCAAATTGGCCCTGTCTTTTCCTGATACTGGTGACTGATTTGTTCAGGTGATCGGACCATTACCTTAAGATGACTCTAAGAACACATTAGCTTTTCCACAGGTAGAGGTAGGGAAGTATTCAATAAAGAGGCAGGGCATGTAGGATGAGTAGGAATTCGTGAGGACCTAAGGACCAGGTGAAGAAGGGGGGTGAAAAGAGCATTTTAGGCCACACGCAAAATCCTAAGCTGGAGAAGAGCTTGGAGAGTCTGAGAACTCCAAGACCACTTGCATTGCTGATGAAAGAGAGGAAACTGCACTGCCCTAGTCTGTAGACAATGACCAGGACCTAACGAGGGAGGAGGTTCAAATAAAAACTGGCGACTCCTTTGAGGACAGCTTGGCACAAGTGGAATTGCCCTCTTGATGGTGAGTCCCAATCTTGATTTCCTTGTCCCAATCTCGACCCAGTGTCTCCACTGCAAATGACCATAGAAAGGACAACAACGGAACCAGACAAGGAAAGGCCACGTGCTGATGAGTGTGCTCAGGCAGCACGGCAGCCCGCTAAGGCAGATCCAGCGTGCCACCGGGCCTGGTTCCCTCTGGCCATCTAGAGACCCATTTTTAAGTCCAACACCTGGGTGGCAGATGTGTCCAGCCAAAGCAGACCTGGCCCAAGGCAGATCCTCCCAGAACAGCTGCACACAAGGTGATTATGAGCAGGGAGGGAGTGGGACAGCGGAAGCATTAATGAGAGGGGCAGACAGCATTTTGGAGTAATCAAGCACTTTTTTTCTCCAACCTCTTGGAATTTTAGGAGCTTGGAATATTTGGGAATCAGCTTTGGAGTGAAGGATACCAGTTTTGTCCTGTAAATTAATCAGGCAGATGTTGAGGATGGAAAAGCCATCTTCTGTCATTAAGTGATTGCTCCCAAACATGTGTTTGGCAACACCCGAGCCTCTCATCTGGGTTCCTGAACAGGTTTGCAGAAGAGGCTGTACTGGTCAGGTCCCTGTGCGTGTTGAGGGTGGGCTGTTGGGGCGGGGCAGCAGCTTCCTCTTCTAATTGGGCGGGGAAGTCCAAATCTTTTTTTCAAGGCCCACGCCCAAGAGCCCTCTCTGTAGAGGGAGGCTTCAGTGGTGAGCCAGGCTGCCTGGCCTCTAGGGCCCTCAATTCAGACCTTTATCTTTTCCACAGAGGCTCCCAGGTGCCCAGCAGGCTTTCGATAAAAACTGAATGAATGAATGAACACGCAAAGGCGCTGTACTCCAGGCACTAGACAGTTAATCAGTCGCCTCTCCTGCTTTCTGAGGGATAGCAATTAGAAACACAATTGTTACCAACATTCTGCCCAGACTTTACTGGCACCCCTGGCTCGTCTCCACTCCCTCAGCTCTAGCACTGCATGCTCAGGGCCTCAGGGAAGGGAGGGCGCGGAGGAACTCAGAGAACAAAGGAGGGAGTTCTGGGTCTTTGAGTCTCAGAATCTGAGGACACCCTGGGAATCTCAGGCCTGGAGGGATGACTGAGGAACTGTCTGGGTCAGTTCTTGCCCTCTTCGCTCTACCTCCAGCCCCATAAAAAGAGTGCACAGGAAAGATGGTCTGGCCAGAAAAAGAAGAGGATCCAGGGAAGCCAAGGCGATGGCGGACTGAGGGATAAATCCGCAGGTGTCCACCTTCCTGCTGCTGCCCTGGGTCTAATGCCAAGGTAAGAGTGGGTGGGAGGGGGGAGGACACTCCCAGAGCAGAGGATAGTATCCCCAATACACACTCCTCTCCCCGACAGACCTGGGAAGCTGCAGGACACTGGAGCTTGGCCCCCTCCAGCCTGGTTAGTGCTGGGACAGACAGCCTGGCAGAGGTCACAGACAGACACCCAGTGAAGACTCCCTGCAGGCTTGTCAGAGTGAGGCCTGGAGATGGCCAACTGACCTACACACATGGACTGGTGACAGAAGACCAGAGCAGGCTGGGTAACTTAGGAAATGCCCATATGATTTGAAGGTCAAATGCCTCCTTCCACCCTTCAGCCTCAGATGGGCCCTGGACAAAGAGAGGGGAGGCACTAGATTTGCTGAATGTTTTCTCCCACCAGGATAACTGAGGCTTATGAGAGAAATTAATTCTAGTTCAAATAAAGCTTCATTGATCACTCACTTGAATGTGTGGACTGAGATCGGTAGCCCTTTCTCATTTGTGACCCAAACAAAAGGGGGTGAACTCAGGGGTCCAATCAGATGCCACATCCTAGGCCTCTCCTACATCCACCCAGGGCCAATCCTGGGGCAGAACCCGGGTCCGTGGGCACTGAGCCCCGTTGCCCTCCTGTCACGGTGATTCAGTCAGCCCGTGGAGCCCTCTCCAAAATGGCCGCCCGGGCAGGGCCCCGAGGCCGCCCTGCGGGTCCCAGCAGCTTTCTCCCTCTGCAAGGGGAGCGACAAATGGAACAGCTTCATCATCAGCTCCTCCCCTGCTTGGTGGAAACCGGACCGCTCATCAGGTACGAAAGTCTTCAAATGGAAAAGATTATAGGGGCCTCCTGAGGGCCCCACTGTCATGACCAACCCCTCTTTTCTACCCACGTCATGGGCCCTCTGCCCGCCCTGTGCTGGGGCCTCCATGGTGCTCCATGGTCTGGGCCCGATCCTGTCTGTCCCAGGGGCGGGGAATTTCATGAGTCCCAACTCCACAGGTGAGAATCCTCAGCAATGTTATGAGGCCCCACAAGTCTAGTAGTTTCTTAGTTGCTATCTGTATCTGTTTCCTTGCACTTATGCCCAGATTGAAAAAAATATCAAGTGAACTTGGGCCTGAGTCCTGCCTGTCTCATACTCTGGCCGTGTGCCCAGTCGGTTTCCTCCTCTGCGCAGTGGGGCAGGAGGCACGCACACCTTAGAGGAGTGCCACGAGACAAATGAGCTAATGTGTGTCATGAGCCTAGCACAGTGTCAGGCATGTAGTGAACAGTCAATAAATGTCACATGTATACACACACAGGAACAGCAATGGACATTAAATACATGCTTTGAATATAATAGATATCCTGTTCTATTTCCCTGTAGCTGAGTCTCCAAGTTTTTCCAAGACCGATACACTTTGTGTCACTCACCAATCTGTCTGCTGAGATGCTGAGGTCCCTCCATTAGAGGACCCAGATTAATTTCATTTGCTGGCCTGGCTCCTTATAGATTCCGTGTTACATGCAGGAACATTGCGCTTCCAAGCACTGTGGGATGTTTCATCTTTCTCTTGCTAAAAGCTAAGCAAGTTAGACCTGGTGCAATCACATCTACCCAGAACATTCCCAGTTCTGCTGAGAGTTTATAAATCTAAACATTTGGTAAAAGCCTCACAGGTAGAGATTATTGTCACCTCTGTTTTACAGCTGAGGACACGGAAGTTTCCGAGTGGCCAAGCTGGAAGCCTCATGACAGAAATTTCCTACCTGGAAGCTGGGAGGACTCTGTGGGAACCAGATCTTTCCCACTTCTGTAAACTGATCAGGTTCCTGGAGGCCCTAAAGAGCTCTTAGGATGGCCATGGCGCCTTTCAAGGACTCCAGGCCTTCCCACTTGCTGCCTCTCTCTGAAGGAAGGAGACAGGGGAAGAGGGTCCCCGGAAACAAGGCAGTGGCCCAAAGAAAGCCTGTGCCCACGGCAGGCACTGCCGAGCACAGACCACATCATTCATCTCTGAGGAGACAGCTAACATGCAGGAGACATGGCCCCGACCACACAGGGCTGCCGAGCCGGTCCTAATCACAGGGCACACATGCATGCACTTGGGGCCAGGCCTCGACTAGCATTATACCCCGCCGAAGCTTTCATCAACGTCAGGGAGAAGGAAGATGTCCTCTCCATTTTAAAGATCAGATGCAGGCAGGTAAGTGACTTAACTAGGGCCACACAACTGCTGAGACTTGGTGGATCTCGGATTGGAGCCCACAGCCTGCTCAGAAGTCTGCTGCCCATTTTCCCATGGTTCTCAATGGGGCTGCATCACCCCCTAGGGGGCTGTTTTGGAAATTTGTAGTTCGTCACAGTAACTGGAAGGCCTATGACTCAGGGGGATGACCCCCAACAAAAGTGCTTCCGGTCTTTTGCCCGGTATGGATGTGCTTAGAAAGCATGATCCGTGTCCGGGCCTCTGTTTCCATCAAAATACAAAGTACGTCTTGTATATGGAATTTTTGAGAAATGTAACTACAGTCCTTGAAACACAGAGATGAGTACATCTTGTTTTGCCTGCGATTTGACTATTTCGGAAGAACCCCTCACCAGGGAGGCCTGGTGCCCCAACAGCAGCCCCTGCGCTCACGGGGGTTCCATGCAAGTGTCTGGCCTCTGCCTTCTGTGTCCTCTTGTAGTTGTGCCCAAGTATTTACCTACTAAAAGACATATTATTCTATTATGAACTACTCTCCTTTTATTTCTCACTATTACAGTTGGAGCAGTCTCTATATTATATTTATTTATTATTTTGGCATCATGTAGAGAAGCAGGTTATATTTTTCCACGGATTTCATTTTCAGATAGTAAAGGGGGTATTACAATCTACTATGAATAGGGGGCCTTGAGTGGGATGGGAATGAGAACTGTCCTGGCTCCAGTTTCCCCTCTGCCCCTGAGTCTGGTGATTGTTCCCCCTTTTCTCTAACACTTCCCTCCACCCTCAATTTTGTCTGTGGCTCCCCTGCTCTCGTCTTGCCTTGAAAGCATAGATTTGGCTGGGCCAAACCTCACATGTGGCCATGGCTTCCTCTGTGCTTCCCTTCCCGTTTATTTTGGCTTCGGTCAAGGTGCAAGATATTGGTATCTGAGGCTCAGCTCAACTGATGGATTTCCCATCTCGGAGGCGAGCAGTAGGGGAGCCGTGCCCTCTGCACCTCGGGAACCGAGAATCGGGGTCCTCGATAAGGAAAGGCTCCTCTTGGGGCTGCTCTGCTAGAGCCTGGAGCTGGGCAAGTCGGCCCCACTGCTGGTGCATTTTCCTTTACCAAGCGGTGCTGTCTTTGAATTCCAGGCAAACCGTGAGAGGGAACAGAGCCTTGCGGACCGCTTTTCCTTACACAAAGCATCTTAATTATAATTATTGTCAGCACTTATGTCACTGCCGTGGGAGATGAAGCGGGAAGGGGGGAATACACTGCAATTTCACAGCATATACTGCTTCCCCAGAATGAGGAGGGGGGCTGCAGAGAGTCAAAGAGCCGGGAACAGAGCCCCCAGCCGATTAAAAGGGCCTTTGTAGTGGCTGCATCTGTACATTAAAATAAATCTCTCCTAGCACTAAAACAACATCTACATTCATTTGGGCCAGTGCCACATTCAGCATTTAAGAAATTTGACAAAACGTTGCTTGAGCATGTTGAAGCTTGCCAGCTTACAACAAAACAAGAAAGCCACCTCGGCCGCATGGAAATACTTCTCCCGGTTCCCTTCTTCCACTTATGACTCCCATGTTCCGGCTGCACTTGAAAGAAAAAGACTGCCCTTTCTTCAGGTGCCAACCACTTAACGTGGCCCTGAAATGGGCAGCAAATTGCCGCCGGTGGTGGTAAACTTCAAGAGGAATCTTTTTCTTTTCCCCTAAAGGAAACTACTAGAGACGCTGCGTGCCTGATAAAGCCTTTAATGGCTAGAGAAACACTACTTGGGGTGGCCCTCAGGTAGACTAGACATGAATAATGCCTCATAAAAATAATTACTTCTACCCGGAGCACAGTATACCAGATGAGTTCAGCGGGGCCCTTTTTCCAAGAAAATGTTAGGCAAAAGAAATCTCCCATCTAGGTTCCAACAGGATGTACCTGCCTGTGGCAGAGATGATGGTCCCTCCTGGGGAGCGTGTCCCTTCAAAATCGGTTTTGAATTTTTCTGAGACCCTAACCAACAACGTCAGAAGGTTGTGTAGCCTGCTTTTTGCTGCTTCATGACACAATTAGTCCTGAAATAACTAACCAATCCGCTTGCTGAGAAATGTTGCCAATGGACCGCAACCCAGTGCAGTCCACTTGGCTGTGGTGTAGATGGGTCAATTCGCCCAGGTTTAAAGTTGGAATGGTGGAGTGGACCACTGAACCCAGCCTACTTATTGCACAAGTGAGTAACCAAAAATCCAAAGAGGTTAGCAGTTTGACTGAGATGATTCAGAGGTGGCCTAGACTAGTTCTAACTCCAGCTGTGCTGGAATAACAGACAGCTGTTGTTTTTGCCAGCTGGGCATGCATGCTTTTTTTGCAGGGGTAACAGAGCACCCCCCTTACTGACACCTACACCATTTCCTTTAGGAGGTTGTCCTGCCTTCAATTTCAAGCCATGTGGTTTGTGTAGGGTTTGCCCCCTATGCAGCAGGCACAGGAATGCATCCTCCCCTTCTGTGCAACAGTGATGGGCACCTACCCAAGCTTTGCCAATGAGAGCCAGCCCAAGAACTTCGAACGGAAACTTCCAGGAAATAAGAGGATTCTTTCCGCTGAGTTTGCCAAGCTGGTCAGATGAGTGCTGGGGACACTGCCTGAAGAGGGTCAGCTTGAGAATTGGGCTGACACAAAGACAAGTAAAATAAGAGACTAAGAACCCTGGTGACTTCAACTGAACCCTGGATCTAACTGTACCTGAAGCTTTGGACTTTTTAGTTTCAAAATAATGAATTTCTACCCAGTCATTTAAATAATTAAACTTCCTTTAACTTGCTTGTTTTGTTTAAGTCACATTGAGTTTGTCTTTTGTTGTTTTCAGTGGATGGCATCCTGATAAATGCAACTCTAGTCTAGGTTGGCGGTTCCTTCCCGTAGGAGATGGGCAACTTAGCTTCACGTACAGAGATTCATCATATAAGCAACACCATGCATACATTTAATATAATAGCTAATGTCAGCACTGGCATGGAGGGCAAATCTGTGGCCCGTATGATGACCTTCCTGACCTCATGTCAAGCATCACTAAGGAAACCTGGCACTCCTTCCTAGGGAGCTTCCCCATCCATTCAGTGCAGCTCCCTGGGCAACCATGGCCCCCCGTTGAGTACCAGGTCAGCATGGCCATGCTGGTGCTCATGGTAGGAGATTTACAGGAAACACAGTACCTTTTCCAAGACCAGCTGAACACACACAGACCCTTAAACAGCTCTCAGTGACCACACTGTGGATAATGAAGAAGGTGAACACATGTATCCCCATGAAGGCCTGGTTGCTAACCCTTCAGCTGTATTTTCATCTCTTACCATTAATGATTATCAAGAATTTTTCAGTTTTTACTGGGACAGTGTGAGTCAATAAAGTGAGACAGCCACTCAGCTTGACGGACTCTTGGGAGGTCATATGGAGTGGACCTTAGGCTCATACTGTACCTAAATTTTTCCAGGTAAAAAGATTCCTATCTCACCTCCTCACCAAGACAAGCTGGGGAAGTGGGGGTGGAGGTGGGACAAACAGAATGCCACTGAAGTCATAGGAAGTTCCAGGGTATTGATGGGTGATATTCAACTGGACATCACCACCTCCTCCTTAGGAGGCCTATCTTGTCTTATACAAGAGGAGCTAGGACTGCATTTCCCAGACTTCTCCAACCATGCATGGTTCTAGATTAGAGTTTGCCAAAAGAGAGAGCCAGTGCTAGACTGGCAGCAAAGAGACAGAGGCCATGTTGCTCTGATGGCAGTTGCAGGCAGATATGTTGGCAGCAGAGGCTGATTAAGGTCGGTTGAGGCCCCGGGTGCAGAAGAAAATATTGGGCCCCTTAAAAAAAAGAGAGAGACAGGGAAAATAAAAATACATGCCTTCAGAAGTCGGGGCGCGCGCCCAGTGTGCCCGCCATTAAATCCGCCTCTGGTTGGCAGATGTGGTCTCAAGCAGCTTTCAAGCGAGTTCTTGAGAACCATCTGCATTGATGCTTCCCAACCCACAGTCTCCACCCTTCAGTAATTATAAAAGCTTCTGCTTCCCTGTATTCAAACCCTTAATACTTGAAATACCTAGAGTAGCCTCTGTTCCTGGGACCCAGTTCTGAGGGCAGGACCTCCTGTTGTCCTGGAATACAGCCGGAGCAAAGGCTCCCTTTGTACAAGGCCAGGTCTCTACCATCTTTGCACTGTTAAGTAGGTCCTTCCCCAGGGCCCAGGCACTCAGGATGCTGTGGATCCATGCTGTTATCCCATAGATACTCTGGTCTCCTGTGGGTCTCTGGAAAAATGGCCCAGTGGCTCCTGCAAAGTCCTTCCTACCCTGCACTGGTAGCCCAGCGTGACTATGGGACTCCTTTTCTTTCTATCTGGCAAGTCCTGGCAATAGTTTCTTATATTCCTGTTTTCTGTGTTGTTTAGGTTTGTCTTAGCACTTCTTAAAATATTACTCCACCCTTTTTCTGTTCCTTAATCTACTGAAAAACTCAAGAGACAGCATAGAGTAATGGTGGGCTCCGAATTAGAAATAAAGCTTAACTTCCCCCTGCTTGGTCATAAAAGCTTGATGATAAAGTTAGATGTAGCACAGCACCTGGCACGTAGTGAGAGCTCAATAATTTTTAACTTTGTATTATAATATTCCTCTAGGATGGACAATCACTCTCCTTATGGAATTCCAGAAAGGATTAATGATGACTCTTCTGCCAGCCAGACCCACAAAGTCCACTTGCAAATACCACCCCCCCCCCTCTGTCTCCAAATAACCCGATAATAAAACATTGAAATCCTCCTTGAATGGTTGCTGCATAGAGCAGGCAAGAGTAAAGAGCTGCTGATTTCATCATCTTAAATGCACTGTGATCACAGGCAGAATAATTTTTCACAATGCTTAACTATTTTTATCAACAGAGTATTACAATTACAGCTAAAGGTCATTCACGCTCAAGCTCTGTGCCTCAAAAGTAATCTCATTTGGAGTCTAAATTGTCCCAGGGATTTTTTGGTAAACTGCCTCTCCTTCCAAACTTGCATTTCTTACCTTTTATCTCTTCCTTTGTTTCGAGTGTTTAATAAAGGACTGGATTCTTTTCATTCACTAGAGAAGAGATCAAAGCAACCTATTTTTCCAGCACTGGGCAGAATGCTTGCTCCTCCTGGGTCTGGAGCCAGCTCCGTGAAGTTTCATAGCCACCGTCATTACTTGTATTCTGAAATAAGGATCCATGCAGGTAAACCTGCTCTTCTTTGTTTAATCAAACTTTTAATTTTTCTTATCCACTGGAGGGGCTATTTCTTAGAAGCTTCAACTATTTTCCTGCTGTTAGAGGTCCCTCTCATTGCCTGTACCTTTCACGTGCTTCCCACGTCTATGCCTCTCTTCATTCAACAGATACTGATGGAGCCTCTTCTGTGCTGGGGGACATAGTGAAGGATATGATGGGACAGCCCATGTGTTCTCAGGGCTTAAAATCTCTGCAGGTACACAGATATCACACAATCTGTGACCACTGTGCTTTGAGAGGCAGGTACAGGAAAACATGGGAGTTTAAAAAGGGGCACCCAACCAAGTGTGAGGGGTGGGGGTCTCAAAAAAAGTGATATTTGAGGTTAAGACACTGAGGTGGAAGTCTGAAGAACTGAGAGGCTCTCAGTACATGTACATCAACGTGTATTGCTTTTACTTGTTTAGAAGCAGCCACTTCTTTACATGGCACCTTAGAACCAAGGGAATGCAACAATGAGGCAGGGCACAGCTGCAAATAGCTAGGCTAATGGAGTGGTGAAGGACTTCTGTGAGGAGAAGGAGCTGGAACAGTCGATAAAGCCCCTGCCTCATTCCAGCAAGGAGGCTCACCCACCAGCCTAAGAGCCCCCGGCCCTCCGCCAGCTTGGTTGCATTGTCCATTGATAGTCCAGAGGGGCTAACTTCTCTACAAGAGGCAACCCTGCCTGGTCCTCATCTGATTGCCCACGTCCTCATAACACATCAGGATGCCTAATGACTTGAGAAAGGATAGGGTGGCTGTGGGACATCTAATAGTGGTGATGGGGAGGCATTTCAAACCTACCCGTGTCAGGGAGGGAGGGATTGGACTGGACAAGCTTGAGATTCCATTGGGCTGGGCTACGAGTTCGTGACACTCAAGTTTGGAGATGTTAAATGACTTGCCCCAGGTCACACTGTTAACAAACAGAAGATCCTGGAGTGGGCTCCAGTCCTCTTCAAAGACTGTCTCTCTCTATCACTTACCCCTGTCAGGCATTGTCCACACTCCCTTGACATTCACAGGCTCCTTGGAGAGAGATACATGCCTGGACTGGGTGCAGGACAGTGAGGCCAAATAAAAGATGACGTCTGGGGCCGGGGTATACTAGCTCCACGTGGTTGTTTTCAAGGCCAACGTGCTACAGAATAATGCTTCAATAGCCAGACCCCCCAGCAATTCTGCCCCCTGCCAGGGTTAGCTGGGAAGCACAGACTAGCAGCTAGGCACACATATATTCTTCAGCCCATGCCACAAATATCATCTCTATTTTCCTGAAAAATGCTAATGTCCAGATGAGCCAGGGGTGCGAGGATAAACTGAAAAGAATTAAAACCTGCATGCTCTCTGATGAGGCTCCTTAGTGTCCTTTCCCTTGTCCAGACCCCAGATGCTGACAACTGGGCTCGCAGCCCCCAAGTAAGCTTAGAGCTATCAACATTTTACATGTCACCTGCCCCCAAATTGGCTAGGTCCCATGGATTCACCCAACGGTTGAACCCACTTGTAGGGAAATTTTAAATCAGCACTTTAGTGCTCCACTCTTAAGTAGGAACTAAGGTTAGACATACTTAGGAGAGCCTTTAACATGACAAAGAAGGACAAAAATTCATATAAAAATAAATTAGCTGGAGTTATCAGCACAGACAGCAAGAAAAAAAACAGTCAATATATTCAGAGAGATCAAAGAAGGTATCATGTCCTTGGAACAAGAACAAGCTGCTCTAAAAGAACTCTTGGAAACTTAAAAGAATAGAGTCAAAATAAACAAATAACTTTAAGAGTAGAAACAGTTGGAGAAAGAAAATTTCCCAGAAAATAAAACAGAAAGACTTGGGAAAATGACGTAAGGAAATTTCCTAGAACTGAAAGACATGCATTTCTAAATCAAAGGAGCTTGCATGACGTCCAGCACAATAAACAAGGGGAACCCATGACATCAAAGAATTTCAGGACACTAGAGACAAGGAGTCCATTCTAAAAGCTTCTGGATTGGGTGTTGGTAAAAACCTGGTCATATCAAAGGATCTCGTATCAGACTTTTTAACAATAACACTGGAATTCAGAAGAAAATGGAGTACTGCCTTCACAACTCTCAGAGACAATAATCTCCACCCCAGAATTCTATACCCAGCCACATGATTGTCATGTGTGGGAGTGGAATTAAGACACTCTCAGAGCTACAAGAACAGAACAGATTTTACCTCTCTTTCTTAGAAAGCCATGGGAGAATGTTTGTGAACAAAATGAGGAATTAGGTCAGGAAAAAGAAAGACAGGGTCTAGGGGAAACAGGGCTACAACCGAGGAAAGGGGAGGTGAAGGGAAGTCTCAAGAGCCCAGCGGCCCTGATAGACAGGATGACAGAGGATGCAGGGCACAAGGTCTCTCCAAAGAATGATGAAATAGGTAGAAATACTGAATATTTAGAAGATAGTAATAACAGGCATTTGAGATATTTGATGAAACACATGGGGAAAAATGAGTGGTGGGTAGAAAGAAAACTAAGCAAATAAGAGGACATGGGGATTTTTCATTCCAGAGAAAAATATCATTAAAAAGAAAACACAATAGAACTCTACCGAACATTGTGGAGAATATACAGAAATGGTCCAAATAATATAGTCACTGTCTAATTAATCAAAAACTATAGAATAAGCATATAATGGGTTGGACAAAAAGTTCATTTGGTTTTCCCTATAAGATGACTTTACTAGTATTTAGGTGTCTTTAACTTTATTCACAACATTTTTGTTAGATCATATTGTGACAGCTGTCATATCAGCATGCATTTAAAAACACATTAAAATTGGTGAATTTTTGTGTAGCCATTTTAATATTGAAGATGGAAGAAAACGTGCAACATTTTTGGCATATTATATTTTATTATTTCAAGAAAGGTATAAAAGCAACTGAAACATGCACACCGAAACAAAAGATTTGTGTAGTATGTGGAGAAGGTGCTATGAGTGATTTGAGAAGTTTTGTGCTGGAGATGCTCCATGGTTGGGTAGACCAGTTGAAGTTGATAGCAATCAAATCAAGACATTAATTAAGAACAATCAACATTATATCATGCAAGAGATAGCTGACGTACTCAAAACATCCAAATCAATAAAGTTATTGGTGAAAATGAAGAACGTGTCCTTTATTTTACGGAAAGAACTAAATGAACTTTTTGGCCAACCCAATAGCTATGTTGGTGCAACAGGGAGAGGGTAAGAAAGCCTGATGTAAACAAGTCCAAAGCACCCACATGTTAAAGGAAGTAATCGGTAATGTCCAAAAGCAAATAAAACCCTGTAATCTCAACTTGCTAATGAGAAATAGAGACGTTAATGATGGTAGAAGCAGGGACCTATAGGAAGTGGAAATAGAGTTTGGAAGTGAAGAGGGTGTTTTAGGTTAGGGGCCTGATTTTTATCTTTATAAGTGTTTTAAGTGCTATTTTTTTTTAAACAGTACAAGTATTTATTTTTTAAAATGTTATTTATTTACTTTCAGAGAGAGGAGAAGGGAGGGAGAAAGAAAGGGAGAGAAACATTGATATATGAGAGAAACATCGATCAGTTGCCTCCCGCATGATGCCAACCAGGGACCTGGCCCACAACCTAGGCATGTGCCCTGACTGGGAATCAAACCGGTGACCTTTTGGTTCACAGGCTGGCACTCAATTAACTGAGCCACACCAGCCAGGGCAAGTGCTATTTAATTTTTAAAAACTATGTTCATATATTACTTTGCTAAAAACCAAGTGAATTATAAATAAAAAGTGAACATTAAGGGTAGCAAATAATCAGTAAATTTGAGGCCCTGTTACCAGATTCGGGCCTAAACCTATTTCTTTCCTTGTCTGTTTCTCTCTGTACCCAATCAGGTATGCATACCTGGAAGGTGCAGCCTCCCTGGGAAGTGGATGGGAGAACTCAGGGAGAAGCCAGTTTCTGCTCCTTCAGGCAGGGTCTGAATCTTTAAGCTCTGTCTGACTCTACTTAGCATGTTTCTGTCTAGAAGGTGAGCCTCAGGCGTGCTGTGACCTTAGCACCCCATGTCCCATGCATTGGGGACGTCAGTGGTCTGATATGGGTGACACATCTGTGCAGGGGTGCATTCACATGTCACTGCAAGCTGCCACAGAAGTCTTTCTGCAGATGCTCTGAGGTGCCATGGCCAAGGTACCAATGGTTGCCAGGCTCTTGCTAACGATCATGCAGTAAACCCTATTTGAAGCTTGTACATGACTGAGGACATATTTTTGCAATAAGGAAACTGATCCCACAAATACCACCTGTGATCTTCTCAGGGCAGAACAGAACTTCAATAAATCAAGTAGGTTTGCTGAGAGACAGCTGTCTTTGCCATTCTGCCAGGCTGAGGTTTATGCCATGGTGAGTGGTTTCCATTTTTACTACAGCCCAGACAGGTGCAAACTGAGCCGCAGAACTGCGTGCATGTCCTTGAAGCCTCTGCTCTGGGTTCCGGGGACACTCACCCCAGCTCTTGACTTAACGCCCTTTCCTCTAGAGGTCAAAGGAATCCATTTGAAACTGCATAGTTAGAATTCTACCAGGATCCCATTAGCAGAAAGAAATTCTTATCTTAATAAAGCTTAATCTTATAAGGTCCCACGAACCATTAAATATTATAGATTATCTTCTCTTGTCACCAAAGACAACAAAAACAATATGGGGTGTTGTTTGGGGAGCAATGATGCACATTGAAAACTCCAAATGTCATCAAGACTTTATTTACTGCTCGTCCACATAATCCCAGCATTATAAAGATGATGAACAATGAATGGAGGGGGAGAAAAAGACAGACAAAACTGGAGTCTTAAAGCTCTATCCGTGCGCCAATAAGTAGTTTGAAAATAGTGTCTGTCAGGATCCATATGTTTTCTGCATGTGTAAGAATACTCTTACACAGGGGGCTTACTTCATAACTGAGATTCTTTTTCATTTAATTCAGTCATATTAGATTATGGGGCTGATTATGATCATATCCACAAATCAGTATTTTAACAGAGTTTCCATGGAAACACTATATGCCCCTGTTTTTTAACTTTTTGGACAAGGCTTTGCCTGTTTAACAACTTGAACTAGTTTGACGAGGACAACATGTTTTGTTTAAGTTACATTAACTGGGGCCAATATTTCCTAATTGCATTACCAGGAGAAACATTCACAGCATTACTCGTACCATGGAAAACCTCCCCTAGCCCAGCGTTCGATTCGCTTTAATCACTGGAGAACAGGAAACATACCAGGATTGCCTTGTCTTATCAACTTTAAATGTGTTAACTGGTTTTAAATCTATGAAATAATCTCCCTTATTAAATGACAAAGTTAGTCTTGTTAAAAGGATCGGCACTTAATGGCTACATCCATTTATTTCTTAAAATGCAAACACATTCCTCTGGCTTTCTGCTACAGAGGTGAACTCATTGTGCTACAGAGGTGAACTCGTTGTGCAGAAAGGCATATCTGACTGTGCACATGGGTTTCAAAAATAACTATTCTACCACCAAAATGGTACCCCCACCAAAAAATGGTGAAAAAGTGTACCAAGCACAATAATATCAAACATGGAATAAATGCAAAACTGATATCCAGGAAAGACTCTTGTTTATCCTTCTTTTTATAAAACCATTTTTTTTCTTTTTGGATTCACACCCACACAGCCAGAGATGTTTACGTCCAACAATCCACAATTTGGAAGTAGCCTGTAGCAAAGTTTTGGAAAATGCTGCACTTAAAAAAAAAAAAAAGGTGGGGGGGGGTGCTTTAGGGACTGAAGTCAGAGTTCACCCTGACAGCATATAAAACATATGGCCCAAAGCTCTGTAAGATGTCTGCGTCTGAAACGCTGGTGGAGCTTAATAAAATATCAGCGAGGAATAGTTTAATTTTACAGCATTAGGCACCAAGGCAGTAATTTGAGTGGGGCGAGCTGTATTTTAATACATCAAAGTATACTATACTACAGGGAAGCCGAATATATTTTTAAGAGACATACATTCCCTACTTGGAATTACTTGACTCAGACACTTTCCTTTTTGAAGGAGGATAAGTAGAAAACAGTCAGTCTCCCATGAGCTACCTGTCTTACTTTTTAAACTGCGACTACATCTCAAGGGTTAGCTGACCTGTTTCCAGGCCAACGTCTTTTATTTGGGGCACGGGGTTATGGATTGGAGACTGGAAACCCACGTGGTGAGCATGTGTTTCTTTCCTGACCATGGAAGTCCAGCAGTCCAGGGGGATGGCTGGCAGGTTGGCTCCGTCCTGTCCCTCAACTGCCCTTTCTTCAAGTTGCTTTTTATCTGCTGAGACCTGAGTCCTGGTATCCTCTCCTATCCTCTGCATCAAAACCTAGAATTCTTCAGTGGGAAAGGAGCTGCCATGCCACGTCTACTTCTTCCAGGGCAGGCTCTGGCTTGAGCCTGAGGTTCTAAAAAAGTGTGGCCAAGGGGCTTTGTCTGGGTGGCTGTCTGAACACTCACTCAGGCCGAAGGGCAGGAGCAGGTCCACGAAACGCCACACCTCTTCTGCTACTAGTCCCAAGATCAAAAGGAGTTCTCCCTTATGACCCAGCTATGACGAGAGGGTGGGCCAGCAGGGGTAGCTTCTGAACAGGGAGTAACCGTGACGAATGTGTCCGAGATCTGACTGATAGCGCCATTCTGGGGATGGACCAGATTAGTGCTAACTCCATGTCCAAAGTCTGGCCCCAAAACTGTTTCCCCCACCTGTAGCCATAGCAGACAGGCTGCAAGCTGTCCTCTGCTCTAGGTGGCCCGTGGCACGGAGAAGCAATGACCAATGAAGACCTATGAGGACAGAGGTGTTGTGGGTAGGGGTGAGAGGGTCATTTCCACCAAGTCTGTTTGTTTGAACTCAGCTTCCTTTAGGGTCCTTCCTTTGTTTTCCCTTGATGAAGGGGAAGGGGCTGGGAAGAATACAATGAGATAAAAGAACATAGGAGTTAAAAGGCTTCGAAGTCAGGTGGATGTGAGTTCAAGTCCCTACCTACTACTAAGCAAACTGATCTCTGGCTAATGACTCACTTTCACCAAATGTCAGGTTTTTCTTCGGTTAAGATGTAGAAAGTTATAGTTCCTCTCCTGGCATGGAGGAGAAATTCATGATTGTCTCCAGGTAAAGCACCCTGCACCTAAGATTTTCTGGTGTTCTATGAGTTTGAGATGTTTTGATCCGGCCATGAAAATTTAGAAACTTACTGTGTCAGTCAGAGCAATCATATTTCTAGACAGAGGAACAGAATAAGCTGCTAATTAACAGTGCCAAGTCACCCCAAATGTGACAGATGCATGGAGAAATAAATGGAGAACTAGATTCAGTTTCCTCTTGATGTTTGTTACCCTTTCAGATGGACTTCTGGGTGGGACACTTCTGTTTCTTAGGCCAAGGGCCATGGTCTGCTGGTGAGAGTTTTGAGGAGAAAACCTACGTGAGGCTCACGGCTGACCCACTGCTCCCAGTAATCACAGAGAGCTCTACCTGGCGATCACCCCCATGCTAAATTCAAAAACAAGAAGTGCCTGTGCCATCCTCTGACTTTTCTGGGATCATATTTCTAGCACAAGCCATCGGTCTCCTGTGCAAATGCACAGACCACAACTTAATTCCTTTTCAACATGTCTTAAAACTTTGTTTCTCATTTTTGAAGACCATTTTAAAAAATGAAGACAATTTATTTCTCCGTCAGTAGAAAACCTACCATCTTCATGAGGATAAGGAGAAAACACCAAATTTACACCAAGATGTAGATGTTGGGGGTAGGTGGGGCCTTGTCAGTAGCTTCCTAGAGCATGACTCAAATTCTCCCCTCAGCAAAATGGTGCTTGGCTTTCCATTCCAGACTTATTAGTCAAATTTGCAAATGACAAGATCTACTTCAGGAACAGCAACTAGGATTATGCTGTTGTCTCCTTGAGCACTGGCCCGGGAAGGATTCCGTAGCCATGATGGGTGGGACCACCAGGTCCCAGAAAGCAGATGACACCCAGCACTTATTTGCTACCCCTGATCTTCTGGATGTTGTATCCACACTAATACATATCTGAACACTTAGGAGGTTAAGTTCTGTTCTACCGACCAAGCAGCCCCAGCAGGGCTCACTCTTCTCCAATGGCACTGGACTCAGGCACCTGTGTGGAGAGGATAACAACTCCATCCTGTCACTCCTCAGGCATGGATGGAACAGATTCTCTCACCACCACAAACTGGAAGTAAAAGCTCAGGATTTGATAAACATGTATTGAGGTTTTGTAATGTTGCAAAACTGTAATCTTCACTACATCCATACGGAGGACAGCAAGGTGCATCTCTCTAGCTAGGGAGAGATTGTGGGGCTGCCCAAGGACATTGCCGATGGAGTGATGGCCTCTGCCGAAGCACATCACAGGGTGCACGCAGGGCTCTAATCCCGACCCAACACCGGAGAGCAGGGTTCTTGCAGAGCTGCGTGTGTGTGTGAAGGAGGTGGGGAGAGAAAGAGAGAGAGAGAGCATTTTTCAATATTCATAATACAGTTCCAGTGGAAGACGGGGATGAAGGGCTCATCAACCAGTTCCCTCGCCTCTTCTCCAGTGTCTTCTCACCCAAGCTCTCCCCGCCCTCCATGTTAGCCACACTGGACTCCTGGGAGCTCCTAGGGTACTGTTCCATCCCTCTGGGCTCTCAGCCTTACACATGCCATGTCTTTACCTGGAATGGCCCTTGTCCCTTCACCTCCCTGCAGTAAATTCTAGCCCATTTTTCCATCGCAGCCTGGTGATAACGCCTACAGGGATGGCTGCCCAGACTCTCAAGTCAGATACCATGACTGCATTCCTTATAGCACCATGGACCTCCTCTTCCTAGCACTCTCATGGCTTGAGTTTTTCTTATATTTGTGTGGTCGTATCATAAACATCTGCCCCCTTGCTAAATTGTAGTGGCCTTTTGGATTGTAGGTCCATCTGTTTTGCTGTCTTATTTCCATGCCTATAATATCCCCAAACACAGAGCTTTACAATTAAGGAACATTCAGTAGATGCCTCCTTAATAAAGAAATAACACATCATGCAATCTATGGCAGACTTTCAGAGGACATGAGATGTCTAGGGGTCAAGAATGAGAGGCCCTCTGAAATACCCTATTTTTATATAAGGGTGTTTTTGCCTTCAGGAGACCTTTAAAATAGCAACGAATAGAGAAATGCCGTTTTCTAAGAAGCCCACCCCCACACTGTCCATTCGCAGGAACGTCTCAGGAGATCTAACCATCTTAGCTCTTCATCATGCACTGCAGCAGCTCACAGCTGCCTCCCCAAAAGTCTTCGTGGTGAGAGCAACTCGGAGCCATGGATTGAAACATATAAACATCAGCTGTAGTGGTGGAGAGCAGTACACTGAGTTTATTTTCTCCTCGGCCCTCATTAGAATCACAAATGAAATGTTGACAACACATGAAGGAGCCTGCTTGTTGAACACAAATGTTTCCACTCCTATCAACCTCGAAACCCTGATAGTCATGCTTCATGATGAAAGCTAAACAGCCCCGGGGAGATGACTACATGCTTTCTCTAATTACGCAAGGATGGGGAAAAGGGCCTCCTACCAAGGAGGGACTGACTAGAGGAAAGATTGGTAGGTACATCTTTAAAAATAACAGTACGAGCACATAGAAGGTGTCCAATATGGGATTCTTGGATTAAATGAAAGGATGAGAACATTACTATTGCACCAAAATGGGCAGGTACCCTTCTAACCTGGGATGGAGGCTACATCAAAGTCAATGCGGGACCTTTATTTTGCTAACAAAAGTTCCACATGAAGGGTCAGTCACATGACAACAAGAGCCAACTTTCTTTTGTTTGTGGAACTCTTTTGTTGACAAGCAGAGATATGTAGAGCACAAATTCATTTAGATTGCAGCTGATGCTAGGCAAATACACATTCACATGCATGTTTTATAATCCAAAAAGATGGTGAACTCTGTTACACAAGTAAAATACTCCTTTGCATTTAACTAGTTTGTTTTTGTTCCAAACAGACCAGTACAAATAGATACAACCTAAGTGCCTAGCTGATACATGTCATACCTACACAATAATAGAGAATAGACCAGCTATTGTATATTGCCATGTGCAGAGGCATTATTTTTGCTGAGATTCTTGCATAAAAATATTATTTAACCCTCCCTGCTAATCTGAGAGATCTGACAGTGTTCCTTTGTACAGATGATTAAGCTGAAAATCAGAGAGCTTAAGTAACTTATTCGAGGTCACACAGCCAGTAAATATTGGAGGCAGCATTTGAACCTAGATGGTTTCACTTCAGATTTCATGCTTTCATATCAGGGACACTGTTCTAAAATGAAACAGTGGGACAGACGAAGGATGGAATAACAAAAAGGATTCCTAAAGTTCAGGATCTGTATTTGGTGGGTTAGAAAGTCAGTCCTGCTTGCGATAATTGTGTTTTCCAGAACATTTTAAAGCTAGATGTATCAAAGAACTGACATAGAGCAAACTTTAAAGAGAAAAAAGCAAAACACAGATTTATTATTGCATCACAATATACATACACTAAGCTATAACTTGAAAATATGAAAAACACATTGTCATTTATTTCAGAAACTGAGCTATCATGTTATAATAAAAGTACAAAAGCAAATAAAGATTCACCAAGAGGAACTGCACAAAACATTCATTTTATGTATAACATGAGTAAACAATCAAACATGAATTTGATTCCAATTTATATTTTGGGGCAGGGACAAAAGTAGTCAATCAAAAGATCTAAGTAAAATGAGTCAGTGTGAGGCCTTGGCCAGGCTTCCTAAGCTGCCATGTTTCTTGATCCTTTTGTTTCTTTCATTAGCTTAATATCAACCAGCATCTGTCTATGTTTATTCCACCAGCTGCATGAGCTCACTAATTACCTTTAATCATACTTATCTGAATGCATCTTTATCTTCACACACATCCTGTATGCAGACAAACTAAGTGCTGGAAGGCTGAGGTTGGGAAGAAATTGGAATGGGAAGTCTGTACTTCCTCTAACCTGAACCAAAAAAAAAAACAAACCATCTAAGTCTGCCTCTGCTATCAGCCAAAAGACTTCTGAAGACTCAGGAGAGTTGGACAGTGCCAGTGTCCAATAAAGTTACATGCAGTCTTTCCATGGGTAACAGGTTCAAGGTGATGAGATGATCAGCGTAGAATTTTAAGTAGCACCCTACAAACTGGTAAGGCCTTTGAAGACCAAGAGCCAGAGTGCTATGCCTTTTCCCGTTCCCACAGCACCTAACTCAGACCTCGGCTCCATGGACAAGCAGATGCCGAAAAGCAATCTCATACATTTCGGCCACTATCTTCCTTGGTTTTAAGAAGGCTGAAGACACACATTTTATAACTACTAGTCCACGAATTTTATTTCAAATCCACGACTCCACTACTTTTATCAGACATCTCGAGGCCAAGTAAGGAGACTTTAAACTCTACAGTCATGTAAAGTAAATGGAATGACCATAGGTAGACCTTGGATCTGAATTTTTACCTTAGCAAAAAGGCAAGCAAGTATGAGGAGGTGCACGTACCCTTCCCACCTTCTCACTAGAGAAAACATACGACAGCCTTGATTCTCCACCGAACTGCTCAGGAGGAACTGTGTTCTCCTCGGTTAGCTAGAGCTTCCAGACAATTAAATTTGCACTTGACAGTCATAAAGAATGGATTGTACTTTAGAAAAAGGACCTCAAGACAGAAAATATATAAAACTATAGATTCCCTGAATATTGTCCCTAATATGGATATTCACAATCCATGTGTTTGCAATAAATATGCTGGAGACTTTGGGCAAGTTACCTAATTTTTCTATGCCTCAGTTTGTCTGTCATTCATTCATTCAGCATCTATTTAATGAACTTACTATATGGTATTGTAGAAACAATGTGAAAATATAAGAAACCATCCTAAGCTTACAGACTAATGAATGGTACATAGCTAGACTACATTTCCTAGACTCCCTTGTAGTTAGATATGATCATGTGACTTAATTTTGGCCAATGAAATATAAGTAGAAGTGGTAAGTACCATTTCCAGGCCTGGGCCCTGCCTGATCCCATCTTTTTACCCCCTCAGCCAGCTGATAGAAGGACTCTGAGATCTATGAGGAGGACGTATCACCAAGATGGAAGGAGCTGGGTCCGTGAATGACTGCAGAGAGCCTGGCCCTCGTCACCTTGAACTGCACTGTGTAAAGGCAATAAATAAGCTGTTGTCGTGCTAAGTCACTGAGATTTGGGGTTATCAGTCTCAGCAGTTACATCACTTTAACTAACACAAATCATTAGCAATGTCTGGTCCACTGCAAGCACTAAATAAATGATATGCTTTACACTTTAAAACTTATTCCTAGTTCTCCTGCTATATGTATATATAAGACCAAAGGGGGAAGGAAGGAAGGAAGGAAGGAAGGAAGGAAGGAAGGAAGGAAGGAAGGAAGGAAGGAAGGAAGGAAACTGAGGCCTTTAAATAGTCCTATAAATTTTGTACCTGGGTACCATTTGGTACCACATCCACAATTCCTAGGGATTTTCCAAATGCCATATTTCCTCCACAACCAAATGAAATTTCTGCCCGGATCCATGGTGCCCAGGGCCTCCTTCCCACTGTCCTGGGCTGCAGCTCTCACTCGGCATAGCCGCCCCCCTTGAATCAGATCATCACAGCACCTGCTTTGGATGGGGGCCCACTGACAGGAATGGGGAAGCACTTTGCCATAATTTTACCAAAGCAGATGATAAAACAGGAAGAAGTGCTCATATGCATTATATGGTTTGGTCACATGCCGAGATCACTTGGCAGAGAAAGACAGATGTCACCTTTGGGGCTAATCTTTTTGGAGCGAGAGGAAATAAACTGTAGCAATGCTATATTTACACATATAACTCAGCTCGCCACTGGAAAATGTCATCTCAAATATTCCAGTAAACAAAATACACCTTTACTTGCTACTTAACAAAAGTCAGCTTTTCTTCCTTGTGTTTTTAAAATTATAGATGGAATACGTGTTTGTTGTAGCAAGTTGAATATGTAGAGGTGGAAACAGAAAAATTTAATTTTCCTTTCTTCTAAATTATCTCTGCCCCCTGGGTAACCAGGGCACTCCATCTTCAGACAAACCAATGAACATTCTTTTAGGGTTAACCCCTCCACTCTGACTTTTTTTTTTCAACACAAATGGGATTATACAGTATGCATCCCCATTCGAATTTCTTTATTTAGCCTAATAATTTACTATGAGTGTCCTCCCAGGTGAGTATATTTAACTCTAGCATATTCTTTTAAAATAACTGTATAACACTACCGGGGAGAAAAAGTTATCTGCTGAATTTTAAGACCTCATTAATTTTAAGAGTTGATGATTTTACACATTGTTGGTTTTTCTGGAGGGAAGTGGAATGCTAAATAGACCGGTTTACATTAGGGAACATTCTGACTAACATGAGCAAAGTATACAGAAAATATATGTGTGTATACTGTACACATATATTGGAAATATACAGAGGCTAGGAAATTCTTAAACTCTCGGTGTGATGGTAACAACAGTCTCTGAGGGTGTGTCTGAAGCAAGGCTCTGTGTGGGAAACTAGGTTCTTGACTAGGTCTTGGTACCAGGAGCATTTCACTGTGGCATCCTCCCCTCTGGCGTATGGCTTGGCCTGACCTGACATTTGGCATCTGTCCTCAGTCACTCTTATGCGTGCAACATTGACTTGCACTTCTGGGATCTGGTTCACAGAGGGAAGGAGGGAGGGAGGGAGAGAAGATGCTGCAGGCATTAGCATGCTGATCACACACCCTGCCTTTGTTCTCTGGGCTGAGGTCAGATGGAATAAATCATTCAGACTCTGAATCCAAAGTCCTTCACTGCCCGAGTGTGCACTGCTCATTTTTAAATCAATAGTTAAGAGTCAGCAGGAGCAAAAGAGAACCAAAGAACTCCTTTGAGCAGTAAGTCACTGCTCCCAGGAACCCGTAGCTGTGGGAGTTTTCTACAAGTTCCCAGGGCATTCGCATTGTAGGTGGGAGCAGTCAGTCCAGACTCCTTGAGGTCTAAGGAGACACCCTGCTAATGAGAAATGCCACTTTGATCATTTGCTTTGCAGCTCTCTACTGGGCCTATGTTGTGCACTTAATATATATCACTTGATCCTTCCCAGGTCCTATCAGATAGGTATTATCTGTATCCTACAGATGAGGGACTGAGGCTCAGAGAGATTCTGTGGTTTACCTAAGACCACGCAGCTTTGGGGTATAAGCAGCATGAAAGTGTGCATCCTCACTTAGCCACCAGCCTGGCCTTAACTGCAGCTGCTCCCAGCTGTCTGAAGTTCCCTGCAGGTGTTCTGGCCTCCTACGCCACCAGTGCTGACAATGAGCTCATCTTTTGCAGGCCTCTGAGTCCTCAAGATGTGGACCTAGTAGGGCCCTACCGAACACAGCTAAATAGTTCTGTTGTAACCCCAAATGACACTCAAACTCTGTTTGTCCAAACCCCCCTAAAGTCTATAAACACAGGGACTTTCAAGTTTACTCAGGCATTCTGACCATAATGACAAGCTTTTACATGTCACAGGCCCATAAAGATCATCCTACTCAGACCCCTCATTTTACAGATGAGGAGAAAGGTGATGGTATGTCCACCCGGGTGGCAGAAATTGGGGGTGGGGACAGGTGATGGTGGAGCAGTGACAGCAAGGGCTACAGAACGGGCTAGAGCAGGGTTTATAAACTATGGCCTGTGGGGTGATCCAGCCTTCCAATTGTTTTCGTAAAGACAGTTTTATTGGAGCACAGGCACACCCTTTTTTATGGATTGTCTATCGCAGGCTTCTCACTACACCTGAGTGGAGTACTTATGACGAAGACTGGAACACCCTCCATTACTATCTAGCCCTTTCCAAAAAATGTTTGCTGACCCCTGGGAAGGACAGAGGCACACAGGTTGATATATCAGTATCAATATAAAGTTATTGGTAACTTTCTAGCCCTTAGAGTGAGCATTAAATTCACAGGTGCTTATTATATTATGATCAATTAATGACTGAAGGCTACATATGGGCCATACATAGTCATGTATCATCAAGGACTGATCATTATTAAGTTCTCTGCACCTGAAAATAGACCAGATGGTGGGAAGGAAGAGAGGAAGCATGGAACCATTTAGCCCTTATTAAGATTTAAATGGTTCATTGTTGCCTACACCTGTCTTTCCCCATTGTATCTCTCATGCCCAATGACTCTAGAAGACAAAAGATGGCAGCTGAGTAAAGCAGGTTTTTCAGGAAGAGGCATGTTGAATACACTGGCTTCTCTGAGACAGAAGGGGCTTGGCCAAAGGAGAAGAAGAATCCCAAAGAAAAGGGTATTCAGGATTGTCACAATCCAATTTCTCAACTTCTTTCACAAGGGGCTTCTTTCGTTGGTAGTACCAGAGCGGCCTGAGGGGCCATGGCCCTGGGCCTTCTGCTGGGACCTCCCTCCACTAGTCCAGTCAAGGTCGGCCTTTGAAAGCCAGCAGCATGAAGGCCCTGGGAGACATTCTCATAGTTGCGAACATTTATGAAGGCACTCTGGGCCATGGCACGTATTGCTTTATTTAACTCCAGAACAATCTTGTCAAGCAAGGACCCCTGATATCCCCTGTTATAGATGAGGCCCCGAGGCTCCTGGGGTGCAAGTCACTCACCCAGAGACATGCAGCTGGTGAATGAAGAAGCGAAATTCAAATCCAGAGGCATCTGATTCCAAACCCCACACTCGGCTGCCCTATTACACTGCCTGAGGCCAGGAGTCCACGCTGCCTCAAGAAAAGCACGTTTTTCCCTTTACACGTAGTCACCGCGGCCACACAGAGCATTTAGCATGTTGAAGGGCAGCTTAGGCATCCCCACCACAGCAAATGTCAGGGGATTTGCACATTCAAAGACATGTTTCAGTCCCCGGGGGGAAAGTTCCCAACAGCTTCAATTAGGGAACAGTCACAGTTCACTGACGCCCGATGCTCACAGGGACAGCTTTATTGTTTTATATGTGAAAAATCAGGGAAATGGTGAAAGATTGAGAAGTATTTCCAAAGTCACATGAACCAAAAGGTCAATTCAATGGGGGCGGAGGTGGTAGGAGGGGGAGGTGGGGAGCAAGCAAAGAAGCAGCTGAGAAGTATTTGTGGCACCAGGGAGAATAGACTGGGATGTCTGCTAAAGGAAACCATGGTTATGAATTTCAGGGCATCAAGGCCCTGTCAACACAGCTAATCCCCACGGATGTTGGCTGAATAAGCCTTCGATGACCAAACAAGTGCACTGTGGAAACCATGTCAGCCTCCAGCAGGCCAATTTGTCCTCATATTACACACTCTGCTGGCTCTGTTGCTAGACCCCTAGCTCCAGGATCCCCGGCGAGCCTCCCCCAGCCCGCCGAGGGTTGACACAGCACGGTTACTAAGTCAACAGAATTCAGAAGCCACGGCCGGATTAAGAACGCAGTTTTATTTTGGTGCCCTGGACTTCAAGCAGATTAAATAATCAAAAAGCCGGAGCCATCGGGGTCATGTTTGAATGCTACAGCTGTTCACCAGGGTTTGACAAACGTTCTTTCTGTGGCCTGTCATCTGAATGGGAAAGGCAGGGATGATCTTGGGGAGGTTGACGCTTTCAGAAAGAAGAGGGGCACTGTCAAAAGATCCTCTCATGGAAAACAATCCCAGCCAGATGGAGACAGGGGAAGGACTGCTTAAATAAGTGGTCTCCTGAAAGCCACAACTGTTTTCTGCATTGAAGAAAAGCACAAGCAGGATTCAGAAAAGGCGAGTGAAAGGCTGGACTCCAAGTTTGCCATGCCCTCGGTTTGTTGATCTGCCAATTAATAAAGGTGGGCTGTGGGTTCAACACGGAAGCCTGCGGAGACTCAGTCATGAAAGGTGAGCCATGATGAAGCCCCTCACCCGTTAGAAAATTCCCTAAGAAAGGAATGGGATCCCCTCAAAAAGGCGTGTGTGGGAAACCTATTTTCAAGTTGTCTTTCTTTAAAGACAAAACAGATTAAAAACAAAGTCTCTGATGGGAGAATTTATGCTTGTGCCAAGTTGAGTCAGAGGCAGGGCATGGGGGCAAATGTACCCAGCCATGATCAGATATACATTTAGCGAGTTACCAGCCATTTCATACAAAACACCTTGCTTCAAGTTGGAGTTCATAGATCACCCCCTTGGGAGGAGGGTCGACTGGAACAAAAGAAAGAATGAACAAACTGGCTGTAGTCTCAGAGACAAGCCTTTCATTAATAGATTAGTGGGTCCTGTGGAAAATATTCTCTCGGTGAAGATTTGATTTCTTACACTAATTAGTGCTTGAGATCCATAGCGAAAGTGCAAGTGTTGACTCATCTCTGATGGGAAGATGTCTGGCTTTGAAAGGAGTCATTTAGATTATTTGAAAAATTATAGAAGAGAAAACGAGGATTTTTCTCTTTTATATTTTGGAACAGGGAAGGGGACTGTGATGTTCTGCATCTCTTGAGTGACACTAAACTGAGCAGAACCTCCCTCAGAAGGTTCCCGAAACATCTTTCCTGTTGCCCCAAAGCACTGTTCGCATCGGTAGGGAAGTCAAGGAGCAGGCTCCAGTGTATTTGGTAGCCACATTTGACTGTCCCTAGTTAAGGCCAGAAACAAACAAATGAGTAAACCTCTTCTTTCAAGATCATTTTTTATGCTTAGATAATTATCTTGAGTTTTCAATATTGTTGCGTGGTCTTATGAATTCCCCTACTAGTTTGACAAAATGGCATTGATATTTTTGGTCGTATTTTGAAATTCAAGTGTCAAGAGATAAAAGAAAGGAGTGATATAGTTACTCTGGAGAATGATCTAGAAGTGTCTAAGAAAACTCACCATACTGTGCGAACCCTGCAAGGAGCTTCCTGTTGATTCTAGATACCCTCTTCCACATTTCCTCACAGCCAAGGAGCTCTGTGACAGAATGCTCTTCACAGCACCATTTATAATGAAGAAAAACTTCAACAACTCAAATGCTCATCAGTGAGGGAACAGCTAAATAATAAATGACATGGCCTCACCATGAAATATTGTACGGCAGTTAAAAGAAATGAATTAGCACTCTGTGTATCTATATGGATAGGTCAGTTTTGAGTAAATAGAGTAAACTGCAGAATAAAACATGCTCATGATTGTATTTACATAGGTTTTAAAAAACCACTATAAAAAAACAGTATTGTGCCTGTGTGTGTATTTGCATGTAAAAGTATTTGTCAGGCAGCGAAACACAGCAGGTAAGAATCTTGATAGCTCTGGAAGCAAACTGCCTGGGTTCAAATCATAACTCTACTACTTACATGTGTGTGATGCTGGGCAAATGATTTGAAGCTAAAATTGAAGCTATTCTTCATGCCTCAGTTTCCTCACCTTCAAAATAAAGATACTAGTAGAACCAAATTTATAAGGTTATGAGGATTAAACTGATTTTTATATTATAAGTTAATAATTAAATTAATTTATATATATCTATAAAGCAGCTAGAATGGTGCCTGGCTCAAAACACATGCTGTGTGGTTATTTGCATTGTTGTTGTTATTAAGGTCTGTTTTTAAAAGGCCTCGTGGGATACATCAATGCGGTGGAGGGGGAGGAGTTCATGTCAGAGAGCATGACTTGGGTGCTAATCAAAGGGAGCTCCACTGTATCAGTAATTCGTGGTTTCTTCGAGTTAAAATACAAAAGAAAAAGAGTAGGACAACTCATAAACGATTGTGTTATAGGAACATGGGTGTTTATCATACTATTATTAATGTAGTTCCATATTTTTATAGAATTCTTGGATAAAAAGGGGGGCAATCATCATTTGTGGAATTATTATACCTGCTACAATGAACTTCAGTATATAGGAATGCGTTAGACCTGTGCTAACCAGTGTGCTACCCATGGCACCATGCGGCCATTTACATTCAAATCGATTAAAGTTAAATGAAGTAAAAATCCATTTCCTGGGCTACAGGTGTCACTTTTCAGAGCTTGGTAGCCACACTTAGCCAATGGCTACTGTACTGGGCATCAGATATAGACCATTTCCATCACCACAGAAAGTTCCAATGGAGATAGAACCGCACTGATCTGGACCATGTTTTTCAGAACTGTGACTGTCTGAGCTCCCTATCACCCTTCCCTGCTCCTGGTCCAGATAATTTGACTGTCCCCTGCAAAGGTATATGCCTCAGAAAGATATTTTTTCACCTTTCTTTTCAATATCCTAAAGTCATCTTCTGATTTCTGAGCCACTGAGAAACTATCTTTTCTGAGGCTTCTGACAACGTTAGCACAAAGGCTGCCACAGTTACTGACACTGGGGATATACTCGGTCTAGCCCAACTCTGCGAAACACGTTGAATGATAGAACCTCTCCTTTGTGGTGTGGAAGGAGGTGTTAGTTGGGTCAGAATCACATTGCCTGTGATTTCAAAGGGGAAGAAATGAGTGCACTGCTTACAAATTGATTCCCATCCCAGTTGCTTTCTGTTTGTTGTAGGTGAACTGCTCCTGCTTTCAAGTGTGATTTTCCTGCTCCGGGTGGTGTGCTGCTGCCCAGAGAAGTGCCGCTGTCACTCAACCTCAAATTCTGTAGACTGCAGCCAGCAAGGTCTGGCTGAAATTCCTCCCAATTTGCCTCCTCAGACTCTAACGCTGCACTTACAAGATAACCAGATACACCAGCTTCCGGCTTTTGCATTTAGGTCAGTACCACACCTCAGGTCCTTGAACTTGCACAACAATTCCATTTCGAACCTGGCCCCCGGAGCTTTCTATGGACTTCAGCACTTGCAGGTCTTAAACCTAACCCAGAACTCCCTGAATTCCCTGGAAAGCAGATTTTTCCACTCCCTTTCACAGCTGAGGGAGCTTGATTTGTCATCCAACAACATCAGCCACCTTCCCACCTCCCTGGGTGAGCACTGGGCGAACCTAACTGTATTTGCGGTCCAACAAAACCAGCTTCAGCAGCTGGATCGAGCGCTCCTGGAATCCATGCCCAGTGTGAAGTTTTTGTTTCTCAAGGACAACCTCTGGAAATGCAATTGCCACTTGCTGGGTCTTAAACTCTGGCTGGAGAAATTTATCTATAAAGGTCAGTAACGTCTGTTTGGAAACCTTCATCTGTGTGTTAGTAGGGTGAAGCTCATCTGTTCTCTGCATTAGAAAGAACGTAGACGAGTGTGTAACAGGCCAGCATAATTTTTTTCACATTGACGTCATTTCACAGTATGGCAAAAGAGGCAAGTGAGTCATTAAAGGGTGTTTAAATTCAGGTATTTAAATTCACCTACAAATATGGTTCATGGAGATAACTTTCCACTTTTTGAGTGACAACAACATTAAATTATTTATCAGGAAACTGTGGGCCCTTAAGAAGGAGGGAAATTCGATCTCCAACTGAATTACTGCTAAACTCCAAGGTGGCATCAAATTCTGTTTTCAAATATGACCCACCTGGGGCATGGTACCTCTCCTTGGGGCTTTCCTCCTTCTGTGTCTGCCTTTACCCATTTGACAGCTACAAATTTTCCCTCTGCCTCAGCAAGTACCAGTTATTGAAGTTGGATGCAATAGGTTCCCCTCTCTAAAGTTACTATTTCTTTAACCAGATGTCAATTTAAAGCAAGTGATCCTAGAATATTAAATATGAGGGGCTCTGGAAATCACCCAGGAGTCAGCAAACAGCAGCTCAAGGGCCAAATCCTGCCCCCTGCCTGTTTTGGTAAAGAAAGTTTAATTAGAACACACTCATGCCCATTTATTATTTATTCTTTGTGACTGTTTTGCAACATAAGGGTGAACTTCAGTAGCTTTGACAGAGCATGTATGGCAAAGCTTAAAATATTTACTATTTGACCATTTATAGAGAAGTTTGTCAGCCCCTTCTAACTCAATACTAGCTTGTTATCAATGGGAAATGGAGGTCCAAGAGAGGTTCAGCAATTTGCGCAAGATGACAAAGTGAAGTTCAGGTGAGAATCGATGGCTTTTGAGTCTTGGCCCTATGTGCTTTCCTCTACATCACAGCGGTCCATTCATTCATTGCTCTATTTGAGTGCCTCTTACGTGCCATCCACTTTTCTTGGCACTGAGAAAAGGTCATTCAATGAGAAAATCCCTATCTTCACAAAGGTTACACTCTGATAGTAGGAACAGATGTTGAATAAGATAAATATCCATGTTCAGTTAGTGCTAGGGAAACAGCGAGGCAGGGGAAGGGGAGGAGGGGCGATGGATGGGACTTCCATTTCAGACAGGACGGTCAGGGAAGGGCTTTCCAAGGAGGCGACATGGGCAAGCAGAACTTGAGCGGGAGGAAAGAGCCATGAGATAATTGGGGGAAAGAACAACGAGTGCAGTGGACCTGACAGGGAAGTAAGCTTGGTTTGACTGAAGAGCAAAAGCGAGTCTGGCGCAGAGGAAGGGAGTGAGAGAGCAGACAGAGAGGTAAGGTGACATAAGTACTCAGGCGCCAACTCATGTAGGAACGTGCAGAGAAGGCTGAGACGTTTGGATTTTATTTCAGGTGAGATCAAAATCTCTTGAATTTTCGTTAGAGGAATGGTATGATCTGATTACATTTTAAAAGGTCACTCTGTTGACTCTCAGGACAGCTGACCAGACCAGATGCTGCCAAAGAAGAAACAGGGGAATGAGGAGAAAGTACTCTCAGTCACCCCAGGGAAAAGATAGTAGTGGTTCAAATCAGGGTGCTGAGAAGCGATCAAACATTGGCAGCTCTTCAGAATATTGAACTGATAGAAATTGCTAATGGGTCGGACTGGAAGATGAAGAAAAGAGAATAATTGTGGGAAATTTAATTTTTTTTGTCCTGCAGGAGTAACCAGATAAATGATGCCGACAGCTGGTAAGGGGCAGGCTGGGGTACAAGAGAAGGGGAACGGGGGCGAGTGTGCACGTGAGGGGGTAAATAAGACTTCGATTTGGGGAAGGTCAAGTTTGAGATGGTCATTTCATATCAAGGGGAGCTGTTGAGTTGGTGGCTGTGTGTTTGAGCCTCTAATTCAGGAGGACAGCAGAGCTACAGACATGAATCAGGGAATCAACAGAGGCTGGATGGTGGCGGCAGTTACACGGGAGGAAGCAGGTTAGAGCACGACATCCGTCTGGGCACACAATGTTGAGTTGAGGATCCCTCTCAACAATATGAAGCAAATAGCTTATCACTGAGCAGTTAATCTTGAAGCTGACCTACAACAGGGGCTATATAGTATGACAGAAATCTTTCTTATAAGAGGTTATAAATAAAACTTTACATCTCTAGGTGAAAAGGCTTTAGGTGTTGTGTTCTAGACTAAATGGTAAGCATAATCCAAACCATCATACAAAAAAAATAGTTTTCATCAAAGAAGAACAATGCTTCACACACACACACACACACACACACACACACACACAAAGTAGTTCCTAGGTCTAGGGCACTAGAAGGAACACAGGATGGAGTGAAGCTCCCTGTACTCTGCCACAAACTTGCTGGTGAACTTTGGGCAGTCATGCCCCTCACTGGCTCTCAGGGTCGCCAGGTGGAAACTCACAGTGTAAAGTTAGGGAGTTCCTGAAACCTGTTCTGGTCCTCAGATTCCGTGACTCACTCAGTCAATGCTCCTTCCTGCAGAGCTGTCCAGCACAGGCAACAGCCTTTCTGTGGAAGGTAAAATTGATTTGGGATCATGAGATCTGGGTGACCCAAAACAACTAGAAAAAGAACCCAAACAGATGCTAAATGTAGGAGACAATCTGACTACTGATATTTTGACTAAAGGTAAAAAACAAGGGACTCGGTATTGGCCAAGACCCCATTTTACATAAAATACATAAACAGACAGAAACCCTAGGATAGGCCGATAGACATGAAAACCATCTCAGTGATGTAGAAAATTGTGATGTAGAAAATTAAAAAGCACTCATGTCAGAGTCCAGGGGAACTGGGGGAGGGACCGGGGTCCATGCAGTTGTTCAGGAACTTAAGCCCCTTCCAACTTTCGACATTGCCAACTTGACCTCATGGCCACGATGGTTAACACCAAATGGGAACAAAGTGCTTGGAGGATTAAGGGGGCTTTGTGGCCTAGTAGTGACATTCACTGGATTCCAGTGGCCAGAACTCAGCCACGTGGTCCCAACCTGACCACAAAGGGTGGGGAAATTTCATCTTCCTGTGGGCCCAAGAGCCAAAACACATGCTTTGATGAACACTTAATAATATCTCCTCCATAAAAACATGTGCATAGATTTTGTAATTAGTATTCCTCTCTCCATTTATAAGCAACAAATCATCTTTATGCTAATAGCTGACTGTATTAAACATTTATTTTGGGCTAGATATTGTGCTAGATACTTGACATACTTTATCCAACTGAGTCCCCGTCGGGTGAATTTCATTACTTCCCTCTCGCTTTCCAGACGAGCAAGCAGAGGCACAGAACGGTCAAGTAGTTGGCTTAGGCTTGCACAGTGAAGAAATAGTCAGACTCAAGATTTAAATCAAATTTCTTTCAGGACAGTGGTTAAGAACTACTAGTGGCCAAATGGGGAATAAGGAGTGCTTGGTGAGCCAGAGCTTCCTGCTTTGTCAGCTTCCATGAATCTAGAAGGGTGTGGGACCCTGAAGCCGTCATCAGCAGGCTTGCCTCCGGGGGTCGAAGGCTGGGAGGTCAGTCTGGGTTGAGGACACAGCAGCATAGGAGGCCTTGGAGCTCTTGATGGCCAGGGCCCCTGCCTTCCAGCCATCTCCCGGGGTCTAGCTTGTATATTTCCTCACCACTGGATCCCAAGGCCACGCCTCCCACTCGAACATTAAGCAGCAGGAAGCTTGGAACTGGAGAAAGACAGTGCTTAAGCCTGGAACAGCTGGGTGACCCACCCCAGTTTTGGAGTAAGCCAGCTCTTGGAATTGCTGGTCCCATGGCAGGTAGGCTTTCTTCCCCTGGTGGAAGTCTCAGTGCTCTCTGGCTAGGCTGGGTGTCATTGCTTCTTCTCAAAGACCCACACTTCATTTCTATCTCTCTGGCCTTTTAACAAGCTCCAGGGCACAGCATAAAATGGCCCACAAGGCCGGGATCCCTCATCACAGTGCAGCCTGGTGGCGTCCTGGGCTCCTCTGGAGCAGCCATCCTGCACCTCTGGCCTCTTGCACATCAGCTCAGGAAAAGAGGAAATTCCTCTGTAATTTTTTTTTGCTTTAGAGTTTGGGTTCCTGCCTCAGGGGATCACTGAAGAAGTCGGGAGGGGCCCAAGAGACTAGCAGTTTCAGATTCAGTTTCAAGCACTAATAGCAAAAAAAGGTGAGGTGAATTTTGCCATAACCCCTAAATCCAACGTGACCTGGGCCAGATAACCCCCGCACTGCAAAACGGCCCCATCTCCTAACAAGGTGGCTTAGGACTTAGAGTTTAAGGCTCAGATAGAATGATGTCAAGGCGCTCCCCGAACTCTGCAGTGCTATGCAATGGAAGGTTCAACTCACACTGAAGTGACGACCTCCCATGTGTGACTTTCTGCAATTATTTCATGTACAGTATGTACAAAGAATCTCCAATCTAACTTGGCTAAGAGTGGTGCCAGGCTTTACAGTCATCCTGGGGGATGAGTTCGTGGCAGCCAAGGTCACAGGGGCAGGGTTCTGCTTAGGCAAAGGGCTTTACTGAGGGTCACTGCATTAACTTGGCTGACCGACCCTAGGACACTCCAGAAAGGAAGAAGTAGAGAGGGAAAGAAGTAGAAACAGGCACCGAGTACAGCGGGAAATACTGGGATCAAGGGAGTCAGCTGCGTGTGGATGTTCTGTCCACTCTTGACCTGGGTGACCTTGGACAAGAAATACCCACTATAGCAGAGTTGTCAGGACTAACCTAACAGTGCTTTATAAACTAGCAAGTTGGATACAAATAGGATGTTTCTAATGGCAAAAAATTTAGTCAGAGAAGTTTATTTGCCCAAGGTCACAGGTAAATTGGTGGTCAAACTTGGCCAGAATGGAATCTGTTAGCCCAGTGCTCTTCCTAGAAAAGAATTACTAGGCACCCAAATCCTCCACACAGTCCACATACCTCAGCAAATCAATCGCCTTACAGAGAATAGAAACTGGACCTAATAATTCATTGGAAGGTTCAGTGCTCAAAGTACCAAATGTTTCAAGGCCTGAAGAGACACATTAATTATACCTAATCCCATGAATTTAGCTAATATTTACTGCCAAATCTTCAGATACGCAAAACACTCAAAGACCATGGCCTCCCATATAGTATCATTGAAGAGTGTTGCCAGTCACATAGGGCCTTTGTAATTAACACATAACATCACAACAAAGGACGTTTGTTTTAGTTTATTTTATTTTTTTTAGATTTCCAATGGGAACTTGGTACAATAGGTTTTCTTGTGTAGGGGGATTCATTAGGGGTGTGAGAGCCCTCAGGTCGGCCTCAGTGCCCCTTCTTGTCAGCTTTTGCATCGCTTTTGCCTCAGCATTTATAAGGTAAAGGTGACCTGGCTTCTAATGAATTCTTCGTCATACATAATTGCCAATTTAGTGTGTGGCATTTTTAGCATTTGGCCAATTTAGAAATCCTAAAATCATAAAATATGGTTGTTAAGTTCTTTGACTCCAGGAAAAAAAAAAAAGGTGCTTTATAAATTCCATCTGCCTAAATTTTGCAGGCTGAGGATTTTGGAATTCAGTTGTATCAGACTCTGTTATCATTCTTTGCTTTTGTTTTTTTAAAGGGGGAGTAATGGACAGTGTTATCTGTGCATCACCGGACACCTGGAAGGGACAGGACCTCCTTAAAATCCCTCATGAGCTGTACCAGCCCTGCCCTTTCCCTTCTCCAGGTCTGGAGTCCTCACAGGTGTGGCAGCTGGCTTCTGCCCACTGGGCTGTCCCGAGGCCTCCAGAGAGCCACAGCGTGGGGGAGCGAGACCACTCCGAGTGTGAGCTCAAACCCAAGCCCAGGTCGGCCAATCTGCGTCACGCCGTGGTCACCGTCATCATCACCGGGGTTGCATGTGGGATCTTGTGTCTCATGATGTTGGTGGCCGCCATCTATGGCTGCACCTATGCAGCTATTACAGCCCAGTGCCGTGGGGGACCCTCGGCTCAAACCAATGAGCCTGAGAAGGCAGAAGGAAAAGAGCTGTTTGACAGCTCACCAGCATGAGAACTTTCATCTCAAATATGAATTATCACTATAGGCTGGAAGATCGTGTCTGAGTAGGGTTGATATGTTCACTGTTCCTGCTGCCTCATTTTGCCTTTTCTGAAAGGGGGTAGGGGGGAAGGATGTGTGTATAAAAAAAAAAATTCTAGGGCGGAATTTATGTTGAGATTTTTAAAATACCATAATGAAATAGAGGTGATACTTGTGTTCTGTGCCTGAGAAGTTATTGGAATTATTCTATGTGGGTGAAGGCTGTGCACAGGGAAAGGGGAGATAGCATCTCTTTAAGGCACTCTACCATGCATTAAGTTGCTTTTCCAGAGCACAGAAATTCAAACACGTGTGCCAGTCAGCATTCCTGGGAGCTTTATGGTCCACTGGAAAATTGCCCAATTGTGAGTGCCTGGGAAGAAGCTGGTGATCTTACCCAAGGGGCACTGAATGCCTCTATAATTCAAGTTCATGCTAGATTGGTAATACTTTTAGATGTTGTGTATGTTATATATTTAATGGGAGCGTCTGTTGGTCGGGAATTTCGTAGCTTGCCACAAGAGTCAGATTATATTTAATTTTCTAAATCAGAAAACCATTTGGGGCTTTCTAGGCCACAGAGGAAGAGGAGGGTTTCATGTCTGGATAATGGGACTCAGGCCCGGGGTCTGGGGAAGTTTTTTTGATGCAAGGGTAAGTAACATATAAACAAACACAAAGAAGACGGGGAGCCAGAATTCGGGGCACATATTATTGAAAGGCCATATCCAGCAGGCGATTGGAACCTTCCATTTATAACTCACAGCAGGAATAAATTTAGGGTGGGCTGGGAGCGAGATAATGGCTTGTGTGTATCTGCGTCTCCATCCACAGTGCACAGAGCGCACAGACTCATACAACCACACCCACACGTAAACATACGCGGTGCAATCAGTTTACCCACTAATGAAATGCAGCCGCAGCAGGGTGGAAGCCAGCAGCTGTTGACCACCACCCAGATTGTCTACTCAACACTCTGAGAGAGGAAGTAAGAAGGAAGTCTGAAGAGAGTGGGAATTATCAAGAGACTAGAGATATGTGGCAGCAGCCATCCTGAACAGGATTTAGGCCGTGCTTTAAAAAAATCAGGTGTGGCTTGCTTTACTCCACAGACACGGTCCTGAAGAGTTGCATGCAAAGTGAATTTCTGTAAATTGAATCATCATTTTAATGCAGTGGGGGAGCTCACTATTTAAAGGAACCTTTCATGGAATCTTTCTGTAATGACAATAATTGGCTCCAGATTTATGCATTTTGTAAATTTGCATTTTCTCATGCCAGGTTTTCTTAAAGTGGAATCTACCTGCTCTCTCTCACAATGTCCCATCTCATACTTCATCACCCTTTAGTATCGAAATCACTTCGCACAGAAGAGTTAAGGACATGTCAAAAGAAGATAATGGCAAATACAGAGCAAGCTATCGCTCCAGAGGCCTTGACAGACATTGCTAATCAATCCCAGCACTCTTCCCAGCTGAGCCTCAATGCGCCACAGATGCCTTCTTAAGACAGGACTGTAGGCAACCAGAACTAATCAATTGAAGTTGGTTCAAAGGATAAAATACATTTGCCATTCAGGGTACAGGCTTTACATTCACTCCTTCAGGACCTGTAAAAATTAGGTTGAGTCCTAAGTCAGTAGTCCATTCCCTGACCTGAAATGTGAATGAGAGGTCCGCACATGCAAGAGAATTGTCTCCGTCTGATGTGGCCAGAGCTTTGCCTAACAGTGTAAGGGGCCGAGGAAAACAGACAATGAAGCTACCACAGCCTACTCTGCAGGACACGTACCAACATGCCCCTAATCATCACAGAGGCCATTTACCCTGCCCACAGTGCTTCCCAACCAGTGGGGGCCCCCCACGCACCCATAAGCTAATCTGGTTGAGGGGCCATCTTTTTGGAGCAGCAGTTTTGCTAAATGATTTTCCTGGGAGAAAAGTATAAACTTTGATGTTAATTTTTCTTGAATATTAAAATAAACCTGGATATGTTAAAGAGTAGATTGAAAAATTAGCATGGATTTTAAGATCAAAAAGATACCCCAGAGAAAACCAGCTGTTCCATGCCAGTCCTGATGCCTCCTTTCTGCTCTGTCCCGTGCACCATGCCCGTGGGCAAGGCTGAGCACCCGGTCTAAGGATGTAGTGAGCAATCTTTCTTCCCCTTGCCCTGGACTGTGAGTCCTTGGCCAAGAAAGCAACATGAGAAAGGAAGTTTAGAAGATCTTTTTATATGTCGTCCCCATTTCACCAAATGTTTCCAGAGCTCATACTACGTACCAGGCATAGTGAGAAGCGTTCTCGTGAGCATTTGTCATGTAATCCTGGCAACTACCCTGTGAGATGTTTGAGCAGATATTACATGAGCTGGGAACTACTGAGGCCAATAATGCATGCTTCCTCTTGCTACTGTGATTTCAGACCGCCAGCGCACAGGGCTCTGCCAGAGGATCGGCAACACTGCGGGTCAGCTCCGGCCCCTGCCCACAGTGATCACGTGAGAGAGCATCCACTACGCCACAGAAAACCCTGAACGTGGCTAGAACCTTCGCTCATCAACGCCCATGTCCTATTAAGTTTCTAAGTACATATGAGCTCAGGCAAACAGATTCCTGCTTTATAAATAGTCTTTAAGGAAAATGATTAAAATGGTGCATACATATATTCAGATTTCTATCTTTTGCCTACAATCACCACAAACAGCAGTTGGCAATGAAAATAATTACTTACCCTGAAATGTCAACAGCTTTTCAGCACAGAAAAAATATAAATCAAATTGTTTAGATTAACAAATACAGAGTTATCATTTGTTAATATGAGAAATGAAATGTTTTAACCGTAAAAAACATCACAGATGAAAGACCCAATTTGCAGGGTATTCTGAGAGAACCACAAATTATCTTTCACAACCACTGCAGCTCATGAGGGGTAATTTGCAAACGCCTCGCAGATTACTTTCAGCTGTTTATTGCTGCTGTCTTGTCATATTCGTAGATTCCCCAATAAAAATGGCCTTCCATCAAGAGTCTTCCTGAGGGTACATTGTGAACAAAAATTATGTTTAGTGTTGATTGTTTCTGAGAAAAGCACCTAAAATATAATTTTTTCACCCTATTTGCTAGAACAGTATGACTATAGACTGGTGATTTTTTGCCAGAAATCATAGATTCATAAGAGCAGGACCCAATGGACACCTGTGGCTGCCTGAAGGGAGGCCTGCAAGGAGAGAGTATGAAGAATGCACCTGCCATAGAGACTGTGGAGGAAGAAGCCCTCGTGTCAAATCTGTACCCGAAACGCTTTTAAAATTAAGTCAAATATCCCTGTCCCTGCAGAGAGAATCTTCTGCTTAAAGTGATAAAATGCCAATGGACATCTGGTTGTTTTATTTTTCCTTAGCAAAATGGAAGACTGAAAAGTGATTCACAGTATTTCCTCCTAAAGATCCATGAAAATCAAATCTCATTAAGCGAGTTAAGCAAGTTACCCCAGAAATAAGACACTCTTGGTCTCAGATCCTAAATATCAAAGGAAGTGGCTAAAGCAATATCTAAAAGAATCTTATCTGTAGCACATATTAATATAATTAAACCACTGTTAGAAAGCTATAGGGTTCTGTTGCAGATCAGGAAATAAATGTTTTCAATTTGGTCAAACCCACTGGTGTGTCCATTGCTAAATGCTATTAGACAGAAACCTACCAGCAAATGATATCCAACCCCACATGGCATCGCTGGGTTGTGAGTTATGTGTGCAACCTCAGGGAACTATCCTGTTTTCGCTTCTGATGAAAATGCTTTATTTTTCTCATGCTCAAATTTGCTCAAATTTCAATGAGGTCTCAAAGAAACCCTCATCCCATTCAGAAAAGCAGCTTCATAATCCACCAGTCTCCTTTCAGGTTCTTGGCTGGAGGATCCATACCTACTTTTCACTCTGATGACACTGAATGTTCACCTGGGTGAGTAGGATGTCTCCCAATTACAAAGGCCCATCAAGAAGACTCAGAAAAAGAACCAGAGAACTGAAAATTGGGGAAGTCCTTGGAAAGCATTTAGTCTACACCAGGCAAATTTCAATATAGCTGTGACTAACCTCCCACCCATTTCAGACATTGTTTGTAGATGACAGCAAACATATCTAGTGAGCCCAGCCAAGGTCAAGAGCTCAGAATCCCTTTTTATTTTTTTAAGATTTTACTTATTTATTTTTAGAGAGAGGGGAAGGGAAGGAGAAAGAAAGGGAGAGGATCATCAGTGTGTGAGAGAAACATCGATCGGTTGCCTCCTGCATGCCCCCAACCAGAGGCCTGGCCTGCAAGCCAGACATGTGCCCTGACTGGGAATCAAACCAGTGATCTTTTGGTGTGTGGGAAAATGCTCAACCCACTGAGTCATACCAGCCAGGGCGGGTTCAGAATCTCTTTAAAAATGTTTTCTCTGTAGTTGTTACGAATCAACTGAAGTTAACATATAAGATTAAACCTGCTTGCTACCCTCATATAATTCCATGTTCTTATTTTATAAATGGTAAATAGAAGCATGGAAAAGGCAAGAAACTTTCTCAAAGTTCCACATATAATTAATTGCAGGCTTGATAAATGCAGCTGCAGGAACACGGGGTTAGCATGGATGATTCAGCCCAGCCCCCACCCCCCATTCTTCATTCATTCTGCACGAACAACAATATCAAGGCTATAACATTATTATACTAATTATTTGGATGTAGACAATTATAGTACCACCATCAACAGTTACTGAGCACACAATTTTGTGCCAGTTGTTTTCCAAGCTTAATATTTTCAGTTTCTCTAAGCTTCATATTGACCAAAACAAGTAGGCACTTTACTGCCACGTTATAGATAAAAAGACACTATCATTGGGTTTGGGTCATTTGTTCAGGGCGCACCACCAGTAAGTAGTGGAGTAGGAATTTGGATGTAGGTCTTCGCAAGGCCAAACTCTGAGCACTTTCCAGAATGTGACAGGTTTGAAGAAGTCAGGGCTGGAGTCGTTCCCTGGCACAGCCAGCTCTTGAAACACAGCAGAGAAGAGAAATCCAACCACCAACCAGCATGTCACCGACAGCACCCAGAAAGCCAGCACAAGAAGCCAAGGTAAAATGGGAAAATGAGTGTTTTCTATCACTTTTCTGCTGGGCTAGAAAAGACGTTTATAGATGGAAGGGGAAGAAACTCAGCTGTACCATCTTGTAGCTATAGTATTTGAGAAAATGATTAAACAGACACCAGCTAATAAGTAGTGTTTCCCATTGAAATCTTCATGAATACACAGAAAAAGAATAAAAAATTATGAGGATACTAGAAATTAGAAATACTGGCTAATGATATCAAAGTCTCCAGGGGGAATTTTTGCTGCCACTGTCCAAGCAAAGATGTCACCTTCAGACAGATGAGTGGAATGGAAAGGAGGAAAGTAATAGTTTCAACTCCTCGCCCGATGCTGCTATTCCTTCCTCCTAGACACTGGGCTTCAAAAAACAGAGGGAACCCATTCCCTCCTACATAGAGAGCACGTGAGGACATTTATCTCCCACAACACCTGGCATCGGGACACTCAAGGGGAAGCCATTTACCCTGTTTACTGGAAAACACTCCATATTTTAGCATTGATTAAAATTAAGAAAGGTACCTAACTTGGAGCCTCCTAAAACATACTTAAGGGGGGAAAAAAAGAAGGAAGAGAGACAACATTGTGCTTAAGATGCAGAAGAAACATGAAAGATCTATTATAAAAGATACTCCAATACAATTTTTAAAGTTTCTGGTTGTATTTGGTGTACATTATACCCACTCACATTCCACTGGCAAAATCTTGTCATATGACTAAGTTCAGAGAAGCGCCCAGCGCCAGCAGGAAGGAATGCAAGCAACGCGGCAATACACGGGGACGTGTAACTGCCCATAGGGACGGCGGGACTAGGTAACTGCAGACAATCATGAAGTAATAATAAAATAACAATGACTAGTAATAGTGAATGATAAGCAAATACAAATACATAAATAAATAAGTGACAAATGAATAAAATATACCACAGTCATCATCAGAGGTACAAAAGAAATGCTGCAACGTATTGAACCAGTGATACAGAATACATACTATGGGGTGCTCATTCCCAGAATAGAGAAGGAAAAATATAGAGAGAGGGAAACCACAGATGATAGAAACAAAGGGGCAATCATAAAGAACCAATATATGCCTAACTGGTTTTCTCAATAAACAGACTGGAGTATATGAAACAGAAGGGAAAAATCTGCAAAATTATTTTCCTGAGCTAAAGAAAAACCCAAGTTATGTAGATCAAGAAAAGCTTACTATAGGAAAGACTAATGAAAAATTATCAAAATTAGTCTAGGTGAGTGTGTGGCATATTATGTCTTAATCAGTATAAATCCAAATAAATAAACAAATAGGCTGGTAAACTTTTCAAATTTAAGGAACCAATTAGGAACTCCAAAATCTAGAAACTAAACAAATAACCAAAAACAAGGAACCAAACTGAGACTGTAATTCTCAGATATGCAGGGGCTCAGGGAGTATGATATCTACACATTTCTTTAGAAAAAAAAACATAAGATATACTTTAATTAATCAAGGAATGAATTATAAAAAGCAAAAGGAAAGGGTAGGGAGAGGAAGAGTATGAGAAGAACCTAAAAATGTGGAATCATGCCATTAACATGCCAATGATAAGCACTAAAATCAGTTGAAGACAGAGTGAAGTCTCAACGGTTTTGCTAGTATGTCTACCAAACAATTCGAAGTCGATAGTTTAAGAAATTTCTAAATACCTGCTGTATGCCAGGCAAATTTATAGTATCAGAGATAAAAGAGAGAACAAGAAATATAAAGTATATGCCCATGGAACTTAACATTCAGCAGAGGGAGAACACAAAGAAATTAAAATACACCAGGTGGCGAAAAAGCAGGTATGAGGGGCAGAGAGTTCTGAAGATATGGAAAAGGAAGGGTTTCTGTTATATCTATGGGGAAAATATTTTAGCAGAGACCTGATGGAAAAGCCAGTGGTAAAGATATCTGGAGGAAAACTGTCCCAGAGAGAAGGCATAGCAGGTGCAAAGGTCCTGAGATAGAACAAGCTCAGTGTGTTTGAAGAGCTATAAAGAGGCAGTGTGGCCCTGGCTGGGTGGCTCAGCTGGTTAGAGTGTCACCCATACACCGAAAAGGTTGTGGGTTTGATTTCCAGTCTGGTCAGGTACAGGAGGCAACCAATCCATGTTTCTCTCTCATGCCCATGTTTCTTCCTTCCTTCCTTCTTTCCTTCTTTCCTTCTTTCCTTCTTTCCTTCTTTCCTTCCTTCCTTCCTTCCTTCCTTCCTTCCTTCCTTCCTTCCTTCCTTCCTTCCTTCCTTTCTTTCTTTCTTTCTTTCTTTCTTTCTTTCTTTCTTTCTTTCTTTCTCTCTCTCTCTCTCCTTCTTCCCCTCTCTTAAAATCAGCAAACATATCTCTGGATGAGGATTAAAAGAAGGCAGCGTGGTTGTGGTTGAGTGGACAAAGGCAGAAGTAGAAGGAGCTGAGGTTAGAGACAACATTCAATGTCATCTGTACTTCCTGGTACTCATGTCCTTGTTTAATTACCTCTCTTTTTTCCTTTGCCAAAGAAATATGAATAAAATGATATGTGCCATTTCTGGGTAGAAGCATTTAATTTTAGAATAAGGAGCCTGGAATGTTGAGTAAACACCTATAGGTATAGGATAGCCACCAACAAGAGTCACCTGTACCCATAAGTATACTTTTTGAAAGCAAGAAATAAGCTTTTGTTGTGTACAGTTGCTTAGATTTCAGGGATCTTTGTTGCTGTATGCTAAGTTATTCTATCCTGACTAATACACCATCTAGCGTATTCGAGGGAAAAATACCCCTATTAATAAGTATTTTTTCGTGGCCCATTTCATAAACAAATATTTTGTTATCAAAATTAAAATAAAATATCTTTATTGAAGGTGAATCTATTACTGACCCAGTATTTAGTCTCAAAATCTTGGAATTATCTGTGCTTTCTCAAGCTGATATTCACATTTAAAGATTTGTTAAATTCTATTGATGTCAGAAATGCAGAGCAAAAAAAAAAAAAACCCAGAAAACAAGGGATTGTGGTTCTAATTCCTGTTCTTTAAGTTGCTAACAGATATTTTGGAGCAAGAGACTTATCATCATCTATATGCATCTGTTTCTATTTTTTTTAAATGAAAGTTGAGGTATGATATCTTAAAATTATTTTTCAGTTCTAATATTCTATGACATTAAGATGTTTCTCAAGTGAGATTTTTGCTTTGTTTTGTTTATGCAATCCTCTCTCCCTGAGGGTGGGTTGGAAATAGTGACTTGCTCCTAATTAAAACAGAGTATGGCAAAAGTGATAGGATACTACTCCCAAGATTATATTATGAAAAACTCTGCCTTCCATCTTGCTCACTCTCTCTGGTTTGTACCGATGGAAATCAACTAATACATTATAAACTGACACATAGAGACATCCACACGGCAGGGAAGTAAGGGAGGCCTCTGGCCCAAAACCAATGAGGAACTAAGACCCTCAGTCCAATAATCCAGTAGGAACTGAAGCTTACTGGTGATCTCGCGAGTAAATGTGGAGGCTTTCCCCCTGCTTGTTGAGCCTTCTGATGAGACCACAGCCCTCAGTAACACTTTTATTGTAGCTTCATGAGAAGCCGTGGGAAATACCTTGCTTGCAGCCTTTGCGAGAGACCCTGAGCCATTGAACACAGCTTCCCTGACCTCAGGTTTCACTCAATTTATGACTCACAAAAACTGTAAGACAGTAAATGTTTGTAGTTTTAAGCTTGTAAAGTGTTGGAATTAATTGTTTGGAAGGAACAGATAACTAACACATGGACCATTGTGAGAATTTTGGCTTTTAATTCTAGGTAAATTGGGAAGTCAATAGAGTTTTGAATAGAGGAGTGACATGATATTAATTATCTTTTAATATGATTTCTGTGGCTCCTGTGGAGAATAGCTTGAGGGTGGCCAGAGGTAGAAGAAGACAGAGGGTCATCACTGCAACAATCCAGGGGAGAGATAAGGGCGAACTAGCTCAGCAGGGCAGCACTAGAGGGACTGATAAGTTGTCAATTCTGTACATAATGTCAAGAGAGAACCAACAGGATTTATAGGTTGGTTGTGGGTAGGAGCAAAAAGGAAGAGTCAAGACTGACTTCAAGATGCTGATGCAAACAAAGAGTAAACAAGTAAAAATGAGATTTTTGAGATTTTGATCATATAAAATGATCATGCCCTACATTTTCAATTTAAACACTGACAAGGTAATAGGTATTAGGAATTATTATTTTTAGGTAATGGTATTGTTATTTTAAAACCAAAAGAACTTCCTATCCTTTAAAAATGTATACTGAGATATTTATGGATGAATGATTTAATGACCAAGATTTAATTTAAACTAATATGAGTGGTGTGGAAGTGTCCTAGGGGTTGAAGGGCATGATAGCCATGAGGTTGATAGCTCCTGGAACTGAGTGAAAACACGTGGAATTTCTTTTTATGTTTTTATCTACTTTTGAGTATATTCAATGTTACCCAAATAAATGTAAAGAAAAGATAATAACTTCAAGGTCTGTGGACTTACAAAGAACTAGTTAACTAGAAATACCTACAGCAGCAAGACTGCAGAGGAAGAGTGGTAGATGAGGATGTAAATGGAATTGGGACTTCACCTTGGAATCTATTGCATTTGATAGGCCTGTTTAAGAAGGAATGAAGCTGCTGAGTAGTCAGCAAAGTGAGAGAGGTCTGGCTTGTCATTAAAGTGCCATGAATGACAAGTAAAGCCTTGAGAGTAGATAGAAGGCAGAGTGAGGGACCCTTGGGGCCCTCAAACATTAACAATTGAGGAGATGAATGGAATCAGCGAAGGAAACCCAGGAGAGGTAAGCAGCCAGGGAGGCAATACTTCAAGGAGAATGTGACCAACATGGACAAAAGCTGCTGACAGACCAAAAAAAAAGAATATTTGAAGTTCAATTTTGGATTTGGTTATATGGAAGTTATTGGCACCCTTGATGAGAAATGTTTCACTGTGGATGAAACCTGATTGGGGTGGACTCCAGAGAGAAAGGAAGACAGGAAGTAGGAAAAGCATACAGCATAAAATAGTGAGAAATACATCAAACAAACAAAACAACATAATAACAAAATAATTTTGGCTTAAAACCTGAATATATCAGCAAAAAAATTGGAAGGCGGTGGAAGAAGTCTAGCAAAGTAAACGCATATGAAATGATCATGCCCTACGTTTTCAAAGACAGTTGTACACTCCCGTCTGCCTAAGCCTGGCCACATATAATTTGGCCTTGAAGTATGAGTGACATACAGACACTAATCCTGACCTCATGCAGACCTTTTCCCCCAAAATAGAACCAGGAGTTCTTGGTGAGTATGAACTTTGGGAAGCCGTGGGAATAAAAGGCCTTTGAACAGTGCTGTTCCTTTCTCAGCATGGACTGGCCAAAGTTTTTCCATGAGCAAGGAAGTCTATGGGCTGACTGACAAAGCATTTATGCTCCTGGTGCAATTGCTCATGCCCGTCCCTTCTTCCCAGGGAGGGGAAAGGCACACCAGCTCGTTTATACTCTGCGAGCCTTTCATGAGTCATATATACTCTAATCTTAACCAAGATTAAAATCCCAACAAGGTCACTAGGAGATTTGCCTGGATAAAAGCAGCTAAATAAATCCCAAAATCTCTTATGAGCCATGTTAGAAAAAAAAAAAATCCCAGAAACTATTTTCCACCAAAGCATGTGAGGGCATTTCCAATGTTCTACCAAGTATTATGCTGATTACACTGTTCAGAGGTTTATAAACTAGAGCGAAGATTAAGTAAATCACTGTCTTGACTGACAATGAGAACATATATTTTTAGAAAGCTTAGGATCTTAGGTTGGGATTTCTGTGTAACCACATATACAAAAACATCAGGCACAACTGATGGACACCATCTGATACGTGAAGCTCTGTCTTCAACATCCACTTACTTAGCCTCTGATTTAAATATCTACTTTACTTCTATAAGAGAAAAAGATGGTGAAAGAAGTGAACAAATCAGCATTTTACGGGGGTTTTTTTTGTTTTGTTTTGTTTTTTTAATGGGCTGTGATGTATTTCTATCTAAAGCAGGGTTGGCAGACTTTTTTATATAAAGGTCCAGGTACTAAATATTTTTGGTTTTGTAGTCAACACAGTCTCTATCCTAAACTACCTAGCTCTGCCATTTTAGCAGGAAGGTATTTATAGACAAGGCAGGTGTGACATTGTACTTCAACAAAATGTTAGTTGCAAAAATAGCTGGAAGATATCTGACAAGATACCTATATCTAGAATATATAATAAAATCTTACATCTCAACAATAAAATAACAAATAATATAATTGACAAATATAGGCAAAAGGTCTGAATGTACATTTCTCCAGTGAAGGTATGCAAGTGGTCAAAAAGCATATGAAAAGATGCTCTGCATAATTAGTCATTAGGGAAGTAAAAATCATTTCATAGCCACCAGAATGGCTAAAATAAAAAAGACAGACAGTAACAAGTGTTGCTGAAGGTGTGGAAATATTGGACACATCATATACAGCTGGTGGGATTGTAAAGTGGTGCAGCTACTTCGGAAAACAGTTTGTCAGTTTGTCAGAATATCAAACACAGGATTATGTGACCCATCAATTCTGCACTTTGGTCTTTACCCAAGAGAAATGAACACATATCCATATAAAACTTGCACGTGAATGTTCACATCAACATTATTAATAACAGCTAAAGAGTAGGAACAACCCAGATGTCTATCAACTGCTAAATGGGTAAATAAAATTCTGTATATACATACAATAGAATATCATTTGGCAATTTAAAAAAAAATGTATTGACACGTTACAACATGGATGGACCTTGAAAACTGTAAGTTAAGTGAAAGAAATTGATCACAAAAGGCCACATATTGTGTGATTTCATCTATCTGCAATGTCCAGAAGAGGCAAATTCATAGGGACAGAAAGTAGAATGAATAGTAGTTTCCTGGAGCTGGGATGGGAAATGGGATATTAAGAATGAGAGTGTGTGTTGTATGCATGATTCTTTTTGGGACATTGAAATTTTTCTAAAATTAGATCATGGTCATGGTTACACAACTTTGGCAGTATGCTAAATCTCAATGAACTATACACTTTAAATGAGTAAATCTTATAGTACATGAAATATATCTCAAGAAAACTGTAAATAAACAAAACAAGATAAAATAGGTGGCAACCTAGAATTACAGATTCCCATAAACTGTAATTTGTCAACTTCTGTTTTAAGGTATAGGTACAAGAAAGTGTGAGGTTCAAAATTTTACTATGAAATGTGTCAAGATACTATAATGACATTCCCTATGCATGTTTTCACCAGGAACAGTATGTAGTAAGAAGCATTGGCTAGTGAGTGGTGGTGGATGTAATGAAGAGTCATTCTTCTTCTTTTCTTTTTTTTTAGAATTAAGTTAATTTTTTTAAAAGACTTTAGTTACTTATTTATAGAGAGAGAGAGGAAAGGAGGGAGGAAGAGAAGGAGAGAAACATCAATGTGTGGTTGCCTCTCGCGTGCCCCCAACTGGGGACCTGACCTGCAACCCAGGCATGTGCCCTGACTGAGAATCAAAAAGGTGACCCTTTGGTTCACAGGCTGGTACTCAATTCACTGAGCTACACCAGCCAGGGTCGTATAGTCATTCTTAACAATATAACAACATCAATAATAATTTACTATAATAATAATAATAATAATAACAACCATTACTGAGCACTCAACTATGAACATTTACCAAGTACTTTACATGTACAAAACTTTATTTTATTTATATATATATATATGGCCCTGAGTTCACTCCAGTGTCCTAGGTTCATACTGGCTTATTAATGTTCAAATCTCACCATAACCTCAAAAAGAGGGGTCTTAAACTTGCCCATAGAGAACATGTAAACCAGCTATGAGGGCCTGTTACCCTAAAATTCTGCTGCTGATTTTTGGGGGAGGGTGTGCTGGGGCCTTGACTCAGGCTTATAAAAGGAGGGTGACTCTTGGGTGGGAACGAGTGTCCTGGACAGTTAGCCCAGAGGATCCAGTTTCTCCAGACTCCGGGCTATTTTTAGTCCTGGAGCAGCAATTTCCAGCAGGCCCATCACTGGCCACCATGGTACGCGGGGCAGCTGATCTGTGTGGTCAGCTCTAACTCACATTCTGCTGCAGACTTGTAACACAGCATGGCCCGTAGCTGCACCACTAACCCATGTCTGTAAAGGTTGCTGTTGTCAGTCCTACTGGCCTAGATCTTCTTTTGCCCCTGCATTGTACCCACTTGTCAGCTTAAAAAACAAAATGCCAAACACATAGAAAGCCCTATGTCATAGATGATATTTAGAGCAAAGATTTGCCTTGGGTTTTCCACCTACCCTGGTCATTTGCCAACCTGCCCATCAGTCTTGCTTTTAGATCCTAGTAAATAGCCCCTGAACCTGAAGGACTCATTTGTGTCTCAGAGTATCCACCTGCAGCATAGACACAGTACATACGAGGGATCTTGTTCAAGATTCTTGGAGAAGCCTGTTCCCTTTGTCCAAAATGCTCTTCCTACAGATCTTCGCATAAGGGCTGCATCTCATCACTCGGGACTCTGCTCATGTCACCTCCTTATGGATGCCTTCCCCGAGCCCCTGCACAACATCTACAGAGGCATCAGCCCCACCACACAACCACACACAGGTGTGTATGAACAGGAACACTCAACTGCCTTTGCCACCGCCGACCACACTTCATCTCTTTATCCCAGTAGTGCTCTCTCGCTGGATAAACAATAGCCCCCCCATTCCACAGCACTCTCTGGGGTGCTTGTTCATAGCTGTGTCTCCAGAACTAGGTACACAATAGGTGCTAGATGTGCATTTATTGAATGATTTAATTAAAAGTGAAGAAATGAAATAAGTTCTTTCTGTAAAATGAGCCTATAAGGGAAAACACAGAATATGAAAGCACCAAGAGTTGGAGCTTGCCTGTCTGTTCACATGGCATTTCTCAGTCTTGCACCTACTGACATTTCAAGCCAGATAATTCTGCCTTGTAGGATGTTTAGCAGCATCCCTGACCTCTACCCACTAGATGCCAGTGGCACACTTCCTTACCAGATGTGACAAATATGTTTCTAGATGTTGTCAAGTATCTCCTGGGGAAAAAGCTGCCCCCGGCTGAGAACTAGTGGTTTAATCAATAAGTATTAATTTCTGCCAAGACAAAAAGACTCCCTTTGCACAGATCTAACAAAGTAGAGGTTTATCCATGCAGACTGGATACATGATCCTGACATACTATTTAACTCATATATCCCAAATATGTAAAATCCCACTGAAGAAAAGTTGTCAGGCTAAATGTTTGCCTATACCATTTGCCAATATTACTCATCCAATACGAATGAAGAGTCTATATTAAATAGTATGCTCAGTTTAAATAACACATAACTGACAAGAGCTAATGGTCAATGATGTTAATCAATCTCTTTCCTAATGAGCTGGTTAAAATGGAATTTTTTGTCCTAATCACCAAGTGTTTCTCTTTATCACACTGCCTAGAATTATACAAATGAGACCACATAACCCACATGTTCAAGTTTCTTCAATTGAATGAATTAATGGATCTGATGTGGTCTGTATTCCTTGCAAAGGAACACACTGGCAAATCAGCGCCACCCACTGTGGTTCCCCCCAATTTGCTTAAAATGATCAAATTTTACCTTTAAACAGGCAAAATGTTGGCATATAAATTATACCTCAATAAATCTGTTTTTAAAATTTTCTGTAAAAATCGAATGCCTCTAATATCTATATCTCTTTCTGTGGCTGCTGAGAATAGCTATTCTAAGCATCATGTTTTATGCTTGGAACTCAGACAAGACATCTCCTAATGCGGAGGTAACTACGGGGTTAACACGACTGCCATTGGGGTGGGACAGTAAAGAGTTTTTTATTCCTTAAAATACCCATGGTCTGGTATCGTATGCTACTCACATGTGACTATAGTGAGGATTGGTGTGGTAACTGCTGAGTATCTCCCCCAGCACTTTAGCCAAGCATTGTGCTCCCACTGTCTAGAGAGTAAATTTCACAAGCTTAGGTATCTACATATGACAGGTAAAAATGAATCCCATCTTCCTTGACCCATTTGTTCAGTCAATGGTTTAGACAAATTTACCACACATCAGCCCTTGTACTATGAATAACAAGATGACTGGGATAGTCTTTACCTTTGGAGAGTTTACAATTTATTGAAGAAATCAAACTGGAACATTTTAAGGAGAGATTTTAGATTTTGATATGTTAAAATTTATATTTTAAAGGAAATGCAAATAATTTGGATTTTGTTATCTATTATTTTAAAAACCCAGAAATCTGAACTTCTTAACAAAAATTGAGATTGGATATTTTGTATTTGTCAGAGGGAAGGTCTAGAAGGACAATAGGAAGGTCAGACAAACACTCCATGAAAGGGAAGAAGTTTCCTGCACTGTTACACCTTCCAACTTGTCTCAGTTCCTCCCCCTTGCTCATTCCTCTTCCTCTCCAGGTCATTTCTGTCCAAGTACGGAGGAAGCAGAGCCAATGACTATTAGTCACCATGGCCCAGTCCTTCCATTGAGAGTACGTGGAGAATTAATGCCATTATCTAGGTAATTTATGGAACTCAAGTCATAATAACTAAGTAAGGGCAGAACAGGTTTCTAAAAGTTTAATTCAATTTATAGAATTCCGATCAAGGATTGATCCACTATGTCTCAGGTACCCAATGAGTTACTCTGTGAGGGGCATAAGATGAACAGAACAAAGTCTTTGACCTCTAGGACCTTCTAGATAATTGGTTAGCTTTTCAATTCACTTGCGCTGTGTAGACATGGCTTAAAAGATAAGTTACTGAACATATTGCAGTCTCTGGGGACAAGGAAGTTTATGTTATTTTCAGAGCCTGGTTATTATTCATTTATATCTAGAGTATCTGGTAAAAGCAAGAGGTCAGAAAATTTTTATTGAATAAATGAAAACCAGTAGAGATGCTGCCAACATGGAGATAAAAATGGATTACTCCAAATCCTAGCATTTTTATGCATCTTCATATACAGGTATTTTCTCGTTCAGTTTCTCATTTTATCCTCAAGTCACCCCAGAGTAAAGTTATAGAGGTAATGATCTCAATCTGATTTTAGACTGCTTGTCAGGGATCTAAGACGGCACACTGAGTAAGTTATAGAGTGAGTGACAAACCTCTGTGGACCTTACAAGTCCAAGGTTTGCATTTCTAACAACAGAAAAATGGATTAGGGGTATGACACACACAGGAGGTCCCAGGGCTGGAAAGGCTTGGTAGGCCAAAGGCAAAGTCCTTCCTCTTCTCCTCTTGTGGTGGGAAAGCAATAAAAAAAAAAATTCAGTATGCTAGTGGCAGCTGGAGAGTTGGCAGGTTCCTCAAGAGAAGGACTGTAAGCAATGTCATAGGCCAAGAAGATGGATGGGGACCATTTACGCACTGGGGCTGGCACATAAATGGAGTCCGGCCTCGTCTGACTGCCCTTTCTTCAAAGATGTCATTGACAGATGAGTATCTAAATGTTTTTGTTTAAAATTGAAAACAAAAAAAAAGTAAGAAGAGAATGAAACAAAACAAAACAAGAATCTTTTTCTACTCCAAACAAACACATGTAGCCAAGGAACATGAGAATACCAGATCAGGCCTGGGAGCTGTGCTGGCCTCTCAATGTAGTCCTTGATAATTATTTGCAAAATTGTACACCTTTCTTTTCAGATAAATTTCAATTTAACACAAGGATTTCATTGAAGCCCCAAATGACTGCCAGTTGGCTGTATCCCATCTGCGTTGGAGGCACACTGGTGGGGGACAGGCCTGCTCACATATTCCATGTTCACCTGCCAAAACCAGGCTTCTTCCCCAATTAAAATGGCCTTTTTAATTTTAGAGTGGTAAACAATGTCTACTTAATTTGAGGAAAATACACAGAAGAAAGTTACGGAACTTAATCACACAGTGACATGATGGGTGAGTCAGAATCAATGAAACTTGGGGGAAGTGCCGAAGAGGCCATTCTCCTTCTGAAGAAAGAAAGGTTCTCCTGAGGTCATTGCCATCACGGTGCTGTAGCCGTGGCAGCCTTCAAGATCAAACTGAGCAAATCTGTTTTATCTTATGTCTACCAAATACACTGAGAAAAGGAAGGTTAATAATCGCCAGATTTAAAAGGTAAGAGCTAAATACAGTTCCTCAGATAACCTTGCTTCCTTATCTTGCTCTGTAATTCTTTTGAAAATGGGAATCAGTTGACACTGAGCAGCAATAAACAAGAGGATTGCCTTCTACTCACTCAAGGTGGTCTCTGGCCAACTGTATGATTCAACAGTAGACCAGCAAACCCTTTGGAAAAGTCAAGTTCTTCTCCAGACTGGATGTACAGTGCCCAAGCTGAGTTCACGTTTCATCCTTACTCAGCCAAATACACATTTATGACATACAAGATACTTAGAAACATTTGGGCATAGTTTATGAACTTGGACAGGAGTGGCTTGGAAGGGCAAAGTCAGCTCTGGGTCAACACAGAGCATCCTTTGTGATGACTGAATGAGCAACCCAAGGAGAAGTTTTTAGAAATAAATTTCAAACAGAGAGACTGACAGCACTGGTCAGACCATGTCACTGACTGGTGCTGCATGTGGCCCCAGCTGCAGAGAGATTACATGCCTCCAGGACTAGCTGGCTGGGTCAGTTTGGGGGTTAGCAAGTCTGACTCTTTTAAGCACAAATAAATCTTGCTGAGTTAAAATGATGATCCTGTCCCCTACTTTCCTCAGGGAACACGAGACTCTAAGTGACAAAATTTGAAGACAGCAGCCATGAATCCTCAGAGTCCTTATCTCCTGGCTGACTAGTTACAGGTCTGCCTAGTTCAAGATGAGCTGCAGGTCAGATATGTAAGGCTGTCTTACTTGCTATACCCCCAAAACCATATATATGGGGACATTAAGGGAAACTGTCCCCAAATCTTTCAATACCTGTTAATATAATTATGATGCATAGGCTTAAATCGGAAACAAAGTAGGAAAGAAAACCTGGTGTTTCCTATCCAAAGAATAACCACTGCTAACCTGTCGGTTCTATTTGCATTCATTCCCACAAACATTTGAGGAGACACAGAAGTTGATATTCAAAGTCACCCTCCAGTACAACTTATTGAGGGAAGCTGCTCCAAAACAAAAATGACTCCCTTTAGTAAATCTAGATAATATCATGATGGATCTTGGAAAGTCTTAATCATCCATCAACTGATGGATTCAACAATTATTTATCAGAAATAGAAATGGAGCTTAAAAGCCAGACATGCTTTTAAGCTCCACTTTTCTCAGCAGCTATCCTCCAGGGAGGGTCTGTGGCAGTTTCTGGCCCTTTATTCCAAACACCACCAGTGAAAGTTCCCAGCCAGCCACAGACATCTACAGACACTCCTGAGAGCAAGAAAGATGGGAAAAGCTAGAAACAGGTCTTCCTTCCTTCCCTCCTTCCTTCCACTTCCCCCCTTCCTCCCTCCCTTCCCCTTCCTCCCTCTCTCCCTCCCTCCACCTTCCTTCTTTCTTTCTTTCTTTCTTTCTTTCTTTCTTTCTTTCTTTCTTTCTTTCTTTCTTTCTTTCTTTCTTTCTTTCTTTCTTTCTTTCTTTCTTTCCTTCTTTCTTTCCTTCTTTCTTTCCTTCTTTCTTTCTTTCTTTCTTTCTTTCTTTCTTTCTTTCTTTCTTTCCTTCTTTCCTTCTTTCCTTCTTTCTTTCCTTCCTTCCTTCCTTCCTTCCTTCCTTCCTTCCTTCCTTCCTTCCTTCCTTCCTTCCTTTCTTCCTTTCTCCCTTTCTTCCTTTCTTTCTTCTTTCACAATTCAAGGCTATCGACTGTGAAATGTTTTGGTTTTCTCAAACCCGGCACCTGCAGATACATTTAACTCTAATTCCTCAGGGGGATTAGGGTGATGAAAATCTCAGACTCACTGGAGAAGGGCACATTTGGGCTTGTATTTGCCTAAAACAAACCAACAATCTCCCTGTATGGCTGGCGTGATCCTAACGATATAAGAGTGTAAGATCTGGTACTTACTTTAAATGAGCACACTACCTACTGCCGGCAAAGTCTCCTCTGCACAGACATTTCTTACTGGCTCATGGTTTAAGAGGAAAAGTCCTGGGAAAGATTTCTGTTTTCATATCAAATACAACCAGCTGTCAGAAACTTGGATTGGAGGAGATGACACCAAGCTGGAAAGGGAGTAATTTAATTTTTTTCCCTTTGAAAACAAACTTTCTGGTACATAGAAGTAGTTGGCCAGATAAGTGGATGCCTTGTTTGCTTTATATTTATTGATTGAAATCCACTGTTTACCTGCCACCACGGGAGATTTCCGTTCGTCCAGGAGCTGGATGGAGGTACTTGCTGTCACCACATTGCTTTTGTTGACTGTTCCTATAAGAAGGAAAAGCAAAACTAGAGATAGTTCTAATGCACATGTTAGGAGAGTAATCATATTGGCTAGCAGTCACCGGTGCTACAGATGGGGCCGGGGCTCGCTTCCCGGAACCCGGAGCTGGCCTGCTGTCAGCACAGGTGCTGGGTGGCCTTCCTGCCCACTCAGGGAATCAATGCATCGAGTCATGGCCACATACACCAGGGAGTGTTCAGCTTCTTCCCATCGAAATTATTGACCACCATGGAGGGAACACGTTGTTTTTTTTCTCATTTGTGGTTACTAATTGCAGTGTTTACTTGTGTCAGTAATCATATTTATATTGCCTTTCTAAATATAGCCACAGGGAGCTGTATGAGATAAAGTTTTGAAATTATTTTACAAGGAGTTGAGAACTTCAGGTCTGATTTGTTAGTTAAAATTTTACTGAATTATAAAATTCTAATTGTAAGTCCAGTTTTTTCTTAGCAAAACCATTCTAAACAGGGATAGAACTGGAATGCGATTCTTACTCTTTATAATGTGCTAACAGTAAGGCATTAGTGTTAAGAGATTTTGAATTACTAACAATGGTTCCAACAGCCATGAATTAAAAGATGCTGAGCACAAATTCCTAGCCAGTTCCTGCCTTATAAAAGATGTTCAATGAATGTGAGTTAAACAGAATTGAGAAGCAGAAAAAAGGCAGACCTGAATTTGAATGCCCTGATGACCAAAACAATTAAGAATTTCTCCTGGCCCGAGTCTAAGCATTAATGAAAAACAGCTTGTTTTCCAGAGTGTACAGGTATTTAACACACAGTCACAAAAACGAGAGAGAGCTCTCCACTACAACACTGTTGATTTTTAACATTTTCCCCTGAATCTAAAAGAGCCATGAAATCTTCTAAGATATTATGTCATCCATAACTTCACCATGAAAAAGGTGAATTCTTTTCATTACATGATTTCATTGAAAGTTAAATGAAAACCCCACTTGCCAAAAGCCAATTAGGCAACTGCCTTAATCAGAATTCGTTTTTTCCAGACATAATTCTTTGTAGGAAAAACTGTGAATAATAACCAAGCAAACTGAGAAGAGAGGCCATCCAACACGTGTGCACACACACAGCAGTTGTGGGGGTGCTCACATCTCTCACAGCCCCTTTTGGTCCAGTTTTGGGCAAAAGCTACTCTGTCACAAAGAATAACTTAGTGATTCCGGTCCAGATCTATTAAGCTAAGTTCTTCTTCTTTTTTTTCTCTTAGAGGACTGTGAAAAAGAAAGTATCAGGAGATTGCATGATAAAAGAAGGCATTATAGGTAGGTTTGCAGCAGAATGAGAAAGTCCACAGTCTTAGTTGACATGTTCAGCAATAAAGTATGACACCAATAAAAAAAGAAAGAGCTTTAGTCATCTGGGAATTTACATTTGAGAACACACATCTGTATGGGCATGGGCACACAAAGCCCTGTCAGCGAAGGAGCATGGACTCCAAGAATCTCAGATCAAATGAAACCTAATGATAATCTTGTCCAAAATCCCACCCAGCAGGAGAATTCCTGTAATAGCACTTCACCTTTTCTTAAATATCTCCATTAATGAGGGACCTTCTTTTTAATGAGCCCATTCAACTAATTATTAGACAACTCTCATTGCCATGTCCTATACAGATTTCAAAATAACTTTTTCTGAAGCTGTTTTCATTCATGGAAAGTGAAATGAGGGGGCTTTGACACTAAGCATTTGAGCGCCTCCATTAGGGTTGACTTAAGAATGCTTATATGAGGTCAATACAAAAGGTCCTGATATAAAACATCAGTATAGACTGAAGTGTCCAGAGCAATCCAAGTTCACGGAGTTGGGTCTTATTCATCTCTGACGTTTCTACAATGCACAGAGTCTGACACAGAATGAACACTGACAATATTGGATGCACGAGACAAGAAAAAGCCAAGGACAATTGGAAAGCATTTCTAGTCTGGCTCGCTGCTACAACTGGCTGGAGTAAGAGAGTGTGCAGTTTTTTTCTAGAGGGGGCTGACCTTATTTTTTTATATAATACTATAAAATCTTAGGACTGGAAAAATCATTGGCAACAAGCCCCCCATTGGTCACTACAGCCTTCTGTCAGGAGAGCACAGGCTATACAAACTCTTAGTCCTTACCCCTGCATGTTGCTTTAAATCAGCTCCGTGCCGATGGGGAACTGTGGGCCTCCAAAGTGATGTGACTTGCTGAAGGTTTTGGCAAAGGATGTTATGCCTGCCTGAACTTTCTTTAAATAGGGCCATGACAGCATTTTAAAAAAATCTTTAGAGAAATTTGTATTTAAATTCCATACGGTACAAAATAACGGTGCTGCTTATGAAATGCTCGTTGCAAAACCTGGCTAAGCAAGAAGAGCTTCATTTAACTTGGGGCTATTACACTTATACAACAGGTCACTGGTTCGGCACTGGGCTGATATTCAGCACTGTCTCTCAAGGCTGAACTTGGCTCCCCTCAGCATTCAGCAGATCCCCCATGCTCTGCAGGCAATGCCCAGGCCAGCAGAACATGACAACAGCACCCGACCTCCAACAAGGACACCCACCTGTGCTGAAGGGGATGGAGTAGACGAAGCTCCCTGGAATCTGCTCAGCAGCTCTTCGGTACCAGAGAGGAAAATGATCTGCATTAAAAATGTTCTCCTTGTCTCCAGCCTTCAGGAAGTCCCTTGAAATGTAAAGGAATAAGAAGAGTACAGCACCTCTCAGGCAAGGAAAAGCCAGACCCGGGTGCATCCCAACAGCCTTTGTTGGATAAAAACAGTGTTGGTTTTAGAACCCCAACCTGACTTTCTCAGAGGGCCTGTGTAACTAGGTCTACCCTCAATGATTCAGAAACACCTTGCAGAACCCTGGCAGTCAGAACCCCAGTGGGTGAAATGATTTTTCCTAGTATACCTAGTGCACTAACAAAGCCTCCATGAATCATAGTAGAAAACCAAAGGGTAGTCAGGAAGTTTTGTCTTGCCTTAAAACCCACCACATGGACACAGCCTTGGGAGGAACAACTTCTTAAGTAGATCTCACTCTTCTTAGAAAAAGTGTAAAGGAGGAAAAGTGGGCCCACGTGGGGGTCTTTGCGCCCTTCTTCCCTCCTTCTTACTCCCCAGCCAAACAGGGCTGCTGCTGGTCCCTCAGTCAGTGTCATACTGTCCCCTGCCTATGGGGCTTCTTTTATCTGGAAGGCTACATGCTCTCTCCCTCTATCTCTTCCTGTCAAAGTCTTACTTATTTCAAGGTGTGCCTCAAATGCCACCTACCACACAAATCTGCAGAGCATCATGCAAATGCTTGCCCCACACCAGGGCCCACAGCCTCAGTCCCTCGCACACAGGCTTTCTGTCCCTCGGTTTTCCCTGCACGACTGTCGCACCTCCATCCCAAGCCTCTCAAGATCTTTGAGAAAAGGAGCTTTTGTTCACGTTTTTCCATCCTTCCACAGCCCTACACATACTGAAGTCCCAATGAGAGTTTCTCGCTTGACGTGTCGCCAAAGAGTCACGTGTACTCCCCAGCACCTGAGTTTTGTCTTGGGTGACATGGTCCAACTCAGGGGAGAAAATGACTCTCTGGTTAGTCCACACTCTACATAGACCTTTGAGGAAGGGAGGCCAGTCAGGGGAAAACGTGTATGTAAGGAAAAGGCCACTTGTTGAACCAGAAATGGTGCCATTTTCAATCCTGTCATTTGCAGCATGGAGTTAGAATATTAGGCCATGGAGAGAAATACTTGGATATTCTCTATCATTTCACAATGGTGAATTTATATGCTAAATTATAACTAGTTGATTATTAGAAACTTCTTGACCTTGGCATCCAGTTTAGGAAAGCATTCTATAGTTTTAAGGTATGGCCAAGCTGCAAGCCATTGATCTCTTCCAAAGATGCAGGATTTACTCCTTCAACAGGAGGCCCGTGCTGGGAGAGGCCTCCCTCAGAGTCCTTAGCACCAAACCGTGCCTCTCTGTAATTTACACTAGCACGCCCTAATTCCTCTCTAAGGGTAGAGAACTTATTTTTCTTAACATCCCCAGGTCCTAGCATTCACTAGGCACCCTGTATATGCTTAACGATCACAGAATATATCAAACCTCACACCCAGGTAAGAACATCTCAAGTGGTAAAGACAATTTTCTACCTTTTTTCTAAATAACGGCTCTCTGTTCTTGCAAATTCCCTCCTAAGTATGGACGTCTTTCTGTGTAAGGGCTCTAACTAGTTAACACCCATATGAACTTTTGTGCTACTGGACATAGTAGACCAAAAATGGTCTGACTTTGCTGCCTACACTTGCTCACTGATTCTCACCAACGGGATGACACTCCAGAAATGAAAATCTTGTGTTTTTTCCTTAAGCTGGACAAAGCACTCTGCTCTTATTCAGAAGGCCAGCTTTGAAGCCATGAGCAAGACTGGAAACGTATGATGACCCCCGGGCTCTATAGAATGCTGGGTGAAGGGAGTTCCTGGACCGACAGCACCCACAGCTCCTCTTGGCCCTGCTACACTGCACGGGAAGGTTTCCTGACTCTAAAATCATGAGGTTTCACAAATATTGAAATATGAGCTTTTTCATTTTGTCTTTGGGCCTGAGGGTCTCCATAAGCCTCTTTGGACAGGCATGGGAAGGGGATGGTTACCCAGCCCTGCCTGGGTGGAATGAACACCTGCTTCCACATTAGGCCATGGGCACAGATATGACATGTTCTCTTGTGTCACTTCTGGTCACTGGGGAGATGCATATAACCACATGGAGAAAGGTGCCCTTGACATGCAGGTGCTACAGTAAGCCCTTCTGTATTCATGGTAGGTGGGATAATGGCGTGCACGGAAGGTGTGAGGTAGTCCTCACTTAGCCTGATGGAGACATTCAGGCTTTGGAGATGGCAGGCAATAGGTCTGGAACACCGCACATCTGGGTGCCTAGTGCCTGACGCCTAGAGCCTGTCGCCTAGAACCAGACCGAGCTGGAGACCAGGGCAGTAAGCAGGAGCCCTTAGTGCTCTGCCAGGAATGTGAGAGAGTCCGGCTGCCAGGAAACCTTGAGGGGCCTGGCAACTACCAAGTAGTTATTCAGAAGGAAGCAGGAAGGAGAGACCTGGTTCCATGGAATCTCTGAAAATGTTCTTCAGGGAGATAGATACTTCTGAGTGAGATAAAAGCCTTCTTCTGTGTCCTCGGGGTGGTTGTGGTGTTGTATGAGATGGGTCTGGGTTTCAGGCAGAGCTGAATGACCTTGAGTGAGTTACCTGAGTCAGTTACTGAGTCTCATCTGTAGAATGAGAATGGTTATATTATATACTTACCAGGATACCATCAAATTACACAGCACGGTCAGTCAGAGGGCTATGAAACTGAAAATGGCTCAAACAAATATTGGGGATCCCTAAATCCCAGGAGTTTCGTTCATTCTCTGGGTCAAATAGAAGTTGTTAAGTGCTCAGATCTGAAAGTTAGGACCGTGGGGAGGGAGAGCGGTAACTACGGTGTGGAGGCTGACATCACCAGGCGCTGCGCATGCTACCTGTGATCCAAGAGGCCGTGTTTTCAGAATGTGCTGTTAAGACCGGGGATGATACCAGGTTGTGGAGACCATGAACTCTAATGGAAACCCTTCCAAACCCCAAGAGCAGGCGTTGGGGACAGGAAATAGAATCCCAACATAGGTGGCTGATAAGAGTATAAGTGAGCTCTGGGGTGGGAACTTTGTATCTAGTACTGTCCCCAAAACTTTGACCTCTTTCTTATATGCCCTTTTAAAAAAAGAAACACTAAAAGCTTTCTAGCCTTCAGTGACAGAGTGTGTCCAACTAATTGGGTCTCGGTGAATACCATTTGATTGGAGGGGGTAGGTAGGGCTAAGACCGTAAGACAATAGTACTCAAGGTGCCTCTGTATGAATCAATGATATATGTTTCTTGAAGACAAATGAATTATTTCATCCATCTAGATATCTACTGAGTGCTCACTTTCAGTCATTGTAATGTCACAGAGAATAGAACTCATAGTTGCAGCTGTTTCTAGCTTCCCAAAACAGTTTCATATCTATGATATTTTGGTCCTCACAGTAACTCAGGGAGATCATCCCCCCATTTTTCAGATGCACAGAGTGAAGGCAATAAGTGAGACAAGCCAGGTGCTCCTCTCAGTAACCTGTGGTCCTCTTTCAACGGTCATGGCAGCACAAATAACAGCCTAGCAAGGTGTCATGTGGTTAACAACCACAAGGTGGTTGTTATTTTCTGTTTTGTTTATTTGTTTTAATCTCAAAACAAGCAGCAGCCTTCATCTTTGAGCATTAGACAATCTATCCCTGTATCTCCCTTTGCCTCTCTGGATCCTAAAGGGAGAAGGTAAGATGTATCCCAACACTTCTATTTCTTTCTAGAACTTGCTCTCTGGAAAAATAAATGTTCAAGGGTAAAGGGTAAAAGAAGGCTTGAAAAAAAATCAAGCCACAACTATAGTCAACTTCCTAAATGATAAATTGGAGATGCTGAGAAAGAGAGTCCTTGAATAGGAATTAAAAGCAAGTCCACAGAACATCTGAAAATCTACCGACGTGCCGGACACCAGGCTTGGTATTATGAGATTGTCTGGTGGTGTCAGGGCCTCATCTAACAGAGGCAAGAGCGCGGCTGAACTGAGCTGGATGGAAAGGAGCCCCTGCTGGGTCAATACCTCTTGGCTATTCACCACCAGGCACCCCAAAGGTCAGGGTGCGTGAGGTTTTCCGGTAACCTCTGAACTCCCTCACATACACTTTGCAAATTTTCTGAATCTCAGACTCCATTTGTTCCTTGCCTAACAGGATCTCTTGCTTCAGAGAAAAGAAACTGAGATCTTATGAGCAGGCTCAGAAAAGACTTCCCAGGTTCACACAGCTCTGGACAAACACCAATGTGAAGAGTTAAGGCCTGTCGCTCTCAGAAGACACAGGGACCGAGCAGTGGTTTTAGGCCATCCGGGTCCTGGATTCGGCAATGCTCTGCACACTGTCCTTCTGGGTCTCTTTGGAAGCACAAGGAAACATTGTGCAACGGGGTGACACCACACTGCCCACCCCTAGGTGTGGCCTCTGCGGGGCCTCCGGCTCCGTGCAGAGGCACAGAGGTTTATCAAAATGTACACAAACAAATAAACAACAGACTCGAAATACTGATTCTTGGACAGGCAGGAATTCCTCAGCAGAGCTGCCGACCAGCTGAACTCCCTGAAGCCATGTGTCAGGGGATGAGCCGTCCTCCCTCTGGCTGCCCCCCCGGCAGCCTCAACATCTCCAGAGTTCTGAAATGACTCACCAGGGTGGGAGAGGACTCCAGGGCGGTGGACAGAAGCCAACAAGCCTGAAGAACAAAGGGTTGTGGAAGGGCCAGCGGGCAGGTGAACACACACGCTGGGGCCCCCATGGTAGAACAGAGAACAAAAATGTCAACAGGCCTGGGGTGGCCTGAATTTTGTTTCTACCAGTGGTGGAATCAGGAAATGAAATAAGCATCCCTTTGAACTTCCCATCTCAGGATCTCCCTGGGCCCCACGGAGGACCCCTCCTACTTACTGATTGGTGAGCTGTTCAGCCCCAACAAACAGGTTGATTCTCGAGAGGCCCGTGCGAGTGCCGAGGAAGGCGGCCTCCACGCCCTTGTCAGAGTTCCTGAAACACAGCAGCAGATGTCAGGGGGGTTCTTCCAGACAGTGAGCAGATAATGGCTTTTGCATTGTAAGTCTCATGGAATCTTTTATGAAATAGCAGTTTTGAAAACTGAAATTGAAAAAGAGATTATAGAAACACAAACACGCCCCCCGCCCCAAGCACAGAATGCAAACTATTATCACTTATAAAACTTTTCATCCTAAGTCTCACAAAAGAATCTAAGAACTCCATGACAACAAAATCATCATGAGAAAATACACCCCCAAAGCTAAAAAGCACACCTTTATCTCAAGTTTCTGGGTGCAAGTTCGGAGAGAGCAGGCTGAGAAAGGAAACAGCTTTAAGGAAAGGAAGCAAATCTTGAAAGTGAGTTTTTTGCATTGATGCTACGAAGTCTGCTTTTGGTACTCACACCATTTGTGGGATCTGTCATTAGCAAAAATAAGCAACTGAGACTCCAAATCAAATCTGCTGCATCCCACAGTCTGGAAATGTCTAGAACTTGAATTCAACACCATTTGGGGGCACCAACATGTAACTTCTACCAGATCATAGGCTTATCCTCACCACCAATCCCAAAGAGATGAGTAAAGAAATGGCTTCTTCCAATAGCCCTGCAGATGCCATTCATAGGCATCTATCGCCTTAACAAGAAAAGTCACTAGAAAATTTACTAAAGAGGTTTTTTTTTCAACTTTCAAGTTTATTTTTAGTTTGAACATGTCGTTTAGGATATTTGCAGTGCATATTTCTTTTTAAAAAAATCAAATGGTTTTCTCAACAAATACATAATTTTATTTTCAATAAAAATATGAAGAGAATATGGATTATTGAGTTTGCTTCCCTGCCCCGGGTGCTAGTAACGATTTGATTTGAGGCATTATCCATGCCATCTGCAATATAAAATCATTTGGTTATTTGATCTTTATGGTAGTCAAAGTGGTCAATACTACTTTTAAGTATTTAGGGGTGAATAAAAACCAACATTATGCATTTGTTTCTGCTTGTAGCCAATACCGAATTGGAGAGCCAGGCTGCCCAATCAGTTACAGATGTGGACTACAAAGCAAGCTACCATTTTGGAAATCTTTAGCATGTGTTAGGAGTGAATCAGCAAACTTTGCACAGGATTCATGAAAGCCTAAAAGAAACATTTCCACATCAACTAGACAATGCAATCACAGGACAGGCTTTGACTCTTTCCCAACATCCCAGGGAGTCAGGTCCGTGTAGGTAAGCCTTCCAAAAGCCCCGCAATCCAATGAGAATGGCAGTCTCTCTTTGGAGCTTCAGGTTCACATATTAAATTGCCTCCTCACATCTCTACTTGGGAGACTTCGAGTCATTTTCATCTTAAAATGACTGGCGTGGCTCATTGGGTTCGGTATTACCCTGGATATTGAAAGGTGACCAGTTCAGTTCCTGGTGGGGGCACATGCCTAGGTTGTGGGCCAAGTCCCCAGTTGGGGGCATGTGAGAGGTAACCAGTCAATGGTTCTCTCCCTCTCTTTCTCCCTCCCTTCCCCTTTCTCTAGAAGTAAATAAATAAAATCTTTTAAAAATATGTCTAGAAAAGAACTTTGGTCAAGTTGAGCCCCGAACCTGCTCTGCATCGTTTCCCATCCTAGGAAACGGTATCAAGTTATTCATGCCGTAAACCTGAGAATGATCCTTGACAGTTCAGCTGCCCTCCCCTCACACAGCAAACCCATCATCAAACCCTGGAGGCCTTACTTCTGAAGTATGCCACATGGGGGTCTCTCCTCTCTGTGCCCACTGCCACTGTCCTGTCCAAGTGGCAAATCGCAGGGAATGCCTCTAGTATTTTTCTTACCCCATTACAATCCATTCTCCACACAGCAGAAGAGGATCTTCAAAAATACAAATCTAATGTCCTTCTTAATCACGTTCTTCTTAAAACCCTTCAATGATTTTCCAAAACTCTCGAGTATAAAGTATAAAATCTTAAACTTGATTCTCAAGGTCCTGAACCACCTGTCCCCTCCCTGGGCAACCTCATCTCCCAGTATATCCCAACCTACCCTCTGTTGGCCATCTATAAATTCCTCAAATATGTCGAATACTCTCTTACCTCAGGGCCTTTGCACATGTTATTCTAATTCCCTGAAATGCTCCCAGCCCTTGGACTAGTTCCTGCTCAGAAAAGCCCTCCCTCTCTTCCATCTCCACTCTAGGTCTTGTTACAATCTACTTGTCTTTATTTTCCTTCAACACAGTTATCAAAATCCTTAAAAATATAGCATACCATATACCGCAAGTCCTATGATGGTAAAGACCATGTTTAATTGAGTTATCCATTTCACCAACACCTAGCCCCATCCCTGGAACATAACAAACATGTGATCGATATTGGATGAATGAATGAAGGGAAATGAGAGCAGAATGGTTGGGATAGAAGAGAATATACAAAAGTAAAGATAAAAGAAGGAAATAATGAGTAAAGAGCAGAAAAGGAAAGAGAACTGGATAATGTAGGATGTAAACGTATCAGAAAAATAAATGATTTTCTTATTATTTTGAGTCTTTAACAGCTTACTTAAAATAGTAGTAAAAACAATAATAATAAAACATAGTACTAATAAGCTGCTGAAGCAGTTCTCACCCTCATCTTTGACAACAACTACCCCTGCCGGCCCCCAGCCCCCGACATCCTCCACTTTGGAAATGAAACCACAGGGTTATATCTGACACCATAATGAAATGGAGCTCTCACCTCCCCATCCTACTCACAAGCTAACCTGGCTTGGATCCCAAGTTCCCCCACACTGTGAAGCAGAGGCAGCCATGGCAGGACAGGAAGCAAAATGCTCCTTCCGCCCCACCCCCACCCCCTATCTGAAGTGTCACCCTACCTCAGCATACCAAATTTCATGTAATGTTAAAACTCAAACAAATTATACGTCAAACCCAGTAGCTTGCCATCCAAGCCCCAGCCGCTAATCTGTTCTAGCTCTTGTGGTTTGGAGCTTTGGGGAAAATTAAAGAACTTTAACACCAGGCTCCTAAAACAGTTTAGTTCTTAAACTATAACCATATTTCGGACTGTTTGTGGGGAAATGGCCATGAAAGGGGGACATGTGCAACCACTTACTCAGATTTGTTGAGGGCAAGGCTGGTCCAATAGGCTTCAATGGGAGCACTCACCACGGCATCGAAAAGGACTTCCTGTATCAGTTCCTTGTCACCTGTTGGGAGGGACAGACTTGAAGAGATGGCTTTGGCCAGGCCCCAAAGCCAGGCACAAGAGGTATTCGCTGGGCTCATTTTGCAGTATCTGCAGGCTACTTTCTCACACAGTGTGTTGCTTTCTACACTAACCTCCCATCAGCCGAAATATGAAATAGCCTGACACCTGATACACCAGCAATCCAGAAGCCCCCTAAGTGTTTGGATGAGACAATAATAAATGGAGAGTCTTGGGTATCTTACACTTCTGTTTTCTGCTCTCTCCCTATCTAGTAGTTCACGCCATAGACTTCATGCTAATGCTGTGATTTGGAGACCAGAAGGCAACAGTTCTTGGAAAATTTGCTCTTCTCATCCTATTTCTGTCCTCTGTCAAAACCTGTGATTCTTCAAGGCCCTGAGTTCACTCTGTCGTAAGAAGGGAAAGGGACATGATAACCTCATAACTCCTGGGACTCTTTATTTCATGATATTTTTTCCTTCTTTTTTCTTCTCATTTTTGAGGAGGAAATAAGTCTCTTTGCAAAGGGACTCTTGGCAGAGCTCTGTGGGAGAGGCTGAGGAACCAGGGGGATATCGTGAGTCCAGCAGAGGCACCCTAGAGCCCTCTGATCGCCCCGCAATGGAGGCAGCCAATATCATACAGTGGGTCAGCCTCTCCTCGGCTGGGGGCCCGGAACACGGTGGAGCTTTGTTATAAAGGTGAAAAAGTGAAAATAACTCATGCTTCCCTCCCCCCCAAAAAAGGAAAGAAAGGAAAGTTTGAAATATGAGTAGTCCTGCAGTGGAATACTATTATATATAGTAATACAAAAAAATGAATTAGAGCTAAATGATCAACACAGATTATAATAAGTGTAAGTAAAAACACAGGTTGTAGAATAATACATATACTATTACATCATATATAATACAAATAGTGTACCATATATATAAATTTTATAAAAAATACATTTTAATATGGAAAATGTTACATATTTTTAAGGATACCTATATACAGGGTGGGGCGAAAGTAGGTTTATAATTGTGAGTACATGAAACAGTCTATTCTTATGTCACTACTTTTAATTACTGTATTATTTTCCATACAAGCAGCTGTAAAGCTACTTTTGCCCACCCCGGTACATAGTAATAGTGTAAAATGTATGGGAACGGTGGACAAACACAGGATGGCAACAGGACAGGGAAGCGCACTGAGGGGCTTGAACATGACCTGTAATGTTTCATTCTTTAAAAATGTGCGTGAAGCAAGTATGGCAAAATATTAAGATGATAAAGCTGGATGGTAAATATAAATGGTTTTTAAATATAATTTCTGCACTCCTAAAAATGTCATTAAAAAGTCAAAGAAAATTTTAAAAATCGGGCTCATACAATTTCCATCTGATCCTTTCTCTACCAAAGCATATCCCGAAAAGTTAATCCATTTCATGAAGATGTGGTTTAGGGACTGGATAACCTCCTTATGCCTCTGCCAGGTCTACTGTGACTATTCTCCAAGGCAACACAAGTGAAGAATGTTTCACATCATGGAGTAAGTGATCTGTTAGGGGCAGGTGCAGGTGCCATGCTGATCTTTGGTCAGTCTCCCTCTGCCCAGTCTTTAACTACTGTGGCTAACGTATGCCAGTTCGAGGTCAGCTCTTACACTCGGTGAGCCCCAGCCTTGCCACTGCTGCTCTCCCCCTGCTCCCTGCATATGAGTCACCTGCCATTCCTGACTCATTTAGCTCCCTCAGAGGGCATTTGGTGGGAGGAGGTGGCAGATCGTACCCCATAAGAGGCACCGCGTCACAGTGGTGATCCCACCCTGGAGAGAACCAGGAGACCTAGATTATGGTTTTGAATGAGACTAGTGCTATTTCCAGCCCTGGTTTATCATTTGTAAAATAAGGGAGTTGGATGAGCAGATGATACAGTTCTTTCCCAGTTTTAACCTTTTCATCCTATTCAGATTATTTGAGTAAATGGTTTGGTAGGGGCACAAACCCAGTGTAAAGGATTAATCTGGGATTGGGGATTCTGCATGACTTTCCATAACCCACATTTTTCTCTTGTTCCTACAGGAGGCAGACATTTGGCTAGATTTAATGTGACTGACAGTCTCTGCCAAAGCAAAGCTTCCCTAGAAAACTGAAGCGAACTATGGTTTTGAGTTCACTCCCCGCCACCGCGCGCACACTCAGCACACGTTTAGAAGCACACTCACATTGGAGCAGAGGTTCTTTGCCTTTGAGGTACAGCTTAATAGCTTCTAACTGCGACAGGTGACGGTGCTCTGGATGTAAGTCAGTGTTGCAGTAAGACCTAAGAACGTGACATGGCACAAAACAAGAGCGTATGAATATTTACAGCATCACCTTCCTTTTCCTTTGAATCAGGAGAACTGAGCAAGGGGAGAAGGGCAACCTGACACCAAAGAGGGCACCAAATACCAATACCGATGAAGGGCTTTAATTCTTACCATTCGTCTGCCAGGGACACATCGGGGTGTTCTAAGTCATGCAGGCCTGGAGGTCAATGAGAAGGAGTGAATGAGAAAGTGCCACCTGTCTGGTCCACAGACCCTCCTCATCCTTTTGCATGCTTCAAAGGTTCTTGGGCAGGGCCATGGGGTGGTTAAGTGTAGACATCAGCCACAAAGATATCTGCCTGGGAAAAGGGACTCTGAGCAAAGGAAATACATTTTTTTCCAAGTAGACCTCTGTACTCACTCCCCTTGCTGAGCCACTACTGTCCATGACTGTGTATCCCAGGAAAGCCCTAATGCCTTGCAGAGAAGTGACACACCAATGGGTCATGGGAGGGGAGCTCAGCATGATGGTGGAAACACTGCTCTTGGAGCCCCATGAAGCCTGAGTTGGGGACTGGGCCAGGCCACTGACTCCTATGTGACATGAGCAGGTTACTTTACTTTTCTAAATGCCAGTCTCTTCATGGGCAAAGCAGCAATAATAATAACAGTCTCTAATTGGTGATTGGTTGTGAGGGTGAAATTACATGTTGAATGATATGAAATTGCTAATACTCAACTGTCTTGATCAGCAAAAATCACTAGTTGTTACAGAATCCTAAGAAAAATGAATCATTGGTCTGGAAAGGTAGCTAAGAGAACAGGGGCTAGCAGAGAATTTGGGAATTTTTCGAGAATGCTCTGGACCATCCCAGCTATGTGAAATCACTCTCTTTCCTTGTGTCTTCAAGTGACCTCATTTCAATGGGTCATCAGCAGACATATAGTTCTGAATGATGACCTCAGGGACTCCGATGATGCTTATAGTTTCTTTTAGGATGTCAAAGTTTCCCAAACGAACAAGTGCCGTATTGCACACAGGATTCCAATTTTCTCCTCAAGTACGAATGTATAAAATATAGAAAAAATACTAGATCTATCATCACACATTCCTGTTCGATTTATAGGAAGTAGGGGATAAATTAGATAGCATATCATCATATATGTCCAAGTGGCCATATCCTGGCTCCAATACCTACTGGTTGAGTGATCTTGGGAATGCCACTTCAACTCTTTGAGTTATATCAGCCAGAGGACACAAGTAAAAATGCCTAACTCGTAGACTCCATGAGAGGATTGAATGGGATGGTCATTAGTCCCTAGGACAATCCATGTATCCATCTGCCTTTCTTTCTTCCCTCCCTCCCTCCTTCCCTTCATGTCATACATTCATCAAGCAAAGTACTATCCAGGACCTCAGAATGGAGCAGTGAACAAGACAAAAATCAGTTCCCTCATGATATTTATTTTCCAGTGGCAGAAAAGTGATACATAAATAAACCTAAAATATATAGCTTATCAGTTAGTTGTGAAGACTGTGAAGAAAAAGGGGGAATGTAACAAGGGTAGGGAGTGCCAAGAGATGTGAAGGACTGAGAAAGAAAGTTTTTAGTTTTACTATGGAAGTCAGGGAAGACTTCATGGAGAAAAAGACTTTAAAGCAAAATGCTGAAGGAGGTAAGGGAGAGAGCCGTGCAGGTCAGTGGGGAGAACGTGGTCATGGCAGAAGGAAGTATAGTGCAAAGGCCCCATGTGGGATCTTATCTTCCTGGAATATTGGATGAATGATGTCAAGTCTATCTATTTTTCTAGTCTCTGTTCTCATTAACTTTGATCCACAAAGCCCTCTCTGGATATACTTCATAGGACTTATAGATGAGACCCTCAAAGAAAGATCTTTTTGATTGCTTCCTCTCTGAGTTTCTAGAGCACCAAAGACATTTCATTGTTCCTTAATTCTTCAACTTCTTATTTTGATCCTCCTGACAAAATCACACCTACTAATGATTGATAATGCTGACAATAATGACATAAGCTCTAAATGATTGAATGGTTGCTGTGTACAATATATATGAAAGATAACAATAAAGTGTCAAGGAGATTCATAAGAGGAGCAATTTCAGCAAGTCGAGCTGCAGTCCATGACTTCAAACCTCAGTAGCGACTCCTCACATTTGGAGCAAGGCCTACCTGTTCACCATCTTTGTAATATCTGGCATTCGCAAAGCATGTCAAAAATGCCTACATTCTGTGGGGCAGCATTCCTTATGGAAGGTCCTACAGAAGTGTGGTTGTCTCTCTCAAGGTCCTCCTTCCTTCTCCAAGAAGGGAACAAAACAGTCATGGCTTGGCCCTTTCTGATGACAAGACCCTCTCTCCTAATGAGCCCAAGGGGAAGCCTCTTTCTCAGGCTCGGTTACTCAGCAAAGTTGGCAGGACTATACGCCCTCTTATTCATAGAGGATCAACAAAGAGTTGAAGGTTTTACCTCCTTTGTGTGGATAAACAGACACTCTCCCCCTTCTTGAGGATTCAAACTAATTTTTTGCAAGGTGGTTACAGTTAGCTCTGAAATTATCTATTTGTGGCCTCGCAGTCTAACAGTTGTAGAACATACAGGGAGAAGGTGGTGACTAAAGAAATGATCCAAAAGACAACGGAAAACAACTTGCCAGCCTATGTACTGAGGGTTGGCTAAGGGAACAGATATATGAGAGGCAAATAACTTATTAATAATCTCTCCTTCTATTGTTCTGACCGTGGGTTATTTCCTTGGCTTGACCTTAGATGGTTTAGACCTGTATTTTCTGGTTCCATAGTCAGTGTTATCCACAGAGCTACATGTGATTCATGGAGTCAGAAAATTCTTAAATTTACAAAAACTATCTTGTAGTATTCTCATCCTGATGAGCATCTTGCCCAAGTCACAGAGTTGCCTGTTTTCTCCTGCGTGTGTCTGGGAAGAGGCCACGCAGTTGATTAGGTCTGCAGTGGGCACTCTCTGCATTCTGCCCAGGTCACAGTGACCTATTCCTTAAGATCACACAATTGCTTGGGAGACAAAAACCAACACCTGTGAAACAATGCACGGAGAATCAGTAATAAACCAGAAGATGATCAACGAAGACTGGCATCTTAGGGATGACCAATCTCATTCTTCATTCTCAGCTATATCTGAGCCACAAGGTAGTCCAGCTTCTGGAAGTTCACCACTTTCATTCGTAAACAGCCCTAACCAACTAAAACCTGACCTGTAACTGACCTTCCTGCTCTTGGCCATACTACCCAGGATCACCCAGAAAGAGCACCAGTCTAGTCCGACTCCTTCTTTGTGGAGATGCAGAATTTAACACCCAGGTTGGGCAAGGCATGTACTCAAGGCCACTCTAGGCATGAAGCCCTTGGGAGGACAGCCCCACCCCTCCCTCTGTGCTGCTGACACAGAGAAAGGGAACTTCTCTGAGCTGCTGTGTTTTGGGGAGAGGAGAAGGACAGTAAGGCTTGTGACAACAACGTCAAACTCTTGAAGAGCTATAACAACTACTACCATTTACTAGGACTTTACAGTGCTTTACGAAGACAAGAGGGTCTGGGAATCTCAAGGTGCTACTTACTCCTTCTGGCCCACGTAAATCATTTAATTGATCCCAATTCCCCTTGGACCTGGGCTGCCAGGAAATACAAGCGAAACCTATGGCTAAAGCATGCAGGAGACTAAAGCTTGCATATTTTTGTTTTCATTTTTTCCCCTTGGTTTCAGTTTGTACACTAATTTGTATTTTTCTTGGTACTGATTTTTATGGATGAGAAGAATATAGTTGGAGGATGACTGGCCTTCACATCTCGGTGGATTAGAGCAGAATACAAATAAATGAAATCATAAGGAAGGCCACAACTAGTTAGGGTTCCCACCATTCATAATCAGTCTAGGAAACCAAGGTAACATCAAGTGGGCAATTAGTTTAGTCAAATGTCCAGGGACTGGCCAGAGTGCTGAACAGATGAGTAGCCAGTTAACCCAATGTTAAAGGATAGGACTGATCAAGGCGGCATCTTACCTTCTTCAATAGTTACATTCCCTCGGAAGAAATACTTCCCATGGCCTCTGGAGAGCGCCACACCTAAGCTGTGCAGAGAAACAAAGCAGACCTTGAAATCCATGCCATCGACTGGAATAGACTTGTGGGCTAACTTTTTATTTTCCATTTTCACATTTCTATTTTATGTTCTGCAAACAATTTTTCCTACAGTTTATTTTTAAAACCCCACTGATTATAGTTGCTGGTTTTCCTGAGGTTCAATCAGCTGCTTCAAAGTACTTTTTTGATTGGAAGTGCCAGCAGCAGTTGGCTGTTCTTATGTTTATACAGAGGTGTGGCAAACTTCTTAGCCCCCTCGCAAGTCCTTTTCTTGGATGCCCTCAGTAAGGTCACTTGCCCTGCTCTTCACTACTGCCTTACGCACCCCTACCCCGCATTCAGCCGGAGACGGGTCTTTCCAGACTTAGAGTTTGGGACTAGGGAAAATTAACTCTTTCTCAAAGGCAGAAAGGAAAACTTCTGCCACCACTTGACTGTAGCCACATTATTGTTCTGTGAGCTTCCTTGCTTAACTCTCTCCCTAATCTAGTAGAGTTTTCAAACTCTTGTTGGCTTGATTTAAGTTCCTTTCAGTGTTTGTCTAAATTAAGAGAACATGTGTTGAAAACACAGTCTCTTCATTTGACAAACCCACTTAGCGGTCATGCGTTCCCTCCATTGCTCTGGTTCTACATGGAACCTACCCATGATCCCTGGCTGTGCATGACAGCAATCTAACGTTCAGTTTTCAGATTAATCTACAGTCAGTAAATTCTTTCTCTCCTTAGCTCTGCAAGGCACCAGCTCTGGAACATGAAGCAGCCCGCTGAAATAACGTTTTACACAAGGTGTCACAACACCAAGTTAACAGTAGTGGGAGACGTTAGAATGCCACATACGCATCGGTAAGCAGGCAAGGAGGCAAAGCCATTTTTCAGGACTGTTACAAAGAGAAATAACAGGATTCAAAGGCAGACAAGCACAGGAGGACAGTTCAGAGAAATTAAAATGGAAGTACAACATGTAGGGATGGGTATGCTACCTCCAAGTTTGAAGGATTTCTTTTTTTTTTTTTTTGGTCATGGAAATAAAAGGTGAAATGAAACTCGCTAGGCGGCAAGTTAGATGGTTAAAGACCCTGGTAACCCTCAGAACTTGCCTCTCCACCCTTAGTTAGAACCCCTAAGGCTTATTTGCTTAACAATGAGATGCAAAGCCAAGACAATTTTGAGTGAGTTCTCCTGCATGAGCCTGAACCATCTTCCCCCTTCTAGAAAACAAAAAGAAAAGCAGCCTGGGAAAAGCCCCTTCCTCACTCTTTCCAGCCTTTTGGCAGGGTGTTTGGTTATCTTCAGATGATGAGCTCTGAGAGTGTCAGCAGGTTTTGTACAAACACAACTGATGGGTCTGATGGAATGTCCATGTATTATGGTCAGCTCTACCTGAAAGGAGTACCCTTGATGTCTGTATAATAGTAGTCATTTGTCATCACCAAAACCCGTTTCTAGATTGAAAAAAAAAGTTGTAGAGAAAAGAAAACATGGTTAGTCTGCTAGGTGAAGTTTTCAGAAATAAATAAAAATAAATGGACACACTATGATCAGGTTAACAGTACTACATGAATCTTGTTTGAGATAAGTAAAGACAAGAGAAAAATGATCTCAGCAAAAGATATTTATTCCAGATAGAGCTTTCAAAGCTAATTTTTCACAGTGGTTTGTTTTAAATTAAGCAGCAAGAATGTTTGAGAAAAATGTACCCCTTTGTCCACTGTCTTCTTCACCTCCATGGAAAACTTCCCTGTCTTTCGATTCACCATGGCGTTTCTTAACTAAAATGATAAAAGAAAATGATGTTAGTACTTCCCTGGGTTACTGGGTCATCTGGACACCTTGCATCCTCCAGCTTGGGAGCACTTTGGTGGCTTGTGCAAAGCAGAGGTATGACAGGGTCGGGCTGCTTCCCACCCAAGTGTGGGCACTTTCTCAGTGAGTTTGCATATTGCACTCAGACCCCTAAAATGGGGCTTCTGAAGACTAAACATCCAGTGGCCATTGTACATAGGGTGGGAGGCTAACCACAAAAAATAAATGACTTTCAACTTCAATTTGGGGTGCTCGTGTAAACCTCAGGGCAACAATGACAGAAAGAAAAAAAAAAAGCCTGTATAATGTTGATGAATCCTGAGAATCAGAGAATGAACCCCCAGGAACCTGCAAACATACTCAAGAAGCAAGAATGTCTCTGAGGATAAGTTACCTTTTCAAAAAGGGCATTGGTTTGTCACAGGGAAATCATTTTTAAAAACTTAAATTAAAGATGTTTTCCTGCACAGTAGTTTAAAAAAAAAGAAAAGGCCAACCATTTGGAAGACAGGGATTAGCTTTTCATAGCATGAATCATCTAATGCTTTCTGAGAATTCAGGGCCAATTACTAGCCTCGCTGACACTGACGAGCAGTGAACAGGGTGACCTTATATCTGATTTTTGGAGGTCCCATTTGGAACAGTGAGCCTGGTTCCCTCCCCCACCGCTGGCTGACCTCTTCTAATTATGTATGGCCCTTCTTGAGTTCAGAGAAGGACAGCAGACACAGTGATGAAAGATGTGCCATCATGGGCACCAATGGGAGACGACAGGGAACAACAGGGAAGGCCATTTAATGGAACAGGAGCAAATGCTGACATGCTACAGCCTGTCAGGAAATGCTCTTTCCCTGCCCTGTGCCATGTTTTTCTGGCTTGTTTGTTTGTTTTGATTTGTTTTTTGTTTTAATCCTTTTCCCTCTTTTCTTCTTTGAGGAGCTCGAATAAGATCTGGCCGATAGAAAACTGCAACGCTTGCAGGCAACCTAAATTTGATTCAGGATTGTCTAGATTTGGGTTCACATTTCCATCCTCTGTAAGAGAGAGTAAAAGCCTAATTTTTATCTGGAGGCATGTATAAAATAAAACATATATTTGACTCTAGATATTTTTTAACAACACATAATAGGCATTTCTGGAAATATTTTCCCATTTTAACTTTTGTGGTTTTGGATCGGGAGAGCTGGTCCTAATTAAGTCTACTTTCTAACTTTCAAGAACGGCTCGATTTATCTTTAACATGGTTTTCATTTTTCCTCTTTCTGGTGCCTGCCTAAAGCCATTTGGGACCTTCCCCTCTCACATTCCCCAGGCAAGTCAGAGATTAGGTAAGCCTCTCTACCCTCCGTGCCACCCCACCCCCAACTCCCAGTAGCACAGAACAATCAGCTTGCAGCCTGGGAGGATCCAAGGCCAGGGTCACTGACGCTTTCTGGAGGCGAATGCCTAGACGATTAGTCCAGTCTTTTCCTTTTCTTCAATAATAATGAAAATAGGTTACTTATTGAACACCTACTTGCAAGGCAGGATAGCACTGTAGTTAAAAAGTAGCCCCTGGAGCCAAAGGTTTATGGTCCTGGACAACTCACTTACCCTCTCTGTGCCTCAGTTTCCTTTTCTGTAAAATGGAATGAATGAGAGCACCCACCTCATGGAGTTGCAGAGGGGACCAGAGGAGTGAATATTTACATGAGTGCCTGATACCCCAAAGCAGTTGTGACTGCTGGCCACCCTATACTGTCACAGTAGCCATGCCATCCTCCTCACTGGCCTTCATGGCCAGACCCCTGTCACAGCTTAGTGAATCAGCATTCGAACTCCAGTTTGCTGGACACAAATGCATGTGCTGTAAACCAATGTTTCTCAAACATCTTTGACTGTGAGCCACATAAGAAATACAGTTTCTCTGACGCTGCTACCTTGCTGTCTCCTGTTTTTACAGATTTCATTGCTTTTAATTGCTGCTCATGAACAGCTAAATGAATCTGTGATTCTCCCCTAATTCCTCAGGTTAAAATTGCTGCTCGTTACCAAGTCCTAGTTGGCACAGACTGAAGAAGAGGCAGTCCAAGGTAAAGAGGAATTATCAGGATATCCAGGCTCAAGTGTCAAGTTCTACCATGACACACACCGCTGTCCTGTGACCTCTCTGTGGCCCAGTTTCTTCATCCTTCATTCATTCTGTCTAAAGTGTTCATGAGTGAGGACTTCCGGGCCTCAAGGATCCTGCCAGGTGCTGTATAAACTGTGTTCACCAGATTCTTATGAGGCTTGGACAATACTGATTGGCACTGATCTCCTACTATGTGCTGGACACAGGTTTTAAAACCCTCTTTTAAATTCATCTTTTAAGGTATCATTATTATCCCTGTTTTACAGGTGAGGAAACTGAGGCACAAAGTGCCCAAGGTCACACAGGCTCTCTGCCCCCAGAACCCATGCTGTTCCTTCTGCCTTTCAAATCAGGAGAGAAAGCATTTGGACAAATTGAAAGTATCAGTATAAAAATTATGCAGTATCAATATAAAAATAATTCATTGCTATTTCTGGATTTTTTTTAATCAAAGAAAATGTTTTAAACACTGACTCTGCAATAGTCTAAGGTTTTAACACCCTAGTAGACTCTCCCACAAGCCCTAGGTCCTATGGTCTGGGGCGGACAGGAAAGTGATTTTCTGTCTTCGCTGCCAGGGTACAGAAGGGCGTTTGGTGCTTTTTCAATAGACTATCCAGTGACAATACAGCCCTGTGAGGTTGGAGTAGTCTAGAAATGCCACCTTTCCGTCCGAGGAGAGGGAGGCTTGAGAACGGGGCAGCTTGCCCTGAGGGCCATGGCAAGTCAGTGCTACCGCCAGGTTGAAGGTCTAGGTTCCAAGGTGGTACCCAGGGCAGAGGCAGGAGCAGGAAGGACATGGTCAGCGGTGCTGCTCGGAGCTACCCGGGTATCCCTGAGCTGCCGCTGCATGCGTTACAGCATGAACGACTGGAGCAACGAAAATGGTCTGGCAGAGGAAAATCTCCAAACGAGTTTGGGTGTGCTCATGTTAGAATATTATGCAGCCATCAAAAAACCATATGTACAGATGTTCAACTTAACATACAGTCAAAGAAAGGTGAATTCAAATATCAGTGATATACCTCTATTTTCCCCTATCAGATGTCAAACATTTGCAAGTGTGTTCATGCAGTGGGCATCAAAGCAGTTTTCACCATAGCATGGTCGATGAAAGGAAGGACAAGCCTCTTCAGGATGAAAAGAATAATCTGGTGACTGTGATTAGGGTCCCTGGACTCCAGGAACCACGCCCCTCCCCCTGGGCCAGGCCTTATCCCGGTCAGATTTGCTTCCCCAGAGCCCAGTGAGCCCGTCCCTCTTGTCTGCACTCTGAAGCTGACACAGCTTCGCTGACCACCCAAAGCACCCACTTTACTAGCCACTGTGACACCCAGTGGCCTCGCTTCCAGTTCTACTGTGAGCCTACAGCTCTTCTCTCTCAGGTCAGAGTTCATGGAGGAAGCTCTCCCCAGAGAGTCATTGATCACCTTAGGTTTAGTGTATAATTATACAAAGACAGCTCATTCTCCTCATTGTGGTTCATTATCCGCATCAGAACCTTCCCAGTGCACAGGCACACGCACTTCTGGGCCCTAATGATATGAGACACTGGCCAAGGGAGACAGTGGATAAACAGGTCTGTTAGTCCCAAGCCAGCCTCCAACCAGAATATGAAAACAGACTCTGACACAAAATGTTTATACACTAAAATCCCCACCCCACCCCTCTCTTTCTCTCTCCTTCATCGTGGGCTCTCCGGTGGGCTATGCTGGTGTGGGGGCTCAGGGCTCAAGTATGAGCTGCAAAGACACAGAAATGGGTGTAAAAAACAAACTAAATGGCCAAAGGTCTCAGAAATATGTTCCATGAGAAGAGGTTTATGGGGCTTTGGAAAGAAAGGACTCAGAGCAATCTTTCCATCAGCGTCATCCCCGGCAAGAAGAATGCAAGTTGCCTGGAGGGCAGTGGAAAAAGGGCTTACAGTGCAACACAAGGGATTTCGGCTGAACCTGATGGGGCCTCACTCACACCACCATGGGCCTTTGTTCAACAGCGAGTGCCAGGCACGACACGTCTTTTCTGCACCCCTTGAGGAGGATAGCACACTAAGGTACTGATACAGGGTCTTCATGGACTGCCGGGCTCAAGGGCTCTTTCCAAGCCATACCAATGCGGTCAAAAGCTTTGGGGCCAGGCTGCTTGGCTTGGAATCTGCACTCCGTGCTCTTGGACCATTACAGCAATTCTTTGCCTCAGTTTCTTTACCTGTAAAATGAGGCAGCAGTAATATCAACTTCACAGGATTGTTGTGAGAAAGAAACAAGTTCACCCATATGCAGCACTTAGAACAGTACTAGCGTGTAGGAAGAATTTAAGATGTGGCAGTTGTTATTTATATTAGAATTTTTCCACTTATAGAAATAATTGTGTTCACAGTGAAAAGTCCGGGGATAACTAAGAGACAATAGGAATAAGATAAAAGTCATCTTTAATGACTTCAGCCAGCTCTTGGAATTTACACGCAAAGGATATTTGAAAGATACATTTTTCTTCTAAGAGGTGATCAACACCGGTGATTCAGTCTGGGCTATGAGTGTTTCAGGGTCACTTCCTGGCTCACGGGTCTGCACAGGACCTGTCCTAATCATTTTATTGTTGACATGATGCCTGACTTACCCTGGAGCTGGAAGTCTTACTCATTCTCCTCTAAATGATCTATAATTTTTAAATGTTTTCTTAGTTTAATTTTAACCACTTTTATTTTGCATGTTTTTAAATAATAGTATATGTGATGTCCCATCTTTTTTGGAAGTACACAGGATCTATTTTATAAAGACGGTCATTCAATTCAACACAAGCCTAGTTGCCAAGGGAAGTAGGGTGCTTCCTCCAGGATGCCCTCCGCTGCTGGGCACACCTCATGCAGCTTCTTCCCGAAGGGCTGCTGCTGGCCTGGTCCTTCCCAGACCTTGACCTGCAGCCTGACCTCTGCTACTTACATGCGGACCTCAATGGCATGCATGTGGGCATATGGGATCGTGTGCAGGCCTCTCAAAGATGCTTTGTGTAGATTTCAAAATTCTCTAATCCATGGAGCACAATTCCCTGGGAGAGAAACGGTGACTTGAATTTTCCCACACACGATGATAGTGAAAAAACTCACATTTCAAATGCACTGTGCTCCCAGCAGGACAAGACAAGAGACCCAAACCAAAGAGACAACCAGAGACCAGTTTGTGCTGAACAAGAACACTGGGCTTGCCGGAGATGTGAGGAGTCGGCAGGTAGATATCCAGAACCCAGGCCTGTAAATTGGATGAAGGTGAAGAGTACACATGCAACGCCGGGACTCTGATGCTCTGTAGCTCTGATGGGACAGGTAGGTAGGAACTAAAAGGCATATTCCAAACCATTATTACTGAAAGGAGGTCTCACCTCACTGAAAATTAACCGAGGCACAGGTGATGACTAGAGCCATGTAGTAAATGTCTCAGGTCACAGGCAAAGGAGAAGTGAGTGGAGCTGACGGTTAACTGGCCGAGGGGATGCTTCCCGGGTGTGGGGACTCTAAAGTAAAAACAAGCATAATCTGCTTCCATATTAATTAAAGTGGAAAGGACGAAGGGATGGGGATGCATGTTGACAAGGTTCAGGCCTTCTGGGAGAGAACACCAGAAGGTCCAGCGAAGTCAAAATAAAGCGACAATTAAAGGAGGATGGGAGAGAAAGGAGAACAATGGGCTGAACCCTTTAGACAGTCACAAGGCAGTTTAGCGACTGCGAGTCCACAGGACACCGATGCATGAGAAGGTCTCCCGCGGACTGATGATGATGGCAACGATGCCAACAATGGGTACCACTCAGAGAATGCTAACCAGGCCCACACCACAATGTAAGCAGCTGTATTTATCTCTTTCAACATATTAACACATTTAATATCCACAAAAGCTCTATGAGGTAGTTACTATTATCATTATTCTCATTTTACTGGAGAAAAATGAAAGAACAAGGAACAAAACCGAGGGGCAGACAGGATAACTGCTCTCCGAAGACCGGCCAGCAGAAAGCAGATCTGAACCCGGGCAGGCTCTTTCCTGAGCTGCGTTCCTCATAACTGGGCTACTCTGCTTCTTGGGATGAGCAGGTTGAAAAGAGAGGACATACATATCAGGTGTGGCACAATCAAAATTGACATGAATTTTGGGACACGAATCCTGATGACAATGTTCAAAGAACAAGCAAATATAAAACTCTACCAGGCCACTGAGCCACCCGCATGTGGGCAGAAGAGTGCAGATGAGGAAGTAGCTTTTTATCAAATAGCAAAGTTATTTTGTCTGAACTTGGGTTTAGAAAGACTTAGTACAGATGTAGAAGGAAATAGGTTAAATTCTGAAACAGATGTGATGTTTGCACTTTACAGGCAAGGAAGAAAACCCGAGATTTACGCTAGCTGAGATGTCCCGGGAACAGAGGGTGGGGGAGAAGAAAAGCTACAGTGAGAGAACTGCCAAGGTGGCCATGCGTCTGGAAGCTTGACAACCCAGCCTGGGGGCTTCGAATGGCCTCCATCAGCATCCCTCTGGAAAGCAGGGCAGACGGAGGGATGGGAACAACGCTGACTCAAAGGCGAAGCCCAAGAGAGAACCCCAGACCAGTCAGGGAGGATGCACGCAGCGGAGCGTGGCCTTGGCACAGACACGATAGAGAGGTGAGGAGCAAGGATCTGGACAGAAACACCTGGGTAGTCACGATTTAATTCTGGACCGCCGGCCTGCATTCACAAAGGCAGCCATGTCTCACAGATCTGGTTCAATGAGCACGTATCAAGAAAGCTGACGAGGCTAAGCTGTGGGCCGAGGAGAGTTCTCAGTACGGTGCCCGAGGCTGAATCTGGGTGGGGAATGAGTGTGTGGCTACTGCAATGTGGCTGGTGAAGGGGGAGAGGCTGTTATGGCCCAGGGAGGGGGTGGCCAACATGAGCTGTGCCCATGAAATCCTGACAGGTGAATTCTGACCCTGACTTTGCACAGGGCAGAGCCATGCACCCAGGCCCCCCTGACAGTGACAGGTTGCGTCGATGGCCCTGAAGCGGCGTATGGATTCATCAGCCACAGAAGGGAGCAGAGCCCACCAAGGGATGGCTTCTGCAGACTGTACAAAGCAGGCCTGGCGGCTGGCCTGTTTGCAACTGGTCTGACCAGCGGGAAAGTTATAAAACTCCAAACTCTGTAAAAGGGCCCATTGTCTCCACGTCCCTCTGGTGGCCAGGTGTCCCTCTCGTGGGCCTCCTGCCTGCTCCTGGGGCAACCTCGAGGTCCAGAAGTGGGTCCGTTGGAGCACCCTCCTCACCGGGCTCAAAAACAGATCACTTACCACGTCATCTCGGTCTTCCCACTCGACCTCGGAGAGGTCGACGCTGCTGTAGTTAGGCTTCCTTCGCTTTTTCCCTTCTTCATACTACCAAGGGGAAAGGACAGAAAAAAGACATTTCCGTGAATTCACCAGCCGGGGCAACGTTATCCTCCCCAGTCCTGTTTTGAGGATGGGGACCAGGAATGGAGGGATGTCAGCGAGAGGCCCCATGGTGCCAGTCCTAGAGGTTTGAATGGAAGGGAACTGAGTCCAGATTCCTGCAAACATTCGCTTTGAGCTGGGAGAATACACGAGTTAACTCTTTGCTTGATATGCATTCACCAAGTGAAGCCCTGGGCTCTCAGCACACCAGACACAAGGCAGAGACTTGCGCCTCCTCGGAGAGTTTGTGTGTGAGACGGGGGAGAGCCTTTTCCTCTACTCCAAAGCTTTAAACACCAGCCCTTCAAAACATAGGAAAAGGGTGTCTTACATATGTTACCAAATACCTGGTGGTATCCCGCTATGTTTTCTAGTGCTCCCGCCCCAAACTCCCATCTCAAATGTACTCCATTTCCCTTGGCCAGGCAACAAAAGCACTGATTTCTGCAGTTGGGTTCTACATCCTGGTAACGGGGTGCAGACACGCAGAACCTTCTACCTGCTACCTCACTGGCCACAGCAGTACTGAGCTAAGCACGACTGCTTTACCCAGAGTGGGTGTGGGGATTGGGAATCACTGCCAGGTTCAATGGCCATGAGGGCATTTCTCTGGAAAAGCTGATGAGTGCATTAATAACTGGGGAAGTGGTTTAGTTTTTTCCCCCTAAATCGCTGGTGTTAGTCATCCTGCAAGCCTACCGTTCTATCAACCGGACGTTCATGTGTCTGGACATTCCTGTGTCTCGGGGCCTTTAATGTTGGTTGTTGGGGTGTTTATAATGTAGGAAAGTCTGCCCTCTACTGCAGGCTAAGGAGAAGCAACCCCTTTACAAGTTCACAAGATAGGACTAATGGCATACTGGGAAAATATATAAGTATGGACAGTTTTTTTTTTTTTCTTGTTCGCTCTTGTCTCTAAGTTGGTCATCTTTTGATTTAATTGGCAAGATTCTAAGTGAGATGCAGAGTCATTCTAAGTGTTTTAAGACTCCAAAACCACAGGTTGCCATTTGGAACACTGCTCGGCTACTCCGGAGACAGGTGCTGAAAGCACACCAGACATGAAGGAGAAAATCACTGTCGACAGGTTGGACCAAACAGGTCTAAACTGGCCCCCAGTGGAATCTAGGGAGAGAGACCAGACGGAGAGTCCCTGTGGGGCCAGGCAAGGCCAGATGGTTGCCCCACCCTCATTTCTTCTGCATTTCGACTGCATTTCAGGAACCCTGAGACATCTCTGGAGACTGCCCACCCCAACATCCAGAAAGGCCGCCTTGCCTCTAAGGCACAGTGGGCCACCCCTGGTCAACTGGCCTTCCACTCCCTCTTCTGAGGTTTCCAATTAACAGATGTTCACGGTCAGTTTTGTGACATCAGATCCACTCCAGATGAGGAGGAAAGGAATTGGTTCCCTCAGAAGCCGCTGTAAACGATAGCAGATTCTCAGTTGGATCCTGTTACGGAAAGTTCATGTATGTAGGGAAGCCCTGGTCCCCGTGAGAGCCAGGCTGAACGGAGTGGGAGGAACAGGACGAGGTCAGTGGGGTTGTCGCCAGAGTCTCACAACGAAGAAGTGTGATGGGGAGGGGCGCATGATGCAAAAACTCCCAAGTGTCCCGCTGAGGAGCTAGAGTCAGACATTCCTGGACCATCGTTACCTGTGCTAATGGCCCCAAGTCCCATTTTAGTAAGAGCTGTTACTGAGAGCCACTAGGTAGCCAGAAGTTCATGCAGCCCAGATTCTGACAGTTAAAGGCAGAATTTTCAGTTTCTTTGGTGGAAGTTCTTCCTTTGGTCTCTTCAAAAGGCCCCTTCATTCATTTATTCAACTTGCGTTTATGGGGCTCCGAGTAAGTAGAAGGCACTAAGAATATATGGTCAATTAAACAGGCCCCCTTCTTTCCCAAGGACTTGCTGACAGTTTATTATCCTTCTGCCTCTGCAAGGTCAATTTATTGCCCATCATGCATATGGGAAAATGGGCTTGAACAAGTTAAATAACAAATCAAATAACAAGTTAGATAAGATCATATAGCCAGTATGAGGGAGGACACTCTGCCCCCACAGCCCCTGACCACATTTTCGTGGCTTAGCCTTATGTTATTTCAACCACTGTTGAAGAAATTTAAAAAGACCCCAAAGTCCAGAGCACCAGATGTTTCTGCCTCCTCAGAAAGTGACCAACTGTCTTTGTTAGAAGAGGACAGCACAGTGACCCTGCCTCTTACTGGGTGTGTGACTGAGCAAGGTGCCAACCTGCTCCAAGCTTCCTTTTCCTCAGTCACAAATGGGAGAAACAAGAGTGCCTCCCTAGCCAAGGGAGGCTGAGAGGATGGCATCGATACTGTATGTAAAGTGACACGCACAATCCCAGGCACGAAGTAAACTTCTTTCCCAAGGACTTGCTGACAGTTTATTATCCTTCTGCCTCTGCAAGGTCAATTTATTGCCCATCATGCATATGGGAAAATGAGCTCGAGCAAGTTAAATAACAAATCAAATAGCAAGTTAGATAAGATCATATAGCCAGTATGAGGGAGGACACTCCCTTACTATGTAACTAGCATGATTCCTGAGAGCAGAGCTGTGACCTTGCTGGCAAAGATGAAGGTTCACTGTAAACAAATGGTTAATACTTCATTTCCATGAAACAAAGGGACCCATTCAGTAATGTCACACGTCACTGTTCTGCAAACCACAGGCAGGTAGGAGATATTTGTTGAAGAGGATGATCGCGCACTTATGCCTTCTCCTGGTGTGAATCATACACACCAAGAGTTATCTACTCAACACCAAGTTGGGACTCAAGACTCTCCCGGCAGGAAAATTGATACTTGTGCTAAAGAACCCAAGTCCTTTCAGATGGCATCTGGCAAACGTGGAATTGCCTCAATTTTTGACCTTTCCTAAAATGTCTTTCTTCATTTTTTTAATAACCACTCCAGAAATACACTACGTTATATTATTGGTATACATGAAACTTGGAGAGGTTAGAGAGTGAAGGAAAGTAAGATTCCCAGCATGCTGATCAATAAGCCACCATATTCCAGCAAGACTCTGTAATTTAGTTTCATTGAAAGAAACAGACAGGGCTGGAGATATTCCCTCTGGAACTCGACTTTAGGAATGCCCGCTCCCCTCCCCCCGCTCCTTAACCAGGTATGTGAAATAGGCCTCAAACACTTTCCACTGGGCCTTTATTAATGGGTGAGCTCCTTTAGAATATAAATAGGGATGTAGCAGAATGATTAATTTGGATGAGACAAGAAAAAGTCAGTGGCCGGTTGCATACATAAAACAGGTTGAGAATGATGAGTAAACTTTAGCATCATGACCCAGCTTTGCCTTTTTTCATTTGCTCTACTAAGAAACATTAAATGGCTAAAGATTAGACCTTCTTTAGAAGACTCCTGTGCCATAGATTGCCGCCATCCATTCCTCACATTTAACATGGTGATCACTTTTTTGTTCTTAGAGGGAAGCCCTTGAGCCCACCCTCAATAAATATACTTGCAGTGAAGGTAAGACCTCCCTTGGTTCAGAAAGGGACAGTGACCTGAGCACGTGGAGAAGACCCAGATCTCTCCAGGACACGGTGACTTATTCGGAGATGGGGACATAACTCAGGCCAGCCCAAATGATGCACTACCTGGGATGCTTTCCTGGATTTACCCAGAGAAAAAGGCTCTCCATCCACTAGCATCACGAAGGTGGTAGGATATGAGCGTGAACTCCTCATGGCCACCACTACCTCTACTTCCTGACAACGAAGTGGGTGCAGGGGAAGCAGAGAACAGATACCAAACAAGTCCCGAGCCACGGTGTGCGTGCCTGAATCAAGCTGTGCTGGAATCTGTATTCTTTTGGATGTTTCATGTACCAATACAGTCTCTCCTCGTTACCCCCGTCCCTTTATAAAGATTGTTTTAAAAGCTGGCTTGAAGTTCAAGCATAAATAGTCAACAGAGTTCTGACTTGTACATATTGAGTCCCTTTATTTTTTTCTTTTAACATGAGCTACTTTAAAAGTACATTTTAAGTGAAATATTCACAAACTTAGGTTCTTTAATGATTATTTAGAAACATGTGACTTGGTTTTCCTATTGGGAGCCTCTCAATTACCTCACTGCTAATTGAGATGAATTACTGTGTTTAAGCACGACTGATCCGCTCTACCTGTTTTCCGAATGAGAGGACATATGTGTGGCCACAGATGGAGAGTGACAGAAACAGAAATTCTCAAATCTCTGACTCCCAGGCCAGCTCTCCCCTCTCCCATGGGACTTGGCCTGGGACAAATCCCAGGTCCACCACCCCACTCCTCCTTCCCCGCGTGAGGATCTTGTTACTGGGGCTGAGGCATCGTATATGGCATTTGTTAGTGTATCTGTAATCTGTAACTTCCTTTGAAAATGTGATTAACGAATTGCAAACGGTTTCCAAAGGTTTATAAACAGATACTTTGAGAGCCACAGGTAGGTTTGTAGTTTTTGGTGCCTGTTTTATGAAAAAAATATGTGAGGGAGAATTTAATAAGGAAAGATATTCTGTGCCATGAAATACTTTGAGGTGGAGTTTTAAATAAAGGCCAGATGTGGTGCACACACAAACCAGCCTGTGGCCTAGGAGGATGGGACAAGAGGGGCACCCATCTGAGGAGGAAGCTGGGACCATCTGGGGGCACACAGCGCCAGGACCTTCCCGGCAGTATTAACTGCCGGCTGCGAGTGTCCTTTGTACTACCTGCGGACTGACTTTGGAAGCGTAACGGGGGAGGCTGCGGGGATGGCCAGGTTCATGTTGGTTTGGAAAACCCAAAAATGCCTTTGGTTTTTCTGTGTTCTTTTGGGAAAGGCCAGAGGAAATTAGCTACACACATCCATGCAGCCTCTGTGAAACAAATATTGTGTGTGTTAATAATTGATAAACTGTACGTGCTGCTCCATGCTGCCAACAGGAAGGAAAGAGATGGGGGTGGGAGGCCCACAACTGGAGAGGAAGAAGCTTCGCCCAAAGCTAATGCCATCTGCAGAAGGGGTGTGGCCGAGGGCCGGGAGCCAGACATTGTCTGGGCAGATGTTTCTCTCCCAGGGCAGCCACGGTCCTCAGCTGGTGAACACCTTGGCCACATTCCCCGAGGTCCTGGCCTCCTCTTGTCTCAGAGGCTTAAGTGGCCATTTTAGGAGAAGGAAAGAAGGCATATCCTCTCTCCTCCATGCACAAGAGAGTAAGGGCTAGTGGCCGCTGGGCACTTCATTCCTTCATCCCATCCATTCATTCCCTCCCTTGCTCATTTGTTCACCCTCACACCCCCAAATACTGCTGGAGCCTGAATATTTATCAGGTGCTGAGCCAGGCCCAAGTGAGCCTCGGAAAAGCATGGAGAAACTGTGAGAGAAGGATAATCTCCTGCCCTCTAGTTGAAGATCATGATTCACTACCAGTGGATCAGTCCAGTTAGGAGATGGGGTAAAAGCCAGAGCCCCAGCGTCAGGCTCAGAACTCATCAGGTTTTCATCTGTAGGCTGCGTACGCTCTGGGGCCAGCGTGTACCCGCTCACCTCTAGGATGAAGGGCACAGCATCCAGCTCACAGGGCTGTGGTGAGAAGCAAGCGGGCACAAGCGTGGCCGAGCACAGAGCAAGCCCCAACACACGGGGCTTGACAATGTGCCCCCCGGGCCGGCACCATTAACTCCTCCTGTCGTTGCTGAGATACAGCAGCCCCTGCCGCACCACGCTCATCCCTAGAGAGTACATTCATGGGATAAAACGGCTCTTAACAGTACAGTTGTTTATTAATATTTTTATTCCTGTAAAAAGGCAGTTCAACTTGGCAGGGTGGCCAATTATTCTCAAGGTCAAAGGGAAGGCCCTCAAATAAGGACATGGTTCCCTGGCCAAGTGGCCAAGCAGGCCTGTGATGGAGTGATAGCCTTTTCCCCTACAATTTGCAAATCAAGGTCTATGACTGTCACAGTGTGTCCAGCCCTAGATAGAGCAGGGTACTCTAGGAAAAGGGACTCCCAGTGGCTGGTATCAGTCACTGTTCTCCTGGTTACAATCTGAACAGTTTGAGTGTTTGCTATTTTTTGAGGCTTTTTCCCCCCCGGATTTATCCATGTAATAACTGCTCATTGCAGAAAATTTGGAAAGTAATGAAAAGCCCAAGAAATGAGAAATATATTTCCTTCACTAGCACAACACAGGGATCATTACTAGATATTCTACTATCTTTCCCAAAGGGCACCTTGAAGCAGTTCTTGTTTTCAGGTTCCTAAGTTCATTGTTTCTCCAACAAGGAATTCATAAAATATAGCAACCAAACTGTTCTGTTCTCTAAGTCACTGCCTTTAGCAAAAGAAAAAGAAAGAAAGAGAGAGAGAGAGAGACAGAAAGAAAGAGAGAGAGAAAAAGGAAGGAGGGAAGGAAGGAAGGAAGGAAGGAAGGAAGGAAGGAAGGAAGGAAGGAAGGAAGGGGGAAAGGAAAAAGGAAAGGAAAGGAAGAAGAAAGAAAGGAAGAAAGGTAAACGCTTTCTGCTGGCCAGCGTCTCCCTCAGCATCCTATCGCTTTCATGAAGACTGACTGTAAGCACTATACACATCTCATCTAATTCTCACAACTCCAGGGGAGGGACAATCACTTCCCAGATGGGAAAGTGCAGAGCTCAGGGACGCGGGTCACTTGGTGACGTGCTAATAGACAGTGGTAATTGAGATTCAAAACCGACTCTGCCTGGTGTTTGAGCCTCCAGTGTTCATCAGCCTCAGTGCGGCCACCCTGGACGTGGTCTCTCTGCCAATGCATGTCCTCAGCCCAGATGACAACTGCGGATGGGACTGCACAGAGCAAGCGTGTGAGTGGTTGCAGAACCACTCTGGAAATCAAATCCCACCAGCCATTCATGTCTCCCTTAACAGCAGACTCTTTCAGGCTGTCCTGAAACTGGCTTTGATGGTCAAGGATGCAAGAATCAGCTTCAGATTCAGGACAACTGCAATGTACTGAATGAGTGCAGCGAGCTAAGCATCATGCCACATGCCCAATGTACAATGTCATAGTGACACAATGCCCAGTAACCAAAACCCAACTCAGGGCCTCAGAGGAGCCTTGGAGGGTTTGGTGAGAGCACTGCTGCTAGGATTTCCATGAAGGTTGTGCTGGCCCCTTAGTGCATGACCCTGCGATAGAGCCTTCTAGAGAAGATACGTGACTAAATAACATAGATGTTATGCCAGGAGAGAAATTCTGATGAGTCTGTATTCGAAGACGAAATCCTTCGTGTCCAGGAAAGATGAGAAGCTCAGAGGCGCTGGAGGCAAACGGGGCCGTGGGGGCGTGTCCAAAAGCAGCCAGAGGCGGGAGAGAGGCAACAGGGCGTGTTGGGACAATCAGCCTTTCCTTTTTCTAAAAGGTACCGTGCTCTTATTAATTAGTGTTTTTAAGTGTCTCAAAGATGAAAAGTCCTATGTGCTCTCTTAGTGTGATTACAAAATCCTTTTGATCGCTCTAAAACTAAAACAGCTTTGGTATTTTTTAAAGAAACAACAATTAACAGGCTGCTTTGAAAACCCAAATGACCTTTATCTTAAATCAGTGTCCTCTGAGTCTCCGTGAGTCATAGCCACTGTGTGTGGGGAGGAGGTGGCCTAGCCCCACCACTGTTTTTGTAGGTCAAACTCGGCTTCCCACCAGCGGCTGGATTTAAATTCTCATTCTCAGAAAGTCAGTTTGTCCTACAAAAGCAAGCTAGTCATAAGAATGAAAATCGTGCTGAGTGGCTGGGTGGCAGGAACTGTTTGTGCCACAGCAGAAGGACAGGAACAGGACTCTGATGCCAGGAGGAGAGGGGCTCACCTTCTGACTCTTTGTGGAAGGGTGGGGCCAGGAAAAGACCACCTGTCAGCAGAGAAGGAAGAAGTACCTGGATACTACATAGGAAACAAAGATGCATGTGGGCGCCTGGGAGGCAGCTACTCTGATAAGTTAGAATACCGTGAGGCAAAACTCTCTAAAGTTTCCTGAGCAGAAGGTCAGGTGCACAGTAGCCTTCAGAATGAATTTCAGAGTTTCAAGTAGAGTTGCATCAGGTTCCTGAGCACAGACATGTGCTGTATGCCAACGATATTCCATATTTCATATAAAGATCTCGAAGAACACTGAGTCATTAGATTACATGAAGGATAAAAAGAGGACCTCTATAATTTGAGAGTATGTCTGTGACATTTGACAAGCAATTTTGTATTTGCATTTATATAACTTTACTTGGCATATTCCTTTGAGAAATTAACTATCTGGCAAAAGAACACTGGATGTGTAGAAACTGTCGGACTGTTTTAAACACGAAGTAGAGTTGGTTTCAGTTTAGAAACTGCAAAGACAATGAATTTCCTTAATTGCTCAAGTGAAATCAGAAAACAGTATCAACCAACAGTGTAACACAACGTATTAGCCTTTGAATGATGCTGTAGCGTGAGTTCTCATGTTGTTGGTTTCCTCCCTCAGTCAGAATATTCCCAGTGCCCCATTCCCAGCCCCGTCAGAGGAAAAGGACGACAGTCCCACTATTTCAGCGTTGGAGGGATGGCAGTCAGAACAGAGAGATCGCTCTAGTTAAGGCTGTTGTGCTAAATGACATGAAGGGCAGGAATCCGGCAATAAATCTGCAAGTGACAGAGAGATGCGGAAAGGAAAGCAAGGGGTCCTTCCTTCCAAGCCAGATGAAAGTGCCCTGGACTCCGGTTCACGCCTGTAACGGCATCAACCTATGTCAGACGACTAGGCCTTCATCACATGAGCACGAGCGAGTGCACGCAATTTTATTTAGGGAGCTCTTGGCATGAGAGCTTTATTTTGTTTCTCTTTTTCTCCTAATTTTTTTTCTAGATACTCGTCAAGCAAGAGAAGACGGGAAGGACTCAATCTTCGTGGCACATCCTCCATGAAAGTTCCTCTGATTTTTCCAGCTAGAGTCTCTCTGCCTTCTCTGCTGGGGTGTCCCTTGCTCTGCACTTCCCCAAGAGCACAGGGCTTTGCAGCACAAACATGCATGTGACCATCTTTTCAACCCATCTGCTCTCTGCCCTAGCCACATCCTGACCGCCAGACTCAGCGGGTTCTCATCCACCGCTGGCCCACCCAGACCACTGGACTGGTGACTGAACAAAATGTTTAGTTCTGACATTTTTTGAATGGGATTCTCAATTCTACTGAAACATCTTGTTAAAAAAAAAATGTTTCTGGATGCTTGCTGGTATGACTAAGCCCAAGCCACTTCTGATGTCACTTATGACTCAAAGGAAAACCAAAGGTCCCCTGGTAAGGCTGACCGAACCTCTGGGTCTTAAATTTGTCTGTGATCATGGATACATGGGCAGAGGTGAGTATAATCACAGAAAAAGGCCAATGGGCCTGGCAAAGTTAGACAGGGCTCAGTAAATTGCCACATCTATTACTTCTATCTAAGTGTCTCTTGAAGTTAAATCACACTCTCCACCTCTCACACCGCCAGTTAGTGTCAGCCCCCATGACACCTCACCCCTTGATGGGGATGTGTGCTTCTAAGCATCCCTGCTTGGACTCTACCCCTCCAACCCGTTCTCCCTCGTCCAACCAGGCAGGTGCTTCTGCTACCAAAAACAGATCGTACAGTTTGGTCTGGAATCCTCATGGCTCCTGACATCCTTTAGGATGACGTCCAACATTCCAGAATGCATGGGCCCCATCACTCTGACTCCGCTGGCTCTTCCAGCCTCTCTCTCTACCACTTTCTGCCTCTCACCACTCTCCCCAGCTAAACTGAGCATCCCTCCATCTATTTTCAACACTCTTCACCCAACTCAAAGTCCAGTGACCCCTCAGGACTCAGCCGAGACATCGGCTCCTCTGGGGAGTCCACACTGGCCTGTCCTGGGTCCGTTCGGTTCCTCCCTGCATCCCCCTCAGCCTCCCGTGGTAACTCTATCTCCACACCCATTACACTGGACTGCAAATTAGTTGCTTACTTGCAGTGCCCAGGGGAGTGCCTGGCGTAGAGGAGGTTCTCCATAATTAGGTGACGAATGAGTGAGCAGAGTAAATGGACAAATTAGGATGTGAACCCATTTAATAAACACATGTGTAACACTTACTATGTGCCTGGCCTGTTCTAGGCACTTTTGTGAACACAGACTCATTTAATCCTCATAACGAGCCCATGCAGTAGGCACTATTTTCATCCTCATTTTTCAGCGAAGGGAACTGAGTCCAGGGAAGTTGAGTGACTTGTCCAAGGTCACACAGCTGATGGTGGCAGAGCTGAGGTTGACCCCAGATGTCTGTCCTCAGAGACTGCTCTGATCTGTGGCGAAACATGTACCTGTGGGCCTGAGGTAGCTCCTGGAGCCTGTCTGAGGGGCATCCTACCAGGGCACAGGAAGAAGATGATGGCAAGGTGACCTTGGTCATCATCAAGCAGCTCCCTATAATTCCACAACCAGTGCAGCCAAGTTTCAAATTAACTCTCAAAGGAATCTTTCCATTAAACACACACACACACACACACACACACACACACACACACGCACACAGGTGTGGCAAAAGTAGGTTTACAGTTCTTCATATGGAAAATAATACAGTAATTAATAAATACAAGAATAAACTTGTTTCATGTGCTCACAACTGTAAACTCATTTTTGCCCACCCCTGTATCTACAAATTTATATTTGTGTTTGAGCCTTCACTGAAGGAGTGTCCAACCCAAATTAGTCCCAAAGCCGCTGCAGTACTGGGAACCAGATAAATGCCTTTCCCCCTCCCAGTTACTTTCCCTGGAGCGTAGCTACATACTTAGACTCTCCAGGGGAGAGTTCTAATATTCTAATGCCCAGAATACATTTCCGAAATCTCTATACTTCTTTACTGGAGGGTGTGAGGGGAGGTTACAATACTCTGTGATGCCTATCATCTTCCTAATGTCCCAGGTAAACCCTCTATCCGATTTTTCTCGTCTTTTCTCTGTTTAACCTTCCCATCCCCAAGAAATTAAGCACAGCGCACTGGGTGAGTCCTTCTGCTTTGGCACATTTCTGCCAGGCGGGGCCCCTGTTTCAATTTAAATCCGCCTGGGGTATTCTTCAGCAGAGGCGCTTTTGCTTGAATTGGGAGTAAGTATGTGTGTGCCTGCACAAGCGTGCGTGTGTTCCTTCTAGATGATGTTCTAGATCTTTCACTTGCAGAGCGCCGCCTCACTGCTTGCTGCATGGGGCGAATCGCATGCCTTTGCCTGTGGGACTTTGGTTTCACAGGCATTGGGTCCAAATGGGAGAAGTCACGCGGCTATGGTCACTGCCTCCGTGGCCTGTCCCTCAGGAGGTGTCCACCCTCCCAGGGGGCAGCAGGCACAGAAAGCACTGAATTTCGGACTTGAACCCGGAGCTCCCTGGGTTAAGGCTGGCAGGCCAGCCTATCATTTGGGATTTCTGGCCCTGGCTAGCTGGTACAT